>CM053573.1:143574486-143664273 GCA_028646485.1 Cryptoprocta ferox | reverse complement strand
CAAAATCAAGAATTGGATACTCAACCGACTGAGCTACCCAGGTACCCCTGTAAGAAACATTTTAAATATAAAGGCACACCACGTGTTCATTAATGGATTAACGGATGAAAACAGAGTGAGATACACATATAGATATATCACATAATGGAATATCATTCAGCCATTAAACAGAATGAAATCTTGCCATTTGCAACAACATGGGTGGAGCTAGAGAGTATAGTACTAAGCTAAATAATTAGAGAAGGACAAATACCATATGATTTCAGTCATATGTAGAATTTAAGAAACAAGTGAACAGAGGAAAAAAGGAGACAAACCAAGAAACAGACTCTTAACTACAGAGAACAAATTGATGGTTACCAGAGGAGACATAGGGGGATGGGTGAAATAGGTGATGGGGATTAAAGAGCACACTTATCATGACGAGCACTGAATAATATATAGAGTTATTGAATCACTAAATTGTACACCTGAAACTAATATAATAAACTACTGGAATTAAAAAACAAAAGTAAAACAAGATGTGATATATGTATGTGTGTACAAATATGTGTGTGTACATATATATGTATAATTAACAGTAAGTGATAACCACGCTTATTGTGGCGAGCTTTTGTAATACATGTAATTGTCAAATCACTATGTTTTTCACCTGAAACTAATATGTTTAAAAGATGAGTTTTTTTTTTTTAATGGAGTGCTGTGACTCTTAACAAAAATATTACTGAGGAGGATCAAAGATGGTGGTGGAGTGGGAGGACCCTAGGTTTTTCTTGTCCTATGAACACAACTAGATAACTATAAAATCATCCTAAATGCTTCCTGGGATCGGCCTGAAGACTGACAGAACAAGCCCTACAACTAAAGGGAGAGAAGAGACCACTTTGAAGAAGGTAGGGAGTGCAGAGATGTGGTCGAAGGGTGAAATGGATCACTAGTGCTGCAGAGGAGAGGGAGCGGTGGTCATGGAGAAGGAGAAGAGAGAGAAGAGCGCACATGGAGAACAGTTTTCAAAGCCGTTGGTTTGGAAAATGAGAGGGGCTGAATTGAGTGAATTATTGCAACCAGCAGGGCTTAAAGCCTGGAGTTTTAAAGTTCAGTGGGTTTGGCTGGGATAGAGCTGGGCAGGGCAGTGCCCTGCTCCTGGAGAGAAGGCAGCCAAACAACTGGGGGGCAGACAGCATGGAAAGAGCAATCTGAAGAACACTTGGGTCACACAGTATAGATTATTCACTTGTCTTGGAGAGTGTCTCTGAGAGACAAAGTTCACAGAGATGCCTCTTCCGGAACAGGGGAGCTGGCTGGTACCATTTCCCTCCCCCACCTCTCATAAACAGAGTATAAACACAGAGCCACTGGGAGGAGGCAGTGCAGTGCCAACACTGGCTGGCTGACTTGCTTACCCCAAGCCCCAGCTTCTCCAGCACTGTGGCAGGACTGCCCTTCTTAGTCAAGCTTGCCTCAGTCCCAGTGTGGCAGGGACCTTTCCCAGAAGACCAGCACAAACCACATCTCCCAACCAGAGAGTTCTTCAAGGCCTCAGTTCAAGTGGAAGTAGCATCAGGTCTCATTTAACAAGCAGACCAGAGCACATTTAGTTAAAATTTGCCACATGGAGGCCGGAGACCCAACATGGCCCATAGCAGGCAAGGAGAGCCTCTGTAGATGAAGGATAGAGCCCCCGAAACACAACAGCAGAATGCATGCAGCATATACCAGAGACACACTCTGAAGCACCAGGCCCTGGCCACTACATGACCTCTTCTTCATAAGGCCGTTACTTTCAGGAGCAGTACTTTTCTAACGCAGAGAAGAAGGCAGAGACTTCTACAAATGCCAGGATGGAGGAATTTATCCCAAATGAAAGAACAAGATAAGGCCATGGCCAGAGATCTAAGTGAAACATAAACAAATAACATGCCTGATGGAGAATTTAGTGCATCAATCATAAGGATATTCACTGGGCTTGAGAAAAGAAGATGTCAGTGAGACCAGTCCCTCAGAAGTAAAAGAGTTAAATAAGAAACAGAGATGAAGAATGCAATAAATGAGATTGAAAACAGGCTTGATGCAGTGAATAGCAGAGAAATGAATTAGTGACCTAGAAGACAAAATAATGGAAAGTAATGAAGCTGAGCAAAAGAGAGAAAGAGGAACTATGCAGCATTAGAATAGACTTAGGGAACTCAGTGACTCCATCAAAGGTAATAACATTCATATTATAGGAGTCCCAGAAGAAGAGAGAGAGAAGGTGGAAGATTATTTCAAGAAATAATAGCAGAAAACCGTGATCTCGGAGAGGAAACAGCCAGCCAGATCCAGGAGGCCCAGAGGACTCCCAACAAAGTCAACAAAAGCAGGCCAACACCAGACCTATGGTAATTAAATCTGCAAAATTTAGTGATCAAGGAAAATCGTAAAGGCACCAAGGCAAAAAGAAGTCCTTATCTTATAAGGCTAGTTGGAGATTTCTCAACAGAAACTTGGCAAGCCAGAAGGGAGTGGCATGATACATTCAAAGTGCTGAATGGGAAAAATCTGCAGCCAAGAATACGCTATCTAGCAAGTCTTTCTTTCAGAATAGAAGGAGATATAAAGAGTTGCTCAAACAGAAACTAAAGGAGTTCATGACCACTAAACCAGCCCTGTAAGAAATATTAAAGGGGACTCTTTGAGTGCACAGGTGAGACCAAAAGTGACAAAGACAAGAAAAGATCAGAGAAAATCTCCAAAAACAGCAACAAGTAATAAAATGACAATAAATACATAATCTATCAGTAATTACTTTGAATGTGAATGGACTAACTGCTCCAATAAAAAGACAGATTGGAGATATGTATAAGACTCATCTATATGATGCCTGCAGGAGACTCATTGTAGACCCAAAGGCACTTGCAGATTGAAAGTGAGGCGGTGGAAAACCATTTATCACACAAATGGATGTCAAAAGAAAGTTGTAGTAGCAATACTTACATCAGACAAACTAGACTTTTAATTCTTGTATTGTTTTCTCCTGCTTTGGTGTCAGGGTGGTACTGGCCGCATGGAATGATTTTGAATGTTTTCCCCCCATTCCATTATTTGTAAGATTTTGATAAAGATTGTCCTTAATTATTTTTTTTAATGTTAGGTGGACTTCTCCAATGAAGCCATGTGGTCTTGGCCTTTTCTGTGCTAGGAGATTTTCTTTCCTAATTCAACTTTCATTCTTGTTCTTGGTCTCAGAAGATTTCCTGTTTCTTGGATTTAAGATTCATGATTGAATCATTGTAACTTGTGTGTTTTTAGAAATTATCTGTTTTTTTCCCCTAAGTTATCTGATTTGTTGGTATGTAATTCTTTATAGTAATCCATTTTCACACTTTGTATTTCTAGGGTTATCTGTTGTATTGTTTTCTCTTCCTCTTCTCATTTTGGTTTATGACCACTAAACTTTTTTCCCCCCTTAGTTAATGTAGTTAAAGTATTGCCAATTTTTGTTTATTTTTTTTTAGAAAAAATGGTCATTACTTTCAATATTATGTTATTGTTTATTCTGGTCTCTATTTATTTCTGATTTTTCTTCCTTTACTCAATTTCAGCTAAGTTTCTTCTTTTTCTACGTCCTTGTGCTGTACTGTTAAATTGTTTATTTGAACTTTTTTCTATTTTTTTTAATATTTATTTTTGGGAGACCGCAAGCAGGGGAGGGGCAGAGTGAGGGGGAGAGAGGATATGAAGTGGGTTCTGTGCTGGCAGGCTGACAGCAGTGAGCCTGATGTGGGGCTTGAACTCATGAACCATGAGATCATGTCCTGAGCTTAAGTCGGGCGCTCAACTGACTGAGCCACCCAGGTGCCCCTGAACATTTTTTTTTTAATGTTTATTTATTTTTGAGAGAGAGAGAGAGAGAGAGAGAGAGAGACTGAATGCGAGCAGGAGAGGAGCAGAGAGAAAGGGAGACACAGAATTTGAAGCAGGCTCCAGGCTCTGAGCCATCAGCACAGAGCCTGATGTGGGGCTCAAACTCACGAGCCTGAGATCATGACCTGAGCTGAAGTCAAACGCTTAACCAACTGAGCCACCCAGGCGCCCCCTGAAAATTTTTCTTAATATAAGCATTTATGGCATAAATTTTACTCTTACGTCTGCTTTTGCTGCATCCCTTGGGGTTTGGAATATTGTGTTTTGTATTGTTCTGAGACGTACCTTGATTTGCCATTTGATTTCTAGGTAAGCTATATGCCCAATGTGGGGCCTGAACTCAAGACCCCGAGATCAAGAGTCACATGCTCTACTCACTTTGGTGCCCCTTACCATTTGATTTCTTATTTAGCCCATTGCTTGTGCAGTAGTGTGTTGCTTCATATTTACATATTTAATATTTACATTGTAGATTTTCCAGCTTTGTTTTATTGTTGAAATAGTTTGGTACCATTGTAGTAGAATATACTTGGTATGATTTCAGTCTTCTTGAATTTGTAATATTTTTATGTCTCTTTTTATGTGATTTAACCAGGCGATTTTTTTTGTGTGTACTTGAAAATGTGTTGTATTCTCTCTTTTTTTTTAGGATGGAATGTTATATATATATAATGTATGTATTATATATTATATATAATGTATGTATTATATATTATATATAATGTATGTATTATATATAATGTATTATATCATATATAATGTATGTATTATACATTATGTATATCATATATAATATACACTATATATTATATAGGTTATATATGTATTATATATAATACATGTATTATGTATAATACATGTATTATATATGTATATATAACATGTATTACATATTGTATGTGTGTTATATATCATATATAATATATGTGTTATGTATTATATATTGCATATGTAACATGTATGCATCAAGTACAAAATGTTCATGTTGAAAAGAGTAATAACTTTAACTGAGGGTACTCATTTTAAATAAGGCATGTCAGAGGGAAAGTGAGTGGGGGGATGGGTGAAGTAGGTGAAAGGTGTTAAGAGCACACTCTGAGGAGCACTGAGTAATGATACATAGAATTGTTGAAGCACTGTATTGTACGCCTGAAACTAATATGACACCGTGTTAATTATACCTGATTTAAATAAAAACTTAATTAAAAAGTTTATAAGGATAATTTTTCTTATAAGGGAAAACCCACAAGCCTAGCTGGAGATTTCTCGACAGAAACTTGGCAGGCCAGAAGGGAGTGGCATGATACATTCAAAGTGCTGGATGGGGAAATCTGCAGCCAAGGGGCACCTGGCTGGCTCAGTTGGCAGAGCATGTGGCTCTTGATCTTGGGGTTGTGAGTTTGAGCTCCATGATGGGTATAGAGTTTACTTAGTTAAAAAAAATTTTTTTTAATAATAAAAACATGAAAATATTAAAGAAGTAAATAAATTGAACACTAAGAAATACTGTTTGGTTGCTTTAAAGAGCTATTAACACATCTTTCACAACAAATATAAAAGTTTGAATCTAAGTATAGCAGTCATCTAGAAGATTTTATTGTATATCCAGAAATGTTACATAACAATGACCACAACAGCACACCATCGGGAATAGAGTCATATTGTTGTAATGTGTGTCGTGTTGTAATGACATTGTACGGTGACAGATGGTAGCTACTGTTGTGAAGAGCAAAGCATAGCATATAGAGGATTTGAATCACTTTGTTGTATACCTAAAACTGTTGTCACATTGCATGTTATTTATACTCAAAAATGTTTTTAAAAATAAAATGGACACTAGGTTTGAAAATACAAATATATACATATGCATATATATAAAGGCACAGATTGCAAGTAAAAGGATGAAAAATATGCAGAAACCGGAAGAAAGCTGGTGTTTCTATATTAAGATCAGTCAAAGTAGATTTTGGGACAAGGATCATTTCTAGAAAGAAAGAAGGACATTTCATAATGTCCTTAATTCATTAAAATTAATGAGTTAATTCATTAAAAATACATAATAATCTTAAATGTATATGCACCTAACAAAGCTTCAAAATATGTGAAGCAAAACTCAGCAGAACGAAAGGGGGAAAGAAACAAATCTACAGTCATAGTTTTAAATAGAAACACCTCTCTCTTACTAATTGACAGAATTGTGGATCAAGAAAAATCAGTAAGGATATAAAATATTTGAACATCACTACCAATCATCTTGACGTAATTCACATTTATATCTAATGATTTACTTCAGAATACAGAAATAGCAAAATGGCAAAAATAAGTCCTTCCTTAATAGTAATCACTTTAAATGTAAAAATATAAGGGTTCCAAGTAAATACAGGCTGGCAGAATGGATTTAAAATCCAAAAACCCATGATCCAATTATGTGCTATCTACAAGAGACTCTTGTTAGACCAGAGACAGATAGGCTGAAAGTCAAAAGATGGGAAAATACTTTCTATACAAATAGTACTGATATCATACAAAATATACTTATGAATAAAGAAAAAATAAAGGTGATCATTATATTTTGATAAATGGTCAGTTCCTCAAGAAGTTATAAGCATGTATGCACCAAACAACAAAGCCCCAAAATATGTGCGGCAAACAGAATTAAAGGAAGTAGACAGTTCCAAAATAATAGTTGGAGATTTCACAGCCATCGTCAGAACTGTTATTTGTTGGGCACTCTCTATTTGCCTAGACTGTTCTACCTTTTTATGTATATGAATTCATCTAACTCACAGCATCCCTTGTGGCAGGTTCCATTATCCCCATTTTACAAAAGAGGAAATCATGGCATAGAAAAATTAAATGACATACCCAAGGTAACAAAGAAGTACCTAGCAGAACCTGGATGATAGACTCAGTAAATTAAACTTGGTTCTTAGAGGTTCTAAGAGAGCTTTCTTGTTTCTTGGTTCTTAGAGAGTTTTCTATTCAAACCTCCCACTGAAAGAAGAGATTTTTTTCCTTCAGCATTCCTGGTTCTGTGATCCGCAGGAGTACTGTGGATAGAGCATCACTGCTTGAAAGAGTAAAATATTCTAGCATGGGCTATGCTCATTGCTGGACAGTTCTTTCCTATGCAGAGTTGAAATCTTATAACTTTGGTTTTCTCATCTTTGTAATAGAAAATAAGCCCATCCTTCTCACAGCTATTGACGTATGTGAAGATTGTCATGGTGTCATTCCCCACCATCCTCAACGCCAATTGGACATGTCCATACCATACTTTCAGTGATTGGGCAGTTAGACGGCAGATAGGGCGGTTAGATGGAGGTATATAGAACACTACACCCAACAACAGCAGAATACGTATTCTTCTCAAGTGCACATGGAACCTTTTCCTTTTTTTTAATGTTTGTTTATTTTTGAGAGAGAGAGAATGTGAATGAGGAGGGGCAGAGAAAGAGGCAGACACAGATTCTGAAGCAGACTCCAGGCTCCAAGATGTCAGCACAGATCCTGATGCGGGGCTTGAACCCACGAACTGCGAGATCGTGACCTGTGCCGAAGTCAGGCATTTAATCGACTGAGCCACCCAAGCACCCCAGAACCTATTCCTTTACCTATGGAACCTATCCTGTTCTCCAGGGTAGACCTTATATTAGGCTACAAAAATAGTTCCAAAACATTGACATCAGGGAACTCTAACAACAATAGAATGAAGCCAGAGATAAAAAATAAAAAAGGAAAGTGGAAAATTCAAATATGTGGAAATTGAACAGCACACTCTTATACAACAAATGGGTGAGGAAATAAAAAGGATTTTAGAAAATAATTTGAGGTGAATGGAAATGAAAGCAACATATCAAAACTTGTGATACGTGGGTAAAGCAGTGACCAGAGGAAAATTTAGAGTTGTAAATGCCTACATTAAAAAGAAGAAAAGGCTCAATTGGTTAAGCATCCAACTCTTGATTTCAGCTCAGGTCATGAACTCATAGTTTGTGGGATTGAGGCCTGCCTCAGGCTTTGAGCTGACAGCACGTAGCCTGCTTGGGCTTTTCTCTCCCTCCCTCTCTCTCTCTCTCTCTCTCTCTCTCTCTCTCTCTCTGTCTCCACCCCCCCACCCCCCACTTGCATACACCTGATCGAGATACATCTCTCAAATAAGTAAACATTAAAAGAAAAGAAAGAAATATTTCAAAGCAATAACCTAACTTTCCATTTCAAGGAACTAGAAAAAGGTAAATTACCTAATTAACACAGTGGAGCTTGGAATACAATAGGCACTTAATAAATATTAGCATCTCACTGTTAGAAGGTGGAGGAGGGTCAGTAATGTAGCCTCCAGATTGAGAAGTCGCTTTAATGCTGAAAATCAAAGCAAGCTGCTCCATACCACTTATATGGAGTTTTGTTCAGGGTCGCTGATTGACAGGGGATCGGGCCCCCGTACACCCATTCTCCACCCAGCTCGGACCTCAAAGCTAATAGAACAAGGGGCATGGTCGTGTGGGCACAGGGTGGTTATCTAAAGTGACATCCTCTGTGTACCAGAGGATCCGTGCTAGTTATCTAAAGTGGGGTCTTCTGCACACCCAGTCATCGCTACTGGTTCTCTACAGTGGCGCCACCTGTGTGCCCCAGAGGGCTCCCTCCTCGTTATCCAAAGTGGCGCCATCTCTGCATCTGGGGAAGGACAAGATGGAGGACCAACGGTGGAGTCTGTGTAGTCAGCACTCCTGTACTCACATGCACATCACTAAGATTAATCACTCAAAGTACTTTAAAAATGAATGTAGGATGCTATTTACAGCACTTTCTCCTTCTGCAGTTTGCTTTGATGGAGTAGGATATATGTGGGTGTTCTAAATAATCAGAATTCATGATAGCCTCACTTTTAGCTTCATGGAGGAAGACTTCATTAATTATAAAGGAAAGTGTATGTGAAGAACTAAACAATTACAGTGAACATATATAGAGAAGTATAGAGAAGAACAAAGAAGGTTGAGTACATCAAATCGGGTACATACAACATGCACCCTTCTGGCTGGGGAAGCCCCATGGTAAACAGCCTGTCTGGAGTCCCAAGTGAGGGTCCCGGGTGGAGCGTCCTCCCCTCAGCTGAGACTTCCAACTAGCTATTCCTGCCAGGGCAATCGATACACTATCCACGTATGATTTGTGGTTAGTTTTTAAGTTTGCTTATGTGCAGTCCTGAGCGAGCTAGGACTCTTTCTCGGTTTCTTTTATAGTATCTCACAATCTTAAGAGCCTGGGCGTTTGTATATTCCTCTTCCCTCCCTGATCCATCCCAGAGGGCCAGCTTGGTGTGGCTCAAGGAGGAATGTGAGCCACATTAACAATCCCTCATGGCCTCATGGAACAGAGGGGCCAATTCTGATCCCACGGCCAGAGAGAGAGTACAAGCCCACTGAGTCCCCATGATTGCATATCATGGCTCTGGGCAGAAATGCATGACAAGTCCCATAAACAACCTCTAGACAAAACAGTGGGTTTTTAAATCCATTTTTTAAATTGAGATATTACACATATAACTGTGAGTTTCAGCCATTTGAAATGTACAGTCCACTGTGTTTTAGTATATCACCAAGTTGTGTTCTCATCACAACTGTCTAATTCAAGAACATCTTTGTACTCTAAAGAGAAACGCCATACCCATCAGCAGTCAGTCTAGGCTTAGCTGACCACTAATCTATGTTCTTTCTCCGTGGATTTGCCTTTTCTGGATGTTTAATATAAATGAAATCTACATATGGCCTTTTATGTGTGTCTTTTTCATGTGGCCCAGTATTTTCAAGGGTCATCCCTGTTGTGTATCAGTACTCTATTCCTTTTTATTGCTGAATAATTTTCCATTGTATGGATATGCCACACTTCGTTGATCCATTTATTAGCTGTTAACATTTGGATTGTGTTCACTTTTTTGACTATTATGAGTAATGCTGCTGTGAACACTCACGTACAAGTTTTTGTATGGAAACATGTTTTTGTTTCTGTTAGGTAGTTACCTATGATTGGAGTTGCTGATTTATATGGTAGCTCTATGTCTAACCTTGGAAGAACTGCTGGACTCTTTTCCAAGTGGTTGTACCATTTTATGTTCCAGTGTGTGAGGGTTCCAGTGTCTCCACATTCTTGCCATTATCGTTATCTTTTATTTTAGCCATCCTCGTGGCTGTGAAGTATCTCCTTGTAGTTTTTTTTTTTAATTTTTTAATGTTTTATTTATTTTTGACAGAGCGAGAGACAGCGTGAGGAGGGGAGGGTCAGAGAGAGAGGGAGACACAGAATCTGAAGACAGGCTCCAGGCTCTGAGCTGTCAGCACAGAGCCTGACGCGGGGCTCGAACCCACGAACCGCGAGATCATGACCTGAGCCGAAGCTGGACACTCAACCGATTGACCCACCCAGGCGCCCCTCTCCTTGTAGTTTTGATTTGCCCTTCCCTAGTGACTAATTATGCTTAACTTATTTTTATGTGCTTATTGGCATTTGCATATCTTCTTTGCAGAAATGTCTATTCAGATCTCACGCTCTTTTTTTTTTTTTGAGAGTGTGCGCGTATGCACACCTGAGTGGGGGGAGGGAGAGGGGGAGGGAGAATCTTAAGCAGGCTCTATGCTCAGCATGAGATCATGACTCGAGCTGAGATCAAGAGTCGGATTCTTAACTGACTAAGCCACTCAGTCGCCCATCATGCCCATTTTTTAACTGGTTTATTTTTCTTTTTGTTGAATTATGAGAGTTCTTTGTATATTCTAGATGTAATTCTCTTATCAGATATGTGATTTGCAAACATTTTTTCCTGTTCTATGCATTGTCTTTTCACTTTCTCAATGATGTCCTGTGAAGCACAAAGGTTTTTTAATTTTGATGAAGTCAAATTTATCTATTTTTTCTTTGATTGCCATGTACTTTTGGGGTCATATCTACAAAACCATTACCTACAGAACCATTACATACATACAGATCACCAAGATTTATGCTTATGGTTTCTTTTAAAGGGTATAGTTTTAGCTCTTAATATTTTTTTAGGTCTTTGATCTATATTGAGTTAATTTTTTAATATAATGAGAGGTCAGGGTATAACTTTATTGTTTTGCATGTAGACACACAACTTTTCCTGACACCATTTGTTGAAATATTATTCTTTCCCCTATTGAATTATCCTAATGCCCTTGTTCAAAAGCAATTGCCCATAAATATAAGGGTTTATTTCTGGACTATTCATTCCATTCCATTGATCTGTATTTCTATCCTATGCCAATACCATGATGTTTCAATTACTGTAGCTTTGTGGTAAGTTTTGAAATCAGGAAGTGTGAGTCCGTCAACTTTGTTTTCCTTTTCAAGATTATTTTGGCTCGTTTGGGACCCTTGCACTTCCACATGAATCTTAGGATTAACTCTTCAATTAAAAAAAAAAAAAAGACAACTGGAATTTTGATAGAGATTTCACTAAATCTGTGGATCAATTTGAGAAGCATTGCTAACTTAACACTTTTACATCTTCCAGTTCATGAACCTGAGATGTATTTCATTTGTCTTCTTTAATTTCTCTCAACAGTGGTTTTTGTGTGAGTTTTCAGTATATAAGTCTTGCATTTCTTCAGTTAAATTTATTCCTAAATATTTTATTCTTTTGATGGTGTTGTAAATGAGATTGTTTTAATTTCATTTTCAGGGGGCACCTGGGTGGTTCAGTCAGTTGAGTGTCTGACTCTTGATTTTGGCTCGGGTCATGATCCCAGGGTCGGGGGGATCAAGCCCTGAGTAGAGCTCTGCACTGAGTGTGGAGCGTGCTTGGGATTCTCTCTCCCCGCCCCCCCCCCCCGTCCCTGTCTTCCACTCGCATTCTCGTTCTCTTTAAAATAAAATAAAACTAAAAATAAAGCATGTGTCATTTCGTTTTAAGGTGGTTCATTGCAAATACAATTTATTTTTTATTTTTTTTAATGTTTATTTTTTTGAGAGAGAGAGAGAGAGAGACAAAGTGTGAGCGGGGGAGAGGCAGAGAGAGAGGGAGATACAGAATCCGAAGCAGGCTCCAGTCTCTGAGCTGTCAGCACAGAGCCTGATGCAGGGCTTGAACTCATGAACCGTGAGATCATGACCTGAGCCAAAGTCAGACACTTAACCGATTAAGCTACCCAGGCACCCCTACAATTTATTTTTATATAAAAATACTGCATACTTGTATATTCTGTAACCTTGCTAAACTCCTTGATTACTTCTAATGGTTTTTTGTGGGTTTCTTGTAATTTTTCATATACAGGATCAAGTCATTTGTGAATAGAAGCTATTTACTTCTTCCTCTCTAATCAGGATGTCTTTTATTTTTTTCTTACGCAATAGCCTTGGCTAGAACTTTTAATACGATGTAGCATAGAAATTGCTGTGTTGCATTTTTATGAAATGGTGATAGGGTATAAACTCTTTCACATCCATTAATATTAAAAGTGTGGTGACTTCATGAAATTAGTGTCGCCACATCTGTAGGACAGGAATTGGGACTGTTATGATCTAAAACACATGTAAGCTTTTTTTGTTTTTTTTTTTTAGTTGAGGAACACTTTAACAATGTCTGTGTTTTGTTTTGTTTTTTCTTTTAGGTTTTCTCAAATAACGATGAAGGCCTTATTAACAAAAAGTTACCCAAAGAACTTCTCTTAAGGTAAATGTAGATAAACTTTAAAGAATTCAGATTGGATTCAGTCAGCAAGTTCCAAGACAGTCTTCTTTCTCACTATGAGTCCATAGCATAGAAAAACACACAGAATTAGCCTAACTGACTTTTTGTTTTTGTTTTATAGAATGCTGTTCAGCTTGTTGTTAAATTTTACTTGGTCTAATCCAGAACGTACTAAGTATGTACATAGCATTGGTCTGGATTCTTTTTGTAATGTGGTAAGTATTGTAATAATCTTCAGTAGGTGCCGTTGCTTTGGGAACAGTAGATATTCGCAGTATAGTCAATTACCCGAGGAGAGATGATTACTAAGGTTGTGAGCTCCTGAAGTCACAGACATTTGGGTGTTTTCTAATCAATTTTAATATAAGTATGGTTAAAATTTTGCGAGTCCAAATATTGATATATTTTTATCCATTTTATGAAAACAATGTGCCAAGTGACAGTACTATAAAACATGGTTTGTCCTGTAGCTCTGGCATCACTGAATATACAGTAAATGGTGTTTTGTTTGTCATTTTGCCAAATAAAGCTGTCCACCCAACATTTGTTGACCCGAGGCACTGCAGTTGCCGTTAGTGCTCTGCAGTCATCAGAGAAATCTGATTTTAGTTTTGGGTGTTATATTTTAATTGTTTGCAAGTAATTAATACATGTATACGTGGTCATCTTTGAGTGGCATTTCCCAAATGCCACTGTTGTTCCACAAAACAAAACAAAACAATTTTGTAATCCCGTAAGTATGGGAAACACTGGGTTGACAAAACCAATTTCTTTACGCATGACTTCTCAGAACCTTAATACTACTTAATACACATGATGATGCCCCCAGATGGATAGTGCTGACATTTCACACTTACCATGGAACTCTCTTAATATTCCATACTAATTCTATCTTCCACTAAAAAAATTTGGGGAAATGCTGGCATACAGTAAGTGATGGACCAGATGACTCCATTCCCTGGTTGTGCTCAATCTCATTTTCACATTGAGGGGATGGACATGAGTTTTGTTTACATATTGGAGTTTATCAGAGTCACTCTGTAAATATCACAGATGATTCACCTGAGTATGTTAAACTTTTTCTTGAGTCAGAAACAGGGTGAAGACATAGCTTCCTTGGGTGGTGATCACATTTCAGGGCCTGAAGCGAAGTGTTCCCTTAGTCATCAAGGTGGTGTTTGACACTACCTTAAACTCATTTTACTCAATTAATATAAAAGAAAATTAAGTTGTGACAGGATCATATGAAAAACACAGCCAGAATATTTCAATAAAATACTTGCTTGGATAAGAGAGACTATTCTTTGGCATTTCAGACCCTTTTGAAGTTAAAAAAGTGGTAGCAAGCAAGGAATGATACGTATTTTATATAAACCTGGGAGGTCTTGATCAAGCACAGTGAGCTCTTAGAACTAACATGGGGGGTTCCTGGGTGGCTCAGTTGGTTAAGTGTCCGACTTTTATTTTTTAATTTCCTTAATATTATTTTATTTTTGAGAGAGAGAGAGAGCGCGCACACGCGAGGGGCAGAGAGAGAGAGAGAGAGAGAGAGACACAGAATCTGAAGCAGACTCTAGGCTCTGAGCTGTCAGCACAGAGCCCAACACAGGGCTCGAACCCACAAACTCTGAGATCATGACCTGAGCCAAAGTCAGACGCTTAACCGACTGAGCCAGCCAGGCACCCCACATCTGATGCTTGATTTTGGATCAGGTCATGATCTCACAGTTCATGGTTTGAGTCCCGTGTCATGCTCTGCACTGATGGTGCAGCGCCTGCTTGGGATTCTCTCCACCCACCCCCGTCCCTCCCCCAGTTTGTGGGCTTGCACGTGCGCTCGCGCTCTTGCGCTCTCTCTCTCTCTTTCTCTCTCTCTCTCTCTCTCAAATAAACTTAAAAAAAAAAAAAAAGAACTAACATGGCTGGGTTAGGATGGGCAGGCCATTACTATACAAACAAACGGGATGCTATCCACAACGGACTACAAAGTGCGTGATGTCCCCCAGAACTGTGCAGTTTCATTCTTGGTCTGAACATTTTCCAGCGCGGACATCAAGCTGTAACACGGATGTGTCATTCTTACTCTGGGGAAGCAACCAGCTTCAGGCAGACCCATTATCAGTCATTCAGCACTGGGGTGTGATTAAACTCCACTCTCGCCACGAATACTGCTTCTATCTGTGACTCAGAGCTGCCAAGTTAATATTTTCCCCTTTGATGGCGTTAGTGTTGACACCATTCTCATCCAGGGAGCAGTTTCTGTGTACTGACCGAAAAAAGGGGGAGGTGGGTAGGATTTCTGCGTTCATGTGATTTCTGAACTATTTGAGAAATTTTAGTTCTTTTAAGGATCCACGGTGGCCTCAGATGTTCTAAATCCTACAGTTAACAGGTTTTGAATCGGGCCACCAGGCTCATACATAGATCATTTTTCAAAAAGAATGGCCACTTGAGACCAAATGTTCATAGCACGTCTATTCATAGAGTAGTATTCCCACTTCTGTTCTTATTTTGGAGTCTGTCAGGGGGATTTAAATTTTAAAGTACTGCCGCTACAGGTGTCCTCTGACTCGTGAGTCTCAAAATTAATTCTAGCCGACCACAGTATTTTAATCTTTGTTGGCCTTTAAATCATTTCTGCCATTTTACTCTCAGACTTTATATTCTCAGTAATAGCAGCTCTTCCCTTTCCTAGCTACCCTTTCTGAGCAATATTTTGGAGAAAGGTTTGAGCCAAGTTACCAAAGTAGCTACCATCTTCATCATCAGCCTCATGGAGCTGAAGTCTTGATTACTTTGCTCAGTTAGGTGAAGTCTTCGTGTTTTCAGTGTGTAATAGGCTTACATTTTCCTTCCTATCGTAGATGTCTTTGTGACAGTGCAGACTTCTGTTCTTGTTGAATTCCGGTCTACCTTCCATCTTACCTCATCAGTAGATGTGAGTTCTTCGACTTTACGATAATCTTTTTTACTTCCAGCCGGCTCATTTTCTCTCTGCCATTTTGTACTGCGTCCGTTACCACCCTCTTAAATTCTCTACGAACCTGCATTACCGATCACGTCAATTGAAGCCTCAGCGCCCCTTCGGAACCATTGACAAGCACAGCCTGGAAGCATGTGGGGTTTTTCCATCTCTCTAGATCACTCTGAATCCACTCAGAAAAATCTGCGACGTTGTTTTCATCGATCTTCTTATTGCTAGTTTTAAGACTGCTCAATATTCTCGATTCCCAGATTCCTTCTACCACCCCGTTTTTAGTTCGTTACTTAACAAGTTTTACAGTTTTGCCTCTTCTACCCAGTTTTCATTTGTAAATCAAAGGTATTCCACTTCTCCCTCACTACCCTTTATGCTCACACAATTCAACAGCTTGTAATTTTACTCCTCCTGGGGAGTCAGTCATACAATGCGTTTAACAGTGGGAATCGTTAATTTTTTGAAATCTGTGTATCTGTTAGTGAGTTGGGTTGTCATTATATTTTGTTCTTATTGTTATCGTCTATATTACTTTCAGAGCCAGACTTGGTTGAGATTTCCGCTCTCCCGATTTACTGTTTGTGTGACCTTAAATTTAGTGACTTAACTCTCTGGGCCGTAATTTCCTCTATCTATAAAATGGGGATAGTAATAGTTCTTAATGGGGTTGTTGTTAGCCCTTAGGGTGCCTGGCAGTTAATGAATGTTAAATAAATGTTAGCTTTTATTGTTATTAATCAATATCAATTTTGGATGCCTGCATTACGTAATAGATGCTGTTTGAAAATGTCATCAATATTAGTACAAACAGAGATGAAAGCAAGCTGGCCTGCTGTGGCTCTCAGGATATGCTACTGCTAACAATATCTCAGTAAATAACCTGACCGATAAGTAAGTTAACGTAACCCAGTGCTTCGCTTCACCCTGGACTAACTCAGTCTCGGTGGACAGTGCACACTACCAGTGATATTAAACTGACAACTACTGGGGCTCACGCAGGTTTGTGGTGGTGGTATTAACTTTGTGACCTTAAGTTTTTATTTCTGTTATGGTTGCACTCAGATGCTGATGATGACGTGAAAACACATGTCAACTGCCTCACAGGCGATAAGGAGTGCTATGTGCAGTAAATATTTTAAAAGACTCAGAGAAGGCGAAGCTTTTGTTAGTAATAAATGATAATGAAAGAAACCTCTTAGTAGACACATTTTTAAAAACTTAAATCACCATTATTTAGGTCATTTTCTCTCCTTTTAAAATGTATGTGGATACATGACAAAATTAAGTACTAATAGTGTTTGTTGGCTGGATGAAAGGAAGGTTTGATTGCCCCAAACAGGAGAGCTGAGCCTAATAATTCTGGGCAAATGATATCAGCTACACAATTACATATATTTGGCAGTTTTACTGGTTGGCTAAGGGAAAATTATAAAAATGACTAGTGCAAACATTTTCAAATTTTCCTTTTCTTTAATTCATAAACCACTTCCACGAGCGAAAATAATTGTGGTTTTTGTTGCAAGCATGAAGTGCTTGTGTATAGTTGCGGGTCCCCGAGGAGCAGAGCAGTGAAGGGCTCATCCTCTCGGGGGCGCCGCCGGGGGGCACGCCTGCCTGGTTGGCTCCAGCGCTCCGTGGAGTTTTCTGAGGACCGGGCGCCCGCCTCCTGCTCTGTGCGATGCCGTATGTACATTGTAAGGCGCCCAACAGGTAAGATGCCCTTTGACCGGGGGTACATACTGCAAATTCAAGTTTAAGCACAAATTCAAGTTTAAGCACCTATGCAGGATTTTCCTGTTGGTTAATGAATTCTTTCATTGGTTTGTTCGTTTTTATTGTTTTTGATGTAGCATGAGGCCGTATGTGACTGGATTAATATGTGTTGAAATCAGGTGCGGAAGCTTAAAGGCCTTTCTTTTTCATTACCTCTGTATACTATTATATACTATTTTTGTGGTTGGCATCTAAGTCCCAACCACGGCAGAAGCAAATTTTCCTTTTTCTAGGTTGGGGTTATACTTACACATGAAAAGTCTGATGTTCCCTTTGGAGGTTATACTTTTATTTAATTATTTATTTTACCTGCGTTGAGGTGGCATCAAGCACGAGTAAAGCTCCACAGATAGGAGTGATAAACTAGTGCATTCTTTTCCAGAGCTTCCTGCCTAGAAGGTTATGTTAGAGAGCTGTTAATTACAAACCTGCGAATTCAGAAGTTGCAACAGAAAAGATTGGTAAACTTGACCCTATGAATAGTAAAATGTGGCCAAACATACCATTACGACAGATACAGATAGCACAGTGGTGGGTGAAATAATTAGAATACACGTTGTAAGCAGGCGCTATATTCTTCAATGCACAAATAAAAGACTCCTAAATATTATTAGGAATGAGGTGGATTATTCTTTTTTTTCCCATTTTTAATGTTTTTTTGTTTGTTTGTTTTTATTAGAGAGAGTGCGAGCAGGGAGAAGGAGACACAGATCAGAAGCAGGCTGCAGGTCCTGAGCTGTCAGCACAGAGCCTGACGCAGGGCTTGAACCCACGAACGTTAATTAGATCATGACCTAGGCTGACGTAGAATGCTCAACCGACTGAGCCACCCAGGCACCCCTTAAGGTGGATTATTCTTAAAACAGTTTGAAGAGATTATGAACAAAGGGAGAAATACAAATGGCCAATTTGCTTGGTTCTCAATCAGGCCCATATTTAAATATAACTCAAAATAATGAGTTGCTACTTATCTGGCAAAACCCTAAAGTTCAATAAGTTTTGGTAAGGAGAAAGAAGACAAGTCACTCTAAGTTACTTCAGAGGTGGGAGTATAAACTGCTGTAGCCATTCTGGGGGGCCACTGGGGGAAATCTTCAAAATGCTAAACATACGTATTCACAAATTCCATTTCTGGGAATTTACTAATATATTTGCAAAGACACATATGTAGAGATGTATATACTAAGGAATGATTACTGCAGGTTTTTTTTTTTAACTGCAGTTAAATTGGATTACAGAATTGGATTACTCGTAATTCTTGGCTAATCGTACTTTTCATCACTGACCCATGCATTGCCTTTTCCCCCTTCCCTACCATCAAGTTAATATTATCAAGAACTTTGTATTTCTGATTCCTTTCTTTAAAATTTTTTTTATCCTAAATGTCTTTGACTTAGCAGTTACAGTGTTTACTTTTGCTTGTGTATTAACTTTGTAAAAAAAAAAAAAGTCTATCTTCTGAGACATGGTTTTCACTCAAAATTATGGTACTAAGAGTGACCCATTGTTGCTTTTTTTGCTATTATTCACTTTACTGCTGAAAATATTCTATTGTGTGAATGTACCAAGATTCACTTATTGATTATTCTTTGATAAATGCGTGGGTTTCCCTTGTTTTGTTAGAAAAAGCAGTGCTGCATGAATATCCTCGTAGATGTCTCCTCCTACAAATACACAGAAGTTTCTCTCAGAAATTGCTGGGGGGTCATAGGCTATACAAATAATCAACTTTATTTTAGTAATACTATTTTTCCAAAGTGATCTTTCCAATTTACCATCATACAAACAATCAATGAGAGCCTCTGTTGGGTCACTCTAACATTTAGTGTTTCTACATGTCTTAAGGGTAAAATAGCATCACATTGTGCTGTTGATTGAGTTTCCCTGAATTCTGGTAATGCTGGGCATCTGTTTATCAGTTGCATTTATTTTTTCCTCTGTGAAATATATTTTTTACCTATTGGGTTGTTTCTTATTGATTTGCCTTTGGGTTTTTTTTTCCCTCTTGTTTTCAATACTGTATCTTCTGTATTTTTTTAAATTAATCCATTTGCCAAATAGTGTCCCAATTTAATAATCTTTGCAAGAGGGCAATTTAGTGGTTTTAATGATTAAAACTAATATTTTAGGGGCACCTGGGTGCCTCTGACTCTTGGTTTTGGCTCAGGTCATGATCTCACAGTTCGTGGGTTCGAGCTCCATGTTGGGCTCTGTGCTGACAGCACGGAGCCTTCTTGGGATTCTCCGTTTTTCTCTACCTCTGCCCCTCTCCCTCGCTCCCTCATTATTATTCTCAAAAATAAATAAATAAACTTATTTTTTAAAAAAAACTAATATTCACTATGATTATTGCAATTTTCTGTTTTGTTATTTCTTTATCTTACTAATTCTGCCTCTCTCCTGCCTCAAACCTTTCTTATTACTTTTAGTGTAAAATCCATTTAAATTGTTATGACCTCAGCTGTTCACCAGAAGTATATACTTACTTATTAACTCTTATTCTGTAGCATCTCTCATTCTTTTCCAACTTCCTTGTAAATTCTGGGAACTCTGAATTAGTTCCAGTCCCTGAAATTGTCATTCTCTAATTTGCTTTCTCCCGGATCCATTCTGCTTCTTGACAATGCCTGTCTTTCGCTTACCCCTCATTCACTTAGTTCAACCTAAGGCTTTCCCCAAGTTCGAGGCCATGTTCTCTCCCTCTTGCATGGGCCTATAGATCCTTTAAGCATTTTGTAACTTCTTGTGTTTGACTTGGATTTTATGTACCATAGCACAGTAACTCTAACTTTTAAAATAATTTATGTATGTATTTGACATATAACATTACTTCAGTTTCAGTATAATGATTCAATACTTGTGTATATTGTAAAATCACTGTCACAATAGGTCTAGTTAACATGCATCACCATACATAGTTACAAAAATTTTTTATTGTAATGAGAACTTTTAAGATCTCCTTGCTTAGCAGCTTTACCTTCCATTCCCGTGACTTATTTATGTTATAACTGGAAGTTTCTACCTTTTGATCCTGTTCATTCATTTTGCCCACTCCCTTTCCCCCACCTCTGGCAATGACAAATCTATTTTCTTTATCTATGACCTCAGTTTTTGTTTCGCATTCTACATATAAGTGAGATCAAACAGTATTCATCTTTCTCTGCGTGATCTATTTCACTTGCCATAATGGCCTCTAAGTCCATATATGTTGTTGCAAATGGCAAGATTTCCCTTTTTCATGGCTGAATAATGCCGCCTTATATATACACACCACATTTTCCTTATCCACTCCTCCATAAGCAACGTAGGTTGCTTCCATATCTTGGATATTGTAAGTAATGCTGCAGTGAACATGGGAATGCAGGTGTCTTTTTCAAGTCTTTTTCATTTTCTGCAGATAAATACCCAGAAGTGGAATTGCTCGATCATATGGTAGTTCCATTTTTAGTTTTTTGAGGAACCTCCATACTGTTTTCCATAGTGGCTGCACCACTTTGCATTCCCACCAACAGCGTAAGAGGGTTCCCCTTTCCCCACCTCCTCGCCAAAACTTGTCATTTCTTGTCTTTTTGATACTAGCCATTCTGACAGGTGTGAGGTGATATTTCATTGTGCTTTTTGATTTGCATTTCCATGATGATTAGTGGTTTGAGTACCTTCTCATGTGTGTATTGGCCATCTTGGGAAAAATGTCTATTTAGATCCTCTGCCCATTTTTTAAAAAATTATTGGATTGTTTGTTTTTGCTATTAAGTTGTACAAGTTCTTTATATATTTTGGATCTTAACTTTTTTCAGATACATAGTTTGCAAATATCTTCTCCCATTCAGTAGGTTGTCTTTTCATTGTGTTAAT
This sequence comes from Cryptoprocta ferox, assembly GCA_028646485.1. NCBI lineage: Eukaryota > Metazoa > Chordata > Mammalia > Carnivora > Eupleridae > Cryptoprocta > Cryptoprocta ferox. The sequence continues at coordinate 143,643,058 of CM053573.1, read as the reverse complement.
GGTTTCCTTTGCTATGCAGCTTTTTAGTTTGATGTAGTCCTACTTGTTTATTTTAACTTTTGTTGCTTTTCTGTTGGTGTCACATCCAAAAAATTACCAAGACCGATGTTAGGGAGCTTCTTGCCTATGTTTTCTTCTGAGTTTTATGGTTTCAAGTCTTACATTTAAGCCTTCAATCCACTTTCAGTTAGTTTTTCTTCATGGTGTAAGATAGTGGTCCGATTTCATTCTTTGAATGTGGCTGTCCAGTTTTCCCAGAACCACTTACAGAGGAGACTTCTTTCTTCAGTGTATGTTCTTGCTCCTTTGTTTTAAATTAATTTGACCCTATGTGTGTGGGTTTATAACTGGGCTATCTAGTCTGTTCCATTGATCATGTGTCTGTCCTTATGCTGAATCCATACTGTGTTGATTACTGTAGCTTTGTAATATAATTTGAATTCTCTTGAGTTCCTCATACTCTCAGTACAGTCTTTGTACTAAGATTAATGTTTTCGGACAGGTTCTTTCTCGCAGCTTGTAACTTGTTTTTTCGTATTCTTTGAGACATATTTTGATGAAGCAAACACCTTTTATGAAGTCAAATGTATCAGTCTTTTATGGTTAGTGTGTTTTGTATTTTGTTAAGGAACATCTTCCTTACATTGAGGACAGATATGTTTTCTTCTGAAAGTTTAAAAATTTTGTTTTTGATATTTCAGTTGCTAATCACTCGTGTAGGTCTCTATATGGTAGAATCCATTTGTATTATCTCTTCCATGTGGATTATCAGTTTTTTCTTTTTTTAACTTTTATTTATTTTGAGAGAGAAAGTGAGAGAGAGATGGAGAGAGAATCCCAAGCAGGCTCCGTGGGACCCAACGTGGGGCTTGATCCCACGAACCATGAGATCATGAGCTGAGCCAAAATCAAGAGTTGGACACTTAACTGACTGAGCCACCCAAGTGCCCTGATTATCAATTTTTTTCAGTCTCATTTGTTGAATGGCCCTTCCTTTCCTCAAAAGAATGCCATATCACCTCTGTCATATATTCTATTCTCTAATAGCTGTTTAGTTAGTCTTTATTCTGTTCCATTAATTGATTTTCTGTGTGCCAAAACACACATAAGACCTCTGTATTTTCAAGTAACTAGGGCCATTAAATGTATTTCTCATTGTCTTTATCTGATTTTGGAATTAATGTAAACCTCACAGAATGGAGCTGTGGAGTTTTCAGTCTTTTCCCGTTCTCAGGAATAGTCTGTGTGTTTTGGTTTAACTGTTCCTTGCAAGTCTGATAGAACTGAAATTATAAATTGTCTGAGCCTAGAATTTTCTCTGTGGGGAAATTTTTAACTAATTTGATATGAATAGGATTTTTTTAAGCTTTCTGTCTTTTTAAAGTCACTTTGGTAGTTCTATTTTTCTAGGAATTTGTCCATTTTGTCTGAGTTTAAAAATTTGTTGTCTTAAAGGATATCCTGTCCCACTGTTTCTTATTTATTTATTTATTTATTTATTCGAGTATAATTAACATACACTTTTATATTAGTTTTAGGTATGCAATATGATTCAACAATTCTATACACTTTTCAGTGCTCATCAAGATAAGTGTACTCTTAATTCCTGGCAACCACCAGTTCTGTGTATTTAAGAGTCTGGTATTTTCATTTGTCTCTTCTTTTCTTTATTTATTTATTCTTAATGTTTACTTATTTTTGAGAGACAGCGCATGAGCAGGGGAAGGGCAGACAGAGAAGGAGACACAGAATCTGAAGCAGGCTCCAGGCTCTGAGCTGTCAGCACAGAGCCCGATGTGGGGCTCGAACTCACGAACCCTGAGATCATGACCTGAGCCGATGTCGGATGCTTAACTGACTGAGCCACCCAGGTGCCCCTTGTTTTGTTTCTTAAATTCCACGAATGAGCTACCCAGGCACCGCTAATGTTTATTTATTTATTTTGAGAGATGGGGGGAGCAACCAGGAGAGGGGAAGAGAGAGAGGGAGAGAGAGAGAGAGAAGGAGAACCCCAAGCAGGCTCTCCACTAACAGTGCAAGGGCCCAACAAGAGTTTGTGGGACTCTGTCTCACAAACCATGAGATCAAGACCTGAGCTGAAATCAAGAGTTGGTTGTTTAATCAACTGAGCCACCCAGGCGCCCCGTTAGTGCTCTTAAAGAACCAGCTTTTAGCTTTATTATTATTATTATTATTTTGGCTTTATTATTATAGTTGTTATTATTATTTTGGCTCAAAAACAGCAATGTATTTTCTCACAGTTCTGGAGGCTAGAAGTGTGAGCTCAAGGCGTCAGCATGGTTGGTTTCTTCGAAGGCCTTGCTCCTTGGCTTGGTAGATGGCCACCTTTTCCCTGTATCCTCACATGGCCTTCCCTCTGTAACTGTCTGTGTTTTAATCTTTTAAAAAGATCAGTCATATTGGATTAGGGCCCACTCCAGTGACTTCATTTTACTTTAATTATGTCTTTAAATATCTTATCTCCATGTGCAGTCACACTCTGAGGTACTTGGGTTTAGGACTTTAATATTTGAATCTTGGGAGTACCCAATTCAGCCCACAACTGACTGCATATTAGCATATATGTGTGCATGTGAATGTGTACTCATGTGTATGTATATGTGTAGTCTGTGGGCGTGTTTGTGTATATGAATGTGTATGTGGACATGTGCTTGTGTGTGTGTACGTCTGTTGCGGGGGCATGTGAGTGTATATGTGTGTGTGAACATTCCAAGCAGAGGATATAGTACTTGAAGGAATTATACTGTATTTGGGGAATCGTGCACAATTTACTTTTCTTATACTCTTGGCTCATGTGTATAGTTATTTGTGCTTAGCTGGAAGTGCATGGAACGTGGCCTTTTCCTCTGAGCTTTCCCCTATCTGACATTGTATGATTACCCTACCCTGTCACCACATAATCTCCGTAATTATGAAGTCAGTGACTGCTGAATGTCCCAGAGAGTGCATAAAGAATGATTTATTTAACCTTTTTGTTGCTTTTCAAAATTGTAGATAAGGCTCAAATAACCACTTAAATTTTTTTCTTCTTTTGTTGAATTATTTCTTTATGACGGCTTTCCAAAGCGGAGTTCCTGATCAAAGGCGACATTTTAAAGCTCTTGACAAAACCATTGCTTTCCAGAAGTTGTAATAAATTTTCTTATTGAAATATATTTGACATGTAACATTATGTGAGTTTAAGATAGAAAACATATTTGACAATATGGTTGTCATTCTAGCTTTAGCCAGCACCCCTGTCACATCGTGTATCTGTCAGTTCTTCCTTGTGGCGGGAATGATGAAGCTCTGGTGTCCTAGCAGATTTGGGGTTACACTGCGGTCCTGTTGTCTGCAGTCCCTAGAGCGGAGTTTTGTACCCTTAAGCAGCATCTGTTCCACTCCTTCACCTCCTACCCCCAGTAATTATTTTACTCTTTGTTTTTATGAGTTCAACTTTCTTCGCTTTCCACAAAAATAAGTGGTATACAGTATTTGTCTTTCTCTGACTGACTTTTCTCAGCATATTGTCCTCAAGGTCCACCCATGTTGCCGCAAATGGCAGGATTCCCTTCTTTCTCACGGGTGGCTAATACATACGCACACGCACAGACACTACATTTTCTTCATCCATTGGTTGTCGGGCATTCAGGTTGTTTCCATATCTTGGCCATTGTGAATAATGCCGCAGTAAACATGGGGGTGCATATATCTTTTTGGTATCCTGTGTTCATTTTCTTCGGTTATATACCCAGAATTGGAATTGCTGGATTACGTGATAATTCTGTTTTTAATTTTTTCAGGAACCTTCGTATCATACCCCATCCACATCACAGCTGGTTCTCCCTTCTCCGGAAGTAACTATCTTGACTTGTATAGTTATTACTGTATTTCATTCCTTTTTAGATTTATCACCCAAATGTGCATTCCTAGACATTTTGTATTGCCCACTGAAAATTTGTAAATCTTCTAAGTTTCTTATAATTAGCAGGTCCCCTGTCAATCTCTTTCTGTTCCATACATTTTCTGTTGAAGAACTTGGGTTGCTTGACTTGCAGAAATTCCCATAGTCTGGGTTTTGCTAATCACATCCTGATGGTGCAGTTTCAACGTGTTCCTTTTATCATCTCTCTTGAGAATTTCAGATCCAGGGGCTTGATCAGACTCAGGTTCTGGCCCTTTGGTAAGATTTTATGTGGTGTTGTATTCTTTCATCAGGAGTCACAACGTTGTCTGGTTTTCTTTTTTTGTTGGGGATGCTAGCATCTATGTATGCTTTTTGCTCAGACCATTAACTTCTTGGGACTGCAAATTGATATGCTGATCCTTTTTTATTTATTAGAATACTTTATAAAGAGCTATTCTCTTCACTTCTCTTTGGTTCTGTAGTGTTACGGTTTACATTAAAAAGAGTCAGGGTAAATGCCTGATTCTTTCTGTTTGTTTGCCAGTGTTTGAGAGTGAGATATGTGAGGTAATGACATTGGGAACAAAACACTTACAAGATTTCAGATAATCGTCCACGAGGAGCTGTATGGATTACAAAGGGGAAATAGTAATTTTATAATGAGGCAGTCTGGCGGACAGCAGCTTAACTGAATGATCAGAGTTAGCATCCCCAGCAGCAGGACAGATGGACACCATGTGCCTCCTGTTATGATGTATAATACCGCAGTCGTACTTCGGTGGCATTTGCGACACAGATCAATAATGTGACTCTAATCATGAGGCACAGCGGATCCATACAGAGGGACACCCTACAAAACAACTGGCCCGTATGCTTCAAAAATATTAAAGTCAAGAAAGATAAAGGCTGAGAGAAATGTTTCAGATTCAAAGAGACTAAAGAGACAAGACAGCTAACCAGTGTGTGGTCCTGGACCAGAAGAAATGTTCTTTGTTTTAAGGGCCGTTAAGGGCACAATTGGCACATTTTTAATATCTGTAGATTAAATAATAGTATCGTATTGCTGTCCTTGTTTTGACCATTGTACCGTGTCTTTGAGAAAGAATGCTCTTGTTTTTAGGAGATACTTGAGTAAATGAACATCATGTCTGCAACTTTCAAACATTTCAGGGACAATTACATATATGTGTTTATATGATATTCGTTAAACTAAGGCATATTAAAAATTGTAAGATTTATTTGAGCAAGAATCAGTTTGAATGGGGCACTGCCAAACCAGGAGTGCTGGGGAAAGGCTTCTGGATACAAGGGAGGAAAGCAAGGAAAGGAAATTCTCTGATTGGCTATATACATATTTTTTAATGTTCGTTTATTTCTGAGAGAGGGAGAGAAAGGCAGAGTGGAGAGAGGATCCCAGGCAGGCTCTGAGCTGACACAGGACTTGACGATAGGAACCGTGAGCTTATGACCTGAGCCGAAATCGGTCACTTAACCGACTGAGCCACCCAGGTGCCCCCTGATTGGCTGTGTCTTAAAGCGTAGTCTGCTCTTTGTGATTCGTTGTCCCTGTGTTCTGGATTCATCATTTGGGTGCATCTAAAGGTTTCGATTTTTGGTTGCTCAGGTAGGGCTGCCACAGCATTGGAGCCACCTCCGTCTCACAGGCTCTCTGTTTAATTAATTTAACATCTATCTACCTGTCTGTCTGTCCGTCTATAAAAATATGGTAATGCAAATACATTCTATTATTAGCATGTTAGCACTTGGGAAATCTGGATGAAAAGGACACAAGAATTCTTTGTCCTATTTTTGCAACTTTTCTATAAGTCTTAAGTTACTTAAAAATAAAAATTAGTTGGTTTCTTAACATCTTCTGGAGGTGACTTAGAATTTTAAAAAATATTATAAATTCATGAATTTAAGCCTATTTAATGATTTTTAATTTATCGCTATTGTTACTGTTACTGAAATTCAAATGGTCTTATCCTCTGCTCCTGAGTCCTTTTACACGACCGTAGTAGTTTTGATAGTCTCCTTCCTGACAGTTACACAGACGTGTCAGGCCCATCTCATACATTCCCTGCCCCACACCGGAAGTCAGCCACTTTCTCAATAAGTGTTGGGTGGTTACTGTGGGCAAGAGAATGTCAAGAACACGATCTAGCTGCTAGAGGTATTTCTGGGCCTGTCAGTGTAGTGAACATATACAGAGAGAAGAGGACCTCAGGATTTCAGACTGACAGATCTGATGCAGATTCAGGACTCTAATGTGTTACTTTACGTCACCGATCTGAGCGTCTGTATGTCCTTTCTTCTATACCGCTAGTCCCGGCTCTGACACGGGGAATCGCAGAATTAGGTCCTGGATTTGCCCATTTGCTTTCCCCACATCACAGGCACGGCAGCCTCAGGATAACAGTACCAGGAGGTTTCCACCAGTATGATTACTGAGAAAACAATGACATTTTTTGCATATGTTCTTTTTCCTCACTTCTGCTTTTAAATGTACTGAATCTACATTGTCAAACTTACAGCCATCATATATCACACCCTCTCCCGTTTACTTCTCGTTTAGTTTATTTAATGCTCACCACCAGTCTTTATTTAAAGTCTGGGTAGTCATTTTGTTGTCTGGTGCTCCTTCTCCCGAAGAGGCCTCAGGAAGGTCTCATGGGAACAGTACAGCGGTCCAGTTGGTGCCCTGTATACTTGAAACCCAGTTTTGCTGGATGTAAACTTCTTTGCTTATATTTTTTTTCCTGATTATCGTAAATCTATTAACTTCATTTTCTTCTGTCATAAAACTTTGCGTATGTGATTGGAAAAGGGAGAAGTACTTTAATAGCCTATTCATGTAATTGTGGATATTTTGATGTGTCACCTAAACTTGACAGGCGGCAATTTCTTAAATATTAGTTGCAAATTGGAATTTTAAAGCCATGGCAATCAACTTTTTGTACTTTAAGTTAAACGCCATTGGTCTTTGTACTTTGAATAGATCTCTTCCTCATTCAGTGTGGGTTTTGAAACATCGTGAATGTATCACTTGGAAAATATTGGTTCACCGAGTTATGCAAATCTTCCCATTTTTGACACAGTTTCATTACTGAAATACTATATATTTCATTATATAGTATTAAAACATCACAGTTATTGGGGCGCCTGGGTGGCTCGGTCGGTTGTGTCCGATTTCGGTCAGGTCATGATCTCGCAGTTCATGAGTTCGAGCCCCGCGTCAGGCTCTGTGCTGACAGTTCGGAGCCTGGAGCCTAATTCAGATTCTGTGTCTCCCTCTGTCTCTGCCCCTCCCCCACTCATGCTCTGTCTCTCTCTCTCTCTCAAAAATAAAAATAACTATTAAAAAAAATTTTTTTTAAAAAGAAACATCATAGTCATCAATATTATCATTTATCAGGAATATCTTTAAGATTTGGGACATCAGAACTCACAGTAGCCAGTATAAGTTTTACAAAATTCTAATTTTCATTCGAAAGCTTAGATTTGAACACTGGCACAGTTTTCCTTGAAGTGACAGCCTCACTTCATTTTTTAGAAAATGTCTCTCATGTACTTTAATCTGAATTACCGTCATTTATATCAGTTGTCCTTTCGTGTTAAAATGTTTCACTTAAAAAAAAGTGACTAGGGACACGGGTGGCTCATTCGGTTGACAAGCGTCAGACTTCAGGCTCAGGTCATGATCTCGCAGTTTGTGAGTTCCATCCCCATGTCGGGCTGACAGCTCCGAGTTTGGAGCCTGGTTGAGATTCTGTGTCTCCCTCTCTCTCTGCTCCTCCCCCACTCACATTCTGTCTCTCTCTTTCTCAAAAATAAACATTTTAAAATTTTTTAATAAAAATTAAAAAAAATAAACTAAAATGACTAGTTAAAAAAAATGACTAGTTTAGCTTGTAGCTCAAACAATTGATTTTTTCCCTAAGACAACCATTTGAAACTTTTGGTTTTTTTTTTTGCTCTTTTCTGTTTGTTGTGTGAAGGAATTACACTAGTCCAAGTTAAAAGCAGACCCCAAATGGTTACGTTATACAGACTGTGAGGTTTTTAAACCCGTGACAAGGGACAGAAGGGAAATCTTGCTCGTTGCAAGGAAATCCTCACTTAAGCGTCAGCGATCCAAAAGCACTTAAAAACCACTTTATGAACCTTCATCTGGTCCCTTAGCCAGTCCATTCTCTAGGAGGAAGTGGCCAGTATTCTCGCGCTGGTGACCCCGTATCTGAATTCTCCATCTTCCGAATGGTTGATTACAGTATCACCGCACGCAAGTACCTTCTTAAATGCCTTCCCTGGCTGCTTTTTCTAGTAATCACCCGCGGTCCCTTGGGCAGGAGTAAAGGTCTTCCTGCAGTGTCTCTGTTGAATTCTCATGTGGGGATCAGCCTCAGTGCCATCCGGAAGCAGATCATCCCCCCCTACTTGCATCGGCAAAGGGATCAAAAGAGTGGAGGTTCTGGACAGCAGACATACAGTACGGGGGGCGACGGCAGGGTGGGGGCGAGGGGACTCACGCGGGACGCTGCGAGGCCTCTCCAGTGGCTCAGTGACCAGGCCAGCAACCATTCGAAACCTTTTATGTGTACTTACCATTTTGTCACACAAATTAAAAAGGTGTGTGCTCAAAAGTCAAGTTTGGATAAATTCGGTCATTTGTTTCTGCTTTGTCAAGGACATTCTTAAGTGAAACTTTCTTTTGTTTTGTTTTAAATGCTGAGGGCATGGCATTGAAGGCTAAAATGACTCTTAAGTACAGTTTCATGCCACTGCCTTGATTTGTGCTAAAGAACGAGCAGTTTTATCCACCATTTCTTTTGCAGCATCAGGGTAGGTGTTAATACGGAAAAGGTAAATAATGTCCGAGAAGGGTTTTGACCTGTGGAGTCCCTGTAAGAGGCTCAGATGGTTGTCATGGGTCTGTGGGACATACCCTGAGGACTGCTGTCGTTTTTCCAGTTAAAAATCGTTTTCCTTTCTTTGTAAAAAAAAAACAAAACAAAACTGAGGTATAATTGACATGCAATATCTTATGAGTTTCAGGTGTACGTCACGGTAATTCGATTTTTTTATACATTAGGGAATGATCCCCTTCCTGACTACATTTCCTGCATTGACACCCCATGACTTACGTCTTTTGTAACTTTAGTTACATGTTCAGTAGGTGTGGTATCTCATTGTGGCTTTAATTTGCATTTCTCTAACGGCTTGTTGTTGAATATCTCTCATGCTTTATTTGTCATCTATATATTTTCTCTGGTGAATTGTTCAATATTTTGTCCATTTTAAATTTTGAGAATTGCTTCTATATTGGGGATATAGTCCCTTATCACTTGTGTGTTTTGTAGATATTCTCTCCCAGCCTGTGCTTATCTTTTCATTTACTTAACAGTGCTGTTTTGTTCACCTAGTTTTGTTTAAAAATTTTTTAATGTTTATTTTTTAAGAGAGACAGAGACAGCGTGAGTGGGGGAGGGGGAGTGAGAGAGGGAGACCCAGAATCCAAAGCAGGCTCCAGAAATGCATTAAATTGTACAGAGAGGCATTTTACATTGTTATATTCTCATGGTGAAGTAAATGTTTCATTATTGTCTAGCCATTGTCTCTGTCCACACTTATGTTTTTTATCTTGACATCTGTTTTGTTTGATAATAATTTCGTGACACCAGCCTTATTTTGGTTAGCATTTACCTAGTGTATAGTTTTCAATCCTTTTATTCCCTTTGAAATATTTTTATATTACACAGTTTTAGGGCAGAAGTGCATGATGACCCATAATATCAATGACACACGGTAACGTACGGTAGAATTCAGATAACTGCACGGAGGAGCCTGTGAGAAATTCTCAGGGACGAGGCCTGGGAGTGGCACGTGTCCTGTCCTCACAGTCACTGCCCAGGCCTACGGCCACATGGCCTCACCTGAGTGCAGAAGGAGCAGAGGAAGCTAGCTGGCCTCCAAAATGCCTTCTTCCTGGCCACACGCTCAGGCAGGCAGGCGTGCCCAGGAAAGTTTGGTGGGCAGCTGGCCACTTGTGCCACAGTCTGCCTTTCTGGTAACCGGATTAGCAAGTTGACGACCCTCATTTCTGCACAGAACACCCCCATTCACTGCGTCCAGCTCTCACTCTCCGATCGCTGGCTGGTACTCAGATCGGATCTCCCTGTGGTGCGGCGTGATTGTGTCCCCTCCCCCGGCTACCACCGTCTCCTCAGTCAGGAGCAGCCACAGGATAGCTGCTATGAACAATTACATCCGGGAAGGGGAAGAGGGCGGGACACCCAGTAGTGATGAGATTCTGCCAGGCCACCAGTAAGAAGTGCCCCCGTTGGCCCGGCCATCGGGGAAGTTCCTACTCTGTTTTCTGTGAGGGACTCTCTCCCCACTGGTGTTGGTGACCCTTAACTCCAACCTCTGGAAGGTTCTTCCTTGCCCATTATCTTCCATAACTATACCTGAAGTGGAGGTTAGGGAATATTCCTATCTTGACATCAGTTCCTGTTTCGGTCATTTCTTACCTGTGAAGTTTTGGAGACCCGAGGATTAGTGTATAATTAGTATATTTTAGGCCAACATTTTGGTTGGATCCTTTTATGGAACTTAAGAATTTGCTAGTCTTCCGATTTGACTCCAGTTAGTTCCCTGTGCCTGGAACCCCACGCCGCTTTCTTAGACTGCAGCCCCAGGGCTCCTTTAGTTTATTTTTCGCCCCTACTTCCTCTCGTTCTCAGTGGTATCTCTCCACTGAAATGATAATAGGCTTGGAAAGAAAGGGAGAGACTTTTTCATCTAGTCTTTGCTGCAGGCCTTAGTCAATCTACTTAACAGAGAATTTCAAGTCATCTCAAGGTAACTTTTAAGTTTTGGAAAGTAGTGTGTAGACATACAGCAGTTAGCTTTTCGGCAGGCTGAGGCTGTCCGTTTCTGTGCTCTCAAGCCAGCCAGTTTCTGCCTGAGTGCTTGCTTTCTTAGAACGCCCCGCTAACTACGGCGGTGACAAGCCACTGGTCACTAAGTCACCAGCCTCTTCTCTAGGGTAGGCCTCCGCGCTGCGTCTGTCCTCCACACCCTCGCCGGCGGTAGTGCCACGGTCACGACCTCTCTTTCCCGTGCTGTCAGCCACCAGGCAGGTGTCACATGTGGTAGAGTTTGCGGTGGAAGCACCCCACCTCGGGGTGTCTCTTTCTTCCTCGGTGTAGTCGGAGTAGGCCAGTGTGGCCCGTAGATTTAATAAGCATCGGTCTTCAACACAAGTTTCCTTACTGTTCAGCGAGTCAGACTGTGAGTGGTGTGTGGAGTCGCCGCACTGGACAGCTGCGCTTTTCCATCCGCGGGAGGCTGTGCCACCCTCAGCCCTGGCTTCCGGCCGGCTCCCCCCACGGCCAGCGCTTAGCTCCTGCCACGGACACTGGAAGCTGGGAAGTGACGTCCAGGTGTGGGCCTGGGAGGCCGTTTGAACATCGGCATTGACCCACGATTGCTGCTTTCGACTACACCCTAAGAAAGCTCTTGCACACGTAGACCAGGCGACCTGTATGAAAACGATCATAGCAGCGCTGTTCATGCTAGCAAACATACTGGAAACAACCAGATATTCACTGGAACACGGAATATTCGTGTGAACGGTAAATACAATGTGATGTATAATGTGAAATATAAGCATGTGGTGAAACGTACTACAGTCTTACAAAACGGCATGGGTAAATCTTAGCGCTGTAGTGCTCAGCGGGGAAAACGCCAGTTTCAAACAACTATACAGCGTGTACTATTGTTTTTAAGATTTAAAATCAAGAAAAGCCTGGGGCGCCTGGGTGGCTCAGTCGGGTAAGCGTCGACTTCGGCTCAGGGCATGATCTCGCGATTTGTGAGTTCGGGCCCCGCGTCGGGCTCTGTGCTGACAGCTCGGAGCCTGAGGCCTGTCTTCAGATTCTGTGTCTCCCCCTCTCTGCCCCTCCCCTGCTCATACTCTGTCTCTCGATAATAAATAAACATTAAAAATTAAAAAATAAAATAAAATTGAGAAAAGCTACGTGGTATATTGCTTAGGAATGTATACCTTGTAGTAAGACCCTTAAAGGAACAAAACACAGAAATCACAAACATGCTTATTGATTGAGAGGTAGAGAAAGAAAATAAGGCATGAACACAAAGTAGATGGCAGGCTACTAGTAATGCTCCAGTTTCTAAGTTTGAGTAGTGATGCATACATACACTTTTATTATTAGGGACTACAAAGTGTCATATGTTGTTTTGTACGTATCACCATGTTCCTAATAAGATGCGTCATAAGTTTGAAAGATAGGAAGATTTGTATGTTTTATTCTTTTCTTGATTTGCCTCCTGAGGACTGTGTTTTATCACGTGCCTGACCACCTTGTGGCCGCATCCCCCCTTGGTTGTCTGTTTCGGGCTGCGTATCTCTAAATTCATCAGTATTTTGTTTCCCGCTTCTCATTCAGAACCGTCCCCATTCATTGTGTTCCAACCTTTTGAAACACCACTTTACTAAGTTCACTGTTAATTTCTTAAATTACTTTTGAGAATTAATTACTTTCTCAAATTACTTTTAAAATTCAGAGTTACGTTCATCATCCTTTGTTGTAATTTGATTCATTCTTAATAATAATATTCTACCTGGATTTCCTTTCCAATGTTGACTTTGCAAAATCTTCCTTCTCTCACTCCATGGTACAAAGATCTAACCTTGGGAAATTTCCCCTTTTCCATCATTCAGTTGACCTACCTTTTAAAAATCAAATATTCTAGGGTGCCTGGGTTGCTCAGTTGGTTATGCGTCTGACATCGGCTCAGGTCATGATCTTATAGTCCTTGGATTTGAGCCCCACGTCGGGCTCTGTGCTGAGCAGTCTGCTTCAGATTCTGTGTCTCCCCCTCTCTCTGCCCCTCGCCCCCACCTTGCTCTTTCTCAATAGCACCTAGGTACACCATGGTTAAATGACTGAAAACCAAAGATAAAGAGAAATCTTAAGATATATATATATATATATATATATGGAATGATATATGTATATGTAGACACACACACACATAGAATGATAATACAAATTCTCATTGACTTTTTTTTAAGTTTATTCACTTTTTCTTTGAGAGAGCAAGAGCAGGGGCAGAGAAGGAAAGAGAGAATCTCAAGCAGGTTCCACGCTGTCAGTGCAGAGCCCTGTGTGGGGCTCAAACTCACGAACCATGAGATCATGACCTTAGCCAAAATCAAGAGTCAGACACTTAACCACTGAGCCATCCAGGCGCCCCTCGTTGATTTCTTACAAGAAATAATTCAAAACTAAAGACAGTGGAATGGCATCTTTTTTTTTGTAATATTTGTTAGAGAGAGAGAGAGAGAGAGAATGAGAATGAGAATGAGTGGGGGAGGGGCAGAGAGAGAGGGAGACACAGAATCTAAAGCAGGCTCCAGGCTCTGAGCTGTCAGCACAGAACCCAATGCGGGGCTTGAACCCACTGACTGCAAGACCATGACCTGAGCCGAAGTCGGACGTTCAACCGACTGAGCCACCCAGGCGCCCCCATGGCATCTTTAAAGTGCAGAAAGAAAAGGGGGAAAAGCTCTCACAATTATATAGCCAACAAAATTATCTTTTAAAAATAAAAGTATTTTCTGGTAAAACAAAACTAAGAATTCATCACCAACCTTCTGATACTGCAAACAATGCTAAAGGACATTCTTTAGGCTGAACTGAACTGAAAATCATGTACAGGAAAGAATAAAGAACACCATAAATGATAGTGTGTGAGTAAATATAAGATACCTTTTACCTCTTAAAAATTGTTTAAAAGATCATTGTTTTAAGCAAAAAGCATAACACTATGATTTATAATATATGCCAAGTAAAATATGTGACAACATTAACACAAAAGATAAGAAAAGATGAAATGAGAGTATACTGTGATTGTGGCTCTGGAGGTGTAATATTAATTCAAGCTAGATTGAAATGGGGAGGTATTGTATTCAGAGCAGATGTCATTCAGTCATTTGGTTATTTTAAAGAATTCTTAAAAGGAGAGCAAAGGGACAAAGAGCAGTTGGGGAAAATGGAAAACAGATAGCAAGATGGTAGACAAACTATGTCCATGATTGTATTCAGTGTAAATGAACTTAACACTCCTGTTAAAAGACACCTATGTTAAATTGGAGTTTTAAAAATTACAAGAGATGCAGCTTGATAGAAGGTAAAAGATGGAAACATTAAGAGCTATTGTGGCTATGTTAACATTGACAAAGGCAGGCTTTAAGTCAAGATGTATATTAGACACAAAGAGACATTTCTTGACAAGAAAACATCAATTGGACAACAATAGGTATCTTAAGTTTTGATGAACCTAATAAAATAAGTTGAAGATATAGAAGGCAAAACTAAAGGGAAAAATAGATCCATAATCATATGTAGAGCTGTAACATACCCCTGATAGACTAATGGAAACTGATAGAATAATCAGACCAAAAAAGGAGAATATAGGAGATGTGAACCATACTTAACCAACTCGACCTATACAGGACACCACCTCCAACAACTTTAGAGCACACATCCTTCTAAAATGCACACGAAACATTGATCAAAATAGATTCTATGTTGAGCCATAATGTAAATCTCAACAAATTTCAAAGAATTGAAATTATCTAGAGTATGTTCTCTGACCACAGTGGAACTAAACTAGAAATCAATAATAGATAACAAAATATTAAGCTACATATTTCAAAATCTGTGAATCAGAGAAGTTATCACAGTGGAAAACAAAGTATTTCAAACTAAGCAATAATGAAAGTACGGCATACCAAAATTCCAATGCTTTTAAATGCATGCATTAGAAAAGGAAGGAAGAAAGTCAATAATCAAAAGTTCCATCTCAAATGACTGGGAAAACAGCAAATTCAAAGAAACTATAATGAAGGAATTGATGAAGATAGGAGCATAGAGAAAGGAATAGAGAAATCAACAAGGATAATTTTTACTAAAATTGATAACTCTCTAGCTTGACTGATTAAAAAAAACAGAAAGAGAAATTATTCTAAAAATGGAGAGATAACCAATTTTTAAAAGTAGTAGGGACAGGGGCACCTGGGTGTCTCAGTTGGTTAAGTGTCCAACTTCGGCTCAGGTCATGATCTCACGGTTGGTGGGCTCAAGCCCCACATCGGGCTCTGTGCTGACAGCTCAGAGCCTGGAGCCTGCTTCAGATTCTGCGTCTCCCTCTTTCTCTGCTCCTCCCTCGCTTTCATGTTCTCTCTCTCTCTATCTCTCTCTCTCTATCTCACTCTCTCAAAAATAAACATTTTTAAAAAGTAGTATGGACATAATTATGGAATACATTTGATAACTCTATGAAACTGGATTAAATGAGAAAATTCCTTGAAAAACACGACTTTTAAAAACCAACAGAAGAAATTAAACACCTGAAGTTATTTTACTATACTTGATCTTAACCAAAAGGCCAAAAAGCAGTGGAGAGTTATCTGTTAAATAGAATTTATGAATAAAATAATCCTGAAGAGAGTGAACCCAGAAAGGTTTTCTCACCACTCCTGTTCCAATTCCTTTGGGAAAAAAAATCCAAATTTTAAGGAAGAAATTATACCAATCTTAGACTCTTTCAAACTGTAGAGGCAGTTTTATGAGGTCAACATAACCCTAATACTAAACCGAATGAGGATGTTATAAGAAAGGAAAATTATACACCAAGATTTGTCATGAGCATAGATGTAAAAATCCTAAACAAAACTAGCAAGTCAAATTCAGCAATACATAAAAAGCCTAATAATTATAAACAATGGGTTTATTTTAGGAATACAGGATTTATTTGTGTATTTGAAAATCAGTCAGTGTAATTAAGCACAATAATTTGAGGTTCCATTTTTGGAAACTAGAGAGGATCAATGGAAGTCTAAAGCAAGTAAAAGAAAGGACCTATTAAAAAGGTGAGCAGACATCAGTGAAATTGGAAACAGTAGAGGAAATCAACAAAGCCAAAATTAGTTCTTTGAAAAGGTCAATAAAATTTATAAACCTCTGGTCAGTTTAACCAAGAATGAAAGAAGACACAAATTACTGATACCAGAAATGGAAGAGGGGTCACCCCTATTGATCTCATGGACATTAAAGGAATAATTGAGGAGTATTATGAACTCCCCTATGTCCACCAACTTGATCACTTTAGATGAAGTGGACCAATTTTTTGAAAGACAAAAACTACTAAATCACACAGGAGAAATAGATAAACTGAATGGACATACATAAATATTAAATATATTGAATCAATTACTAATAACTTTCCAAAACAGAAAGCACCAGAATTGTTGGTGAATTCTACAAACAATTAAGAAAGAAATGACTGCCAATTACATCATCCAGAAAATATAAGCAGAAGACTTCTTAGCTCATTCTGTGAAGACAGCATTACCGTAATACTAAAACCAAATAAAGACATTATAGAAAGGAAAAACTGCAGAACAATATATCTTGTGAACATAGATGCAAAGTTCAACAAAATATTAGCAAACCAAATTGAATAATGCATCAAAAGAATTATATACCACAATCAAGTGGGCCTCACTTCAAGGATGCTTCTTTCTAACACTAAGGTAATCCATCACATCAGTTGTCTAAAGGAGAAAAAATTAGAAGGTCATCAGTAAATGCAGAAAAAGCATTTGATAAATTCTAATGTCCATTTTGACAAAGAGTCTCATCAAACCAAGAATAGAGGGAAATTCCTCAACTTGATCAAGAATACTACAAAAAAACCAGGCTGCCTGGCTGGCTGTCAGTAGAGCATGTGACTCTTGATCTTGGGGTCATGACAGAGCTGGCTTTGGCTCCTCTGTCCCCTCTCTCTCTGCCCTTCCTCCGCTTGCACTCTCTCCATCTCTCTCAAAAAATAAACAAACATTAAAACAAAATAATAGCTGCGAAAACCCTACAGCTAACACTTAATGGTGAGAGATTCAATGCTTTTTCCCGAGATCAAGAATGAGAAAAGGATGACCACTCTTACCACTCCTGTTCCTCACAGTACAGGAAGTCCTAGCTAATGCAATTAGATAAAAAGAGGAAAGGAAAGGATACATAGGAAAGGAAGAAATAAAACTGGTCTTGTTTGTGTGTGAAATGATTGTGTATGGGGAAAATCCCAAAGACGCGGCAAAATATTTCTATAACTAGTAAGCAACTATAGCAAGTTTGTAGGATACAATGTTAATATGTACAAGGCAGATGCTTTCCTATATCCCATCAGTGAATAACTAAAAATTGAAGCGAAAAGCAATATCATTTACATTAGCATAAAACATGAAATACTTAGGTATAAATCTGGCATGATTTGTGTAGGATCTATATGATGAAAACTCAAAATTCCAATGGAAAAAAAATCAAAGAAATCTAAATAAATGGAGAGATGTTACACATTCCTGAATATGAAGACCCAGTGTTGTTAAAATGTCCGTTCTTCCCAAGTTGACCTGTAGAATCAATACAGTTCCAATCAAAATACCACCAAGTTATTTTGTGGATATTGACAAGCTCATTCTAACGTTTATGTGGAAAGTCAGAAGACTCAAACACCAGTACAATACTGAAGATCAAAATTGGAGAACTGACACCACTTGACTTAAAGACTTACTGTAAAGCTACAGTAATCAAGACAGTGTGTTGTTGGTGAAAGAACAGATAAATATAGATCACTGGAATACAATAAAAAGCCCAGAAATAGAGCCACAGATTAATGGAGAGAATATCTTTTTCAACAAATGGTGTTGGGACAATTGGGCAAAGGCAGAATGTAGACACAGACCTTGCGCCTTTCACAAAAATCAACTCAAAATGGACCATAGACCTGTATGGAAAATGCAAGACGGTGAAACTTCTGGAAGAAGCATGGGAGAAAATGGAGGTGACCTTGGGTTTGGCAGTGAGTTTTCAGATATGATACCAAAAGCATGATCCATGAAAGAGAAAATGGACAAGTTGGATTTTGTTAAAACTTTCTTCTCTGAGAAAGACAATATTCAGAGAATGAAAAGACAAACCACGGATTGGGAGAAAACATTTGCCAAAGTCATACATGATAAAGGGCTGATGTCCAAAAAACACAAAGAACTCTTAAAACCCAGCAAGAAAACAAACCAATTAAAAAATGGGCAAATGTTTGGACAGATATCTCACAAAGATGTGCAGATGGTGATGAGCATGTGAAAAGATGCTTAGTATTGTATGTCATGAAGGAGCTGAAAATTAAACAATGACGTATCACTGTACACCTACTTAAATGGCTAACATTTAAACATCTAACAATGCCACATGTTGACAAGATTCAGAGCAACAGGAACTCTCATTCTTTACTGGTGGAGATTCAAAATGGTACAGGTACTTTGGAAGACAGTTTGGTGGGATTGTTTGGTTTTGTTTTGTTTTTTTTACAGTGTTAAACATAAAGTTACATGATCTAGCAATTCCACTCCTAGGCATTTATGCAACTGAGTAGGAAACATATCCACACAGAAACCTGCATACAAGTGTTTAGAACAGAGTTATCCATAATTACCCCAAACTGAAAGCATGTAAGATGGCTTTAAATAGATGAGTGGATAAACTGGTACATCAGTTCAATATTCTACAGCAATAAACAATAGCGATCTTGCCACTAAAAGAGAAGAACCTTAAATGCATATTGGTGAGTGAAAGACACGAAAGTCAACAGGCACATACTGTATGATTCCAATTATGACATTGTAAACAAGGCAAAACTGTGCAGACATTAGAAAGATCAGTGGTCGGGGCGCCCGGGTGGCTCCGTTGGTTAAGCGTCCAACTTTGGCTCAGGTCATGACCTCACAGTTCACGGGTTCGAGCCCCGTTCGTGGGTTCAGCTGTGCTGACAGCTCGGAGCCTGGAGCCTGCTTCCCCTACTTGTGCTCCGTCTCTCTCTCTCTCTCAAAAATAAACAAACGTTAAAAAAAAAAAAAAAAAAGACCAGTGGTAACAGGGCGTCATGAGAAGGAGGGAGGGGATGAACAGGTGAATCAGGTGATTTTTAGGCTGGTGAGCTCTTCTGCAGACGACTGTAACGGTGGTATGTGTCATCCATTTGTCAAAATCCATAAAACTCATTGTACAATACAAAGAGTGAACCTTCACCTAAACTGTGGACTTTAGGTAATAATAATGTACCAGTATTTATTAATTGTAACAAATGTGCCACACTAATGCAAAATGTGAATAATAGGGGAAAATACGTGTCAAGATGGAGAGTATTGTATGGGAACTCTATGTACTATCTTCTTTTAATTTTTCAAAGGGGAGTTAAATGTTAAAAAGATGTTTAAATCATGTGTGGACAAAACTGAAACCTTTTACAGGGTATAACAAACTAACTTTTCAAAGTTGAAAAGGAAGGGGGAAAACCCTATAGTGAATGTCATAATAATTAAAAAGTGACAGCTTTTTCTCTGAAATGGCAATGAGAAAAATGTCTTTCATGACCATTATTGACACTAGAGAAGATCATATATTAATGAATTTGGAAGTGTTGGTGGATACGAGGTAAATATACGGAGATTATGTGTACTAGCAACAATTAGAAAATGACATCGAAGGTGTGGGTTGGCTCCGTCGGTAGAGCATGTGACTCTTGATCTCAGGGTCATGAGTTCAAGCCCCACGTTGGGCATAGAGCTTACTTAAAAAAAAGGGGGGTATGTGGGTGTCTCAGTCAGTTAAGCATTGGACTCTTGGTCTCAGCTTAGGACTTGATCTCAGGGTCTTAGGTTTAAGCTCCACATTGGGCTCCATGCTGGGCATTAAGCCTACTTTAAAAAAATGATATTAAAAAATTCCATTTTAATAGTAACACGTCACATAACTGGGGGAGAGGGTGAGGAATCTAAAGATGAACAGAAAAACTTGTGGAAAAATACAAAAATTACTATGAGAAATTCAAGATGTCCTAAATAAATAATGGAATATATCATGTTTCTGGATTGGAAGACGTCATTCTCCCCAAAGTTTCTATAAATCCCAATAAAAATTTCATAAAGTTTTCTTGTGAAAATTCACGTGCTGATTCTAAAATGTAAGTGGAAATTCTAAGAACCAAGAATAGCCAAGGTAATCTTGATGAAGAAGAACAAAGTTGAAGGATGTACATTAACCGACATCAAGACTTAGAAAGCTTCATAATTAAACAGAGTCTTACAAAGTCCAGAAGTACATTCACCCCTGTATCCCCCTATATATATTTGCTTATAACCAAGTTGCCCTTGCAACGCTTTCCTAATGAAGGGTGAAATGATCACATTTGAGGTAGGAAGCAATTTCCAGGGGGAAAAAATGCTTTGGAAAGGCCAGAACTCAACTTCCCATGACTCTGACTCCTCTAGCTAGCTCTGTTTCTATTGCCAGTGTTCCAGGCTCTGCCATCCAGGGCATTTATTTTATTCACTGAAACATGATTCGGGAATTTGGCTTAGGCTGCACTTTGGCAGTCTGGAGTCCTGTCATGCCTATTTAACTTGTGCAGATTCAACTACATGTTTTCATGGGGTGATGGGGATACGTGAGCATTTTTGCTTCTGTTAGTGTGATTCTAGCATTCAAAGATTTGTGTTTTCCGTACATATTTTTCTATGGAAACACAATGACTTCATTTGCTGTTCAGTTGAAGAAATAGCATCTGGTCCAATCCTGAAGGAAGAACAACCGTATTAAACTTCCTAAGGCTGTGTGTACAGTGGTCAGAGGCTTAAGCTCTCAAGCCGGACTACCTGGGTTTAAATCCTGACTCTGCTCTTACTTACCCACTCTGTACTCTGCGTCATACTCTGAAAAAAAACAGAGATAATAACATCTCATAACAACATCGAGACAATTAAGTGGCTGACATAGACTGTGGCTGGCACATAGCAAGCACATAATCAAAGTTACCCGTTTTTATTAATATCAGTACCATTGTTCTGACTAAGAGGTGATAGAATGTGGTCTCCAAAGTGGCACAGTTTTAAGAGATTTTCAAGGGAAACTCAACGAACTCCTTTTTCCCCCTAGGCTTGTACTTTAGAACTCAGCCCCAGCAGGAACTACTCTTCCCGACCACACTCGTCTCTGTCTGGTCCTGGATCTATTGGGGGAACTAGTGATCAGTTGTGGCTCATCGCAGAATGGTCATGTGGCATAGAACATGGACGTTTGAGGCAGAAGGGCCCATGGGTGGGGCAAGATGTATTTCCGTAGAGGCAGTGTAATGTTTGCGGACACACGGAAATGTGTTCAGCATATATGTATGTGCACGTTTTCAGCCACCAGCATTTGCCTATGTACAAAGTTCCACTGAGTCTTTGAAGGTCAGTGTCGCCCGCAGGCTTCTATCCTTTGCTTTTCGCTGGAACATGACGGGAGCCCACATCACCAGGCGGTATCTGCAGCATCACCGGTGCTGCTTGTGAGGGTGTCATTGTGGGGCGCGGTGCTCTGGTGTTGTATGCACCTGCTGTCCTTCCCTGAGCTCATGGATTCTCACCTCACCACTGACTGCGACCTACAAAGAACTTTGAAGAACTTGATAGGTGGCTGTCTGCCATCCTACCTTCCTCCCCTTTCCACACACAGATGCAGGCTTTCATATTTACCTTCCAGAACTATGAGAACTGAGATGCTCTTGTTGTCACCGACCTCATCCTCCGTCACCTTTCTCCTCACAGAAAAGCTGCCCTTTGTTTTCAGCTGTTACTGCACAGCACTGAGACACACGCAGCTAGTTGCCACTGTGCTGTCATCAGCAACTTGTCTCCACTGCCAGTGTCAGGACCTCACTCAGACTCCTGCCATGCTGACAGCTACTGCTTCCACTCAGGGCACGACTCGTGTCCACTAGGTTTTTGTTTACTTCTCTGCTTTTCTTTTTCCCCATCTTTCTCATCTTCTGTGGTGCTTGGCTTTTGCTCCGGAAAAACTGGTCACTTCTAGAACTTCCCAGTGGATGGGCTCCATCCTCTTCTGTCTTATGAACAAATACATCAAAACCACATGGATTTTAGCATTGAGTTTTGATTGGCCATGTTATTTGAGGCTCAGGCATTTGAGCCTGTTTGGCACATCTACCAAAAGAGGGGCTTGGGACATGAGACATGTGTTAGGGACATGAGACTTAGGATTTAGCTCTCCCTACGCTTAGTGTCTGGGAGATTAGAGAGTTAGCTTTTTAACAAAACAAGTTATGATCTAGTGCCCCGTGTCCATGTCTTAGAACAAGGGCCATAAAAGTTTAATTGGTTCTGTTTTAAGGAGATTCGTGTAGTTTGTTTAAAACAGCTTTGGAACATGTGGACCTTTAATATTTCACAGTAGTGATATAGAATTATAGTGAACTTGTCTATTGGAAATTGAGGTGTCTTGAAAAAAACATGATATATCCAGATGGTACATTAGATTTTATCTTTAAAGTTGTAAATATCCTAGAATGTTAATACTATCTCATTTTTTTTGTTTTTCCCCTTTCTTCCTAGAATATTTTCCTTCTTGGATATAGTAACTTTGTGCCGATGTGCACAGATTTCCAAGGTAGAGTATTATTGAGATTTTTATCAATCAATAAATATCAAGTTTTATTAGAATGAGTTTTAGTTCAAGCAGTTAATTTTAATATCATCTTTTATATTTATCGTAATACAGTGTTATCATAATTCTGTACTTGATTATCAACTTAATGTATATCAAGAATAAAAGTTTAGGGGCACCTGGCTGGCTCGGTAGGTAGATCATGGGACGCTTGATCTTGGCGTTGTTAAGTTCAAGCCCCACATTGGGTGCAGAGACGACTTAAAAATAAAATCTTTCCAAAAAAATAAATAAATAAAAGTTTGAAAATACAGAGGTCGAATCATGACTTCCTTTAACAATCTCTTTCACCCCTATCTCTCCTTCTCTCCTCCCACCTCCCACCTCCCAGGCCTGGAACATTTTAGCCCTGGATGGAAGCAACTGGCAAAGAATAGACCTTTTTAATTTTCAAACAGATGTAGAGGTAAGTTAGCTTGATTTTAGACAAAAGACTTTTTAAAAAGATGAGTAAACTGGTCACTCTTTCCTGCCTTCTTCTTTTGCTGCATTTAGATTTAATATTAAGACCTAGAAGATATCTGCATACATCAGGTCCAGAATTCTACTTGTATTTTGCTTTGGGTTCTGTATCAGTAACAGACTACTTTTCCTCCTGGGTCATATTTGTAACCTTAGTATTATCACTGAGCTTTTTAAAGCCCCATTCCTGCATCATTAACACCTGGTTCAGTGCTTTAATCTTAGGAGA
This sequence comes from Cryptoprocta ferox, assembly GCA_028646485.1. Classification (NCBI taxonomy): domain Eukaryota; kingdom Metazoa; phylum Chordata; class Mammalia; order Carnivora; family Eupleridae; genus Cryptoprocta; species Cryptoprocta ferox. The sequence goes on along the minus strand of CM053573.1, from coordinate 143,619,810 downwards.
CCCTTGGCAAATATTTATTGATCTGAAAGATCCACTGGGAATTCTAATTCAGCACCAAGAATGGAGAAGTGGCAGAAGCCGGGGTCCAGGAGTGAAGCTGGAGACCTGAACTGTCACTCCAGCTCAGCTGCTTAAGCCATATACTCTCTCAATGTTTCAGTTTTATTATCTATAAATTAAAGAAGCAAAATAATCCTTAAAGCCTTTTATAATTCTAGGATTCTGATGTATTTATGTGAAATAAATATTCACATATTTAGAAATATGTGAATATCTCCATTTAAGAGCTATCAGCTTGAGCTAATGAGAAGAGTTTATTTTAAAACAACTTTAATACTGAATACCAATTTTATAACCAAAAAGAAAGCGGTAATAAAGAGCGTTGCACATAATGATTGTCAAAAGAACTGTTTTGGGGGTGTTGAGATTCTGAAGTTTATCTACCTAATGTTAGGAAAACCTTATTTATAAATTTCTAGTTCAGCCAACTCAGTTATAGTCATGGAATCGTATTTTGATTCGGTTCCTCATATAGCATTTTCATCGAGTGTTTTTGCCAAAGTGTACGTTTTGTGTCATTTTTAGTGGATAATCATGCTTGACGCTGAGTGAGCCCAAACAGTTCCCCACCAGTTACTTAAGCTGGTGTCACCTAGGAGAGCTAATGGCCAGGTGTGGAGCTCCCTCACCTCCTTCTCCAGGAGCTGGAGGGTCTCCAGTCCCATCTCAGACCAGTGGAGCCGAGGTCCTGTGGCAAGAAGAGCTGAGCACAGGCTTTCCCACTGGGTTTCCTCCCTTGCAGTGGTGTTCCGAGCTTGGAAGACCTCGGGGCTTCACGCCCAGCCTGGAAACATAAACTCTTTGGTGGCTTGGACCGTGGGCCCCGGGTTAGGGGTTCTTTAATGCTCTTTCCAGACTTCACATCAGTGACTGCAACAGTGCCCCACCCGAACATGCTGACATGTGATTCCCCTTCAAACTGATAATCTCTAGATCTTCGTGCATTGTGTTTACTTAGTGATGGTGAGAAGCACGTTAGATTCCAAAAATTGTAGTCATGTGTGCTGGCCGAAGGAGAGTCATTGTTTTTTTAAAACTTTGCAAATCGTGCACTCTTAGTCTGTGGCCCTTACCGTCCCCTCAGTGTTCTTTGATTTTTCCAAACCATACAACTTTTTGAAAGCACATTTAAAACATTTAGGTTCAGAGTTTTAAAAACACCATTTCAAGTAAATAGCACTACCTTATGCATCGATGTCAGGATTTGAGCTGATGGCTGACTGCAGCTCTATAAACACGCTGCAGAAATATTTAAGGGTACGTACTTCCACTAAAGAGAGACTAGCTGATGGCTCACGGTTATGTAAGCAGCGCTTGTGAAGACTTGAAATAGCCTGTGCCAGGGTTTCGGTCTAGTCTAAAACTGTTGAGTCACCCTTGTGGGCTAGCGGTTTGCACCCAGGATGCTCACCTTCCAAAGCATTCCAATGGATAAACTAATCGTCTCAAGTTTGTTTGTTTGGGACGAAAATGAAGCTTTATGGATATGTTGAGAGACAGAGAAGGTGCCAGGGTTCCGGATTCATAGGCTAACGATATTTACGCTGTGCCCGGCACTATTTAAGCAACTTCCACGTATCCATGTAATCTTCTCGGAAACACCATATCGAAGACACTGAGGCACGAAAAGTTCGAGTAACTTACCCAAGGTCATTCCCTCAGTAAGAGGAGACAGTAGGTACCTTGAACTCAGTGGCTCACATGACTGTCCTGTTTCAGAGAAAAGGCAGAAGAAAGTGTCCAGATTGGCGAATGTGCTGTGGGCCTTTCCTCGAGCATCACCCGAAAAGAACGCTTGCCCTGAGGTTGAGGCATTTTCCATGCCTTTAACAGTTGGATATTTTTGGCCATTGTCCTCATGGTTATTAAAGATTCCACCAGGCCAAAAGTGAGCAATACCCCAGTAGCATGTTAATCTAAAAATTAGAACTCCACAGGTCCCTCCATTTAGGCTTTATTTTTCTCTAAATCTTCCAGAATCCACACCTACAACATACTATCTAAATGGATAATATACAGCCATTGACTTGAATTTTGCATTTAGAAAGGATCTGCTCATTTTTTTTCTCTTAGTTGGAAACAGTGGAGTGGAAAATTCTGAATGTAATTTTTTTTTATTATAGTACAAAAGCCGTCTTTAACTCCAAAGAAAGGAAGAATAGAAAGTTGATATAAATGTAACTAACTTGAAATGGAGAAAAATCTGTTGTGCACTCCATTTGCAGACCTTGGTACGGAGGGGGTTTTGGTGTTTTATTCTGTACTTAGATATTTATTTATCTTGGACTTTCAAGTCATAATGTTTTTTTTCTCTCCAATGACAGAGATTTGTTAACTTAGGTAATACTCAAGAAAGCATAAATAATGCTGCTTGCAATATCAAAGTTTAGATTGTCATTTTTTTTTTTAAAAATTTATTGTTTAAATTCAAGTTAACATAATGTAGTATTGGTTTCAGGAGCAGAATTTAGGGATTCATCACTTACATACAACACCCAGTGCTCATCCCAACCAGTGCCCTCCTTATTGCCTGCCCCCCAGGTAGCCAGTCCCCCCGTTTACCTCCCCTCCAGCGACCCTCAGTTTGTTCTCTGTATTTAGGAGTCTCCCCCTCTCTGTTTTTATCTTATTTTTCCTTCCCTTCCCCTATTTCATCTGTTGTGTTTCTGGAATTCCATATGTGAGTAAAATCATATGATTTCACTTTTCTTTGCCTGACTTATTTCCCTTAGCATAATACACTCTAGTTCCATCCACATTGCTGCAAACGGCAGGATTTCATTCTTTTTCATCGCCGCGCAGTATTCCTTCGCGTGTGTACACCAACCTGCTGCACCGTTCTTCAGTTAGCCAGGTAACGACGCGTGTGAGCCCTGCTCTGTGGTCCTGTGGTTTGATGGGATCCGGGGAAGTGTAAAGTGCTTACACTTTAGGGCTCACGTTGCTATTTATATAGTGAGGATAATAGTGTTTTCGTAAAAACCCAAATGGCCCTTTTTTCAGTATTTCCTACCTTGTAGAGGTAGTAGTCATGCAGCGTACACCGCCTTTAGAATCATATAAACCTGCTAGAACCCTGACGCTGCTACTCACTAACGGGTAACCTTGGCAGTTTGACCATTTACTTTCTTAATTTGCAAAATGAAGGGAATAGATCCAGTCTGCCTCAGTCAGGACTCTCCAGAGAGACAGCCAGTAGTACGTGTGTGTATGTAGATACATAGGTTTAGTGTAAGGGGCTGGGTCATGGGACTGTGGAGGCGAGAAGTCCCAGGGCCCGCAGCTGGGAGGCGGGAGGCCCAGGAGCTGAGGTGTGGCTCCCGTCGGCGGCTCCGGACCCGCGAACCAGCAGAGCTGATGTGGTCGATCCCAGGCTGGAAGCCGACAGGCGCCAGCCCTGCGAAGAGCTGAGGTTTCCCCCGAGTCCAGAGGCCAGAAAAGACCAGTGTCCCAGCTCGAGCAGTCAGGCAGGGGGACTTCTGTTACACAGCCTTTGTTTATTCTGTTTAGGTCTTCAGTTGATTGGATGGGGTCCACCCACACTAGGAAGGGCCTTACGCTCTCTGCTGGTTCAAATTCAGTCTTCTCCAGAAATACCCTCACAGACATACACAGAACACTGTTTGGCCACGTATTTGGGCACCCTGTGGCCCAGTCAAGTTGACACACAAGATTAATTGTCACAGGTTCACCCCTTGTCAACTTGACACCCATATGCATCTCCTTAATGTGCACTTAATCTCCAAAGAAAGAGAATAACAAGGTCATAATTCCATGTAGTGTGATACAGGTATCCAGTGTACAACCAAAACCACAGCAACTCCTTCCTCAGAAGCAGAGATAACGTCCTTGAGTGATGCTCTCTCTTCTTGATATCCTGTATCTTAAATATTATGATATAGAATTAACAGTAGTTAAAGACCATGATGTGGTGTCAGTACATCTCATTTTACATAAGGGAACAGGAGAGGAAAGAGAACAGACGGGCTGCTGGGTGTCTCAGTTAAGTGTCTTACTCTTGATTTCAGCTCGGGTCATGATCTCACTGTTATGGGACTGAGCTCTGTGCTGGGCATGGAGCCTGCTTCCGATTCTCTCTCCCTCTCCTGCCCCTCCCCCACTCACGCTCTCTCTCTTAAACAGAAAAGAAAACAAACGTATTATCTTCACACACACACACACACACACACACACTCATAACAAAATAGGGAGAAACACTCACGACACTTGCACTTTTCATTTCTGCAATTGGTCGCATGGTGGTAGTTGGCATTCACAGCTACCTTCTTCTGCTGCCCGTTCTGTGCTCCCTTTATCTCCAGCAAGGGCTCCAGCTAGTCCTGCTTTGCTACCTGGTAGAGTAACCCAAACCCTTGTTTCCGAGGTGTGTGGGTCATTGGTCGTTCTGCCTGGGTTGACCTGTAGTTTTCTGTTGACTTGAATCACAGGGCGTGGCGATGCTGAGAGATGACCTAAGAGATGGTCTGTTTGCAGACATGCTCTGTCTCCGTCGTGGAGTAGTAGACCTGAAGTTGTGAATATTAAATGAGTCGTAATAAGTACAAGAAGGTGTTAAAATCACGCCTGAAAACGTGGAAGTGTTTAATCCATGTTCATTTTTTCCCCCTTTAACATATCTGCTAGCCCAAGTTCCTTTTTCAAAGGAAATGTGTTTAAATAGGGGTTTCTAAGAAGAATGAGCGGGAGCTTTCATGATAACATTTTCGAACTTCTAGTGTGGTAATGTTTAGCTAAAATAAAATTTCTTTCTTTTAAGCCACATTGTTTTAGGTTTCTGCCCAGCAGCCAGCGCTCCCATAGCTGACTTCAAAAGCCTTGTCCCTGGCGGAGCAGCTGTGGGCCCTGGGTAGGGGAGGCCTGGCTCCAGGGTTAAAACCTCCAAAAACCGTGCACTGTTGTTGTTGTTTTTAAATCCTTAATGCTTTAATTGAAAATATTTTTCAATGCTTGCAGCTCCTTTATCCACTGGGAACCAGGTGGCGGTGTTGGAAAAACGCTCCAAAATGGCTTCTTGTACACCTGGGAAAATTGTCCAGTTTCTACATTTCTAAATTCCAGGTTATTGTGCCATTAGACAAGCAGCAGGAAAATTAAGGCATTTCCCTGACTTCCTTGATTCCAGGGCCGAGTGGTGGAAAACATCTCAAAGCGATGCGGTGGGTTCCTGCGGAAGCTCAGTCTGCGGGGCTGCATCGGCGTCGGGGACTCCTCCCTGAAGTGAGTTGGGCCCCCGTCCCCCGGCGCGGCCCTGTCGCTGCCTCCTCACTGACGTGTAGGGCTTCTCTCCCGTGGAATTCTTCCTGTGGCGGTTGGGGTAGAGCAGTAACCGCAGGCCTGGGTCAGGGTGTGACCCGAGGGTCCCCTCGCGGGGTCCGTTCTCTGGGTCGGGGTGTGACCCGAGGGTCCCCTCGCCGGGGTCCGTTCTCTCCGCCGCGAGAATGTCCCGCGTATCCCGCCACCCGGCCCGAGTGACGGGCCCGATGCCTAAGAACGTAATGGCGCACCTCTCTGTTCCCTTCTGCACCTTCCTCCTAACTAGCTTCACCTTCATGAAAGTGACACCTCTTTATATTTTGTGCTCCTTGAAAGAATTCTTTCAGAGACTTCCCGAGCGTAACCTGGACTTTTGCACACCCTAAAGGGATGTGATGACCACATTCCTTTTATCATAGTTAACCCCAGACAAACGCTTGCCCACCTCTTACTGGGTAGCCCTTGGTTATTGAAAATGGCATCAATCCACTGTTAAGAACACGTGCTTTTCTGGAGACCAGACGGAATCAAAACCTTTATGTCTTATCCTTGTGGCCTCTCCTGCCGCCCGGGGCTGGCTACACTAGAAGACTCTCCGCCCCCAGAGCCTCGGGCGGACTTTGTCTCTTGTGGACCCTGCGCCGTCACCCACGGACATCAGTCGCACGTGCCCGTAAAAATGTGCAGTAAGATTACAGGTGGTATCACTTGTAATTGAAACCTCTGCACCGTTGCTAAGAAAATTGATTCGTAACATATTTTTACATGTTTGTGTATTTATTTTGAGAGAGAGACAGCACGAGTAGGGGAGGGGCAGGGAGAAAAGGAGAGAGAATCCTAAGCAGGCTCTACACCGTCAGCCCCGGGCTCGACTTGGGGCTTGATCTCACGAACCGCAAGATCATGACCTGGCCCGAAGTCGGAGGGTTAACCGACTGAGCCACTCGGGCGCCGCCATTCATACTATATTTGAAGGATCATAACACTCTCTTTAAATGTTATGGAACAGGGGCACCTGGGTGGCTCAGTCGGTTAACCCTCTGACTTCGGCTCATGGTCTCGCGGTTCGTGAGTTCGAGCCCCGCGTCAGGCTCTGTGCTGACAGCTCAGAGCCTGGAGCCTGCTTCAGATTCTGTGTCTCCCTCTCTCTCTGCCCCTTCCCTGCTCATGTTCTCTCATTCTCTCTCTCTCTCAAAAATAAACATTAAAAAAATATTTTAAATGTTATGGAACAAAGTTTTTTTTTTTTTTTAATCAAGAAATTCAGGTCATCAGACCAAATTTTCTGCTACTTCCAAAGTCTTGTAAACTGATGGAATAGATTAATTCTATTTTAATATGAAGCTTCAATGTACCAAATAGGTCTTAAGATAATTTATAATAGAGAACGTAAGTTTAATAGTGGGTCCATTGAAAAAACTTAAATAAATGTGAAAATGTGGATTATAGCTAAGGAATAACAGAAATATATTCTTATCTCGGCAATTAGGATAAAGCCGTATATCCTAGCAAAACTATTCTGTAAGGCTGAGAATGTTGCTGGCTTACCATAATTTTTATAGTAGAAATCTGTTAATAATCTTATACATCTTTAATAATGTGAGACCAGATTACTGTGAGAAAAAGTGGTAAGGATAACCCCAGAATTATGACTCAGAAAGAATTTTATGTCTCCAGTTTTTTTTAATTAAAAAAAATTTTTTTGGCATTTATTTATTTTTGAAAGACAGAGACAGAGCACGAGCAGGGGAGGGACACAGAGAGAGGGAGACACAGAATCCGAAGCAGGTTCCAGGCTCCGAGCTGTCAGCACAGAGCCCGATGTGGGGCTTGAACTCACAAACCATGAGATCCTGACCTGAGCGGAAGTTGGACACTCAACTGACTGAGCCACCCAGGCGGCCCTTCAGTTTCTTATTGTAGTCACCCGGAGCTAGCCTCAGCATCTAGTCTGTTCCTCATACATAGTGGTGGTGGTGTTTTTGATGGAGGGAGGCTGTTCATTTGCAGATGTTTGTTGGGCCCTCCTACGCCAGGCACTGATCTAGGGAATGGAGATACAGGAATAATCAAAATAGATTAAAACCCCAGTACTAATCCTACATGTGTATTCTCTGTAACTCTTGCTCTATCGTTATATATGAAGTCCTGTGGATTTTTAACAGCTTTATTGAGGTATAACTTTATTGAGAAATAATAAACCGTATGTACTGAAAAGGTACAATTTGATAATTTTAGGCTATATATACACACACACACACACACACATATCCATAGAACCAACTGTAGTCAGGATCATGAGCATACACATGTCCCATCAAAGTGTCTTCACGTGCCTTTATCGTCCCTCCCTTCCTGCTGCCCTGTGTCCGCCCCAGTGCTAGGCAACCACTGATCTGCTTTCTGTTACTATAGGTTCGTTTGAATTTTCAAAAGTTTTGATGTAATTGGACAGTATGTATTCCTTTTTGCCTGGCCTCTTTCACTCACCGTCATAGTTTTGAGTGAGGGCCACCCGTGTTGTTGTGTCAGTAGCTCATTCTTTTTTATTGCTCAATAGGGATCCATTTAAGATACACTACAATTCACTCATCGCTCTTTTGGGTTCTTTCCAGTCTGCAGCCATCACAATCAAAGCTGCTGTGGACATTTGTGTACAGGCGTGTGTGTCACATGTGTTCATTTCTCTTGCGTAAACACCTAGGAGTGCAATACTAGAGCATTGGTGGGTGTGTGTTTAACTTTTTGAAACTTTCAAACTGCCTCCCAAAAGGATGATACCGTTTTATATTCCCACCAGAAGGGTTGGTACCTCCGGTTCCTCCACCCCCTTGTCAACACTTGACAGGTCAGTCTTTTTAATTTTAGCCTTTCTAATAGAGAGGTGTAGTGGTATTTCATTGTGGTTTTAATTTGTATTTCTAATGATTAGTGTTGCTGAGCATCTTTTTTTAAAACTTTATTTATTTTGAGAGAGAGAGAGAGAGAGAGAGAGCGCGTGCACGAGCACGAGCAGGGGAGGGACAGAGAGGGGAGGAGAGAGAGAGCGAGAGCAAGCGTGCATGTGAGAGTGAGGGAGAGGAAGAGAGAGAGGGAGAGGGAGCATCCCAAGCAGGTTCCACACTGTCAGTGTGGAGCCAGACATGGGGCTCAAACCCATGAACTGTGAGATCATGACCTCAGCCAAAATCAAGAGTCAGATGCTTAACCGACTGCACCACCCATGCGCCCTGAGCATCTTTTTATCCACAAATGCTATCCACTTGCTATCCACACATTTTCTTTGCTTTTTTTTAGAGAGAGAGAATGAGAGCGCACAAGTGGGCGAGAGGGGCAGAGGGAGAGAGAGAATCCTAAGCAGGCTCTGCACTCAGCATGGAGCCAGACACGGGGCTCGATCCCATGACCCTGGGATCATGACCTGAGCTGAAATCAAGAGTCAGATGCTGAATTGACTGAGCCCCCCAGGCACCCCATCCACGTATTTTCTTTGCTGAAATATCTGTTCAAATGTGCGGTTTTTGCCCTTTTTGTTCATTAGACTTTTTTGTCTTACTGTTGAATTTTGAGAGTTACACTCTTCATACAAGTCCTTTATCAGATTTGTGTTTTGTAAATGTTGTCTTCCAGTCTGTGGCTTATCTTTGTATTCTCTTAACTGTCTTTTAAAAGAGGAGTTTTTCATTTTAATGAAGTTCAACTTATCAGTTTTTCTCAATGAATCATGCTCTTGGTGATATGCCTAACCCAGGGTCATAAAGATTTTCTCCCATGTTTCTAGAAGTTTGTAGTTTGGATGTATGATCCATTTTGAGTTGATTTTTGTATGTGGTGTGAGGTATAAATTGAAATTGATTTTTTGTATATGATGTTTGGTTATTCTAATACCATATGTTGAAATGACCACCCTTTTTCCACTTCATTGCCTTTGCACCTTTGTTGAAAATCAGTTGTCCAAATAATTGTGGGGCTATTTTTATACTGTCTATATTTTCCATTAATCTATTTGTCTGTCTTTACACCAAACCACACTGTCTTGATTAACTGCAGCTTTGCAAGTTTGAAATCAAGTAGTGTTTTTTTCTCTAACTTTGTTCTTTCCAAAATTGTTTTGGCTGTTTTAGATCCATTGCATTTTCTTATAAATTATAGAATCAGCTTGTGAATTTCTACAAAAAAATCTTGCTGGGATCTTGATTTAGGATGATGCTGAATCCACAGATGAATTTGGGGAGAGAACTGACATCTTAACAGTGTTGAGTCTTCCAACTCATGAACATGGTATATCTCTCCATACAGTTAGGTGTGTTAAAATCTCTTCTAGTTTCTAGTTTCTAGTAGCACAATTATACACATCTTTTGTCATATTTATCTGTAAGTGTTATGAAATATTATTCTAAGTGGTATTTTTTATTTCAATTTTTGATTCTTCATTGTTAGTAAACAGAAATACTATTGATTTTTGTACATTGATCGTTTGTCCTTCAACCGTTTTAGTAGCTTTTTGTTTGTTACTTTGGATTTTCTGCATAAACAATCATGTCACCAATCATCAAAGATAGTTTTTCTTCTTTGTTTCCAATCAGTGCGTTTTCTTATTCTTGCCTTGTTGCACTGGCTAGAATCTCTATTACAGTGTTGAATAGAAATAATGAAAACAGACCTCCTAGCCAGTTTGTGACCTTAGGGGGAAGGCATCCAAATATGGTGTTAACTATAGATTTTTTTGCTGATGATCATCAAATTGGGGATATTTTCTTCTATTTCTAGTTAGCTGAGGGTTTTTCTTTTCAATTGAGTGTGGGTGTTAGATTTTGTCAAATTCTTTTGCTGTGTCTTTTAGATTTTTGAATGGCTTTTATTTAGTTGGCATGGTGAATTACATTGGTTGATTTTTGAATGTTAAACCCCACCTTCCATTCCTTGGATAAACACAGTTTGAATCCTCGTGTATTATATTTTTATATATTGGTGTGTTCTCTTGGCTAAAATTGTGTTAATTTTTTTTTTTTGCATCTATGTTCATAGTTCTTTGGTTTTCTTTTCTTGTGATATTTTTGTCTGATTTGAGTATCAAGTAATACTGGCTTCATAGAATGAATTGAGAAGTGTTTCCTCCTCTTCAGAATTTTGGAAAAATTTACGTAGAATTTTATTGTTTTTTTCCTTAAATGTTTGGTAGAATTCACCATTGAGGCCATCTGGGCCTGCATATTTCTTTCCCAGGTTTTTAACTACAAATTCTATTTATTTAATATATGTAGAACTCTTCATGTTTTCTATTCCTTCTTGAGCAACCTTTGGTATAATTTTTATCTTTCAAAGATTTTGTCCATTTCATCTAAGTTCTTAAATTTATGGTCATAAAGTTGTTCATAATACCTTCTTATTATTGTTTTATTTTTATTTTTTTAAGTAAACCCTACCCCCAACATGGGGCTCAAACTCACAACAGTGAGATCAAAAGTCACATGCTCTACTGACTGAGCCAGCCGGACACCCCCACCTTCTGATTATCATTTTAATATTTGTAAAATCTGCAGTGATACTGCCTCGCTTTATTCCTGATGTTGGTTAGTTTTGTTTTATTTTTTACTATATGGAAGTAGTTGCAATGTCTAATAAAAATCACAATGATTATACAGTGCCTATTTCAATTTACATATTTTTTGGCTTTTTTATTGGCATTGATAGTACATTTTTAAAGAGAAGATAAGTCAGTTTGTCTGATACAGGTATTTTTCCATTTGTGCTTTCTCCCTGCTGTGGTCATTCTGGCTACAGGTTTATTAATTTTAGCGATATTCTCAAAGAACCAGCTTTGGGTTATGTTGATTTTTTTCATTATTTTTCTTTTTGCTGCTTCATTGATTTACACTCTGATCGTTCATTCTTTCCTTTTGTTGACTTTGGGTTTCATTTGATCTTCTTTTTTCTAGTTTCTTAACATGGAAGCTCAGGTCATTCATTTGAGACTTATTTCCCTTTCCTAGACGAGGTTAGTGCTAAAATTTCTCCTGAAGTACTGATTTAATAGCATTTCACAAATTTGAATTCTGTGTTTGCACTTTCATTCCATTAAAACCGTATTCTGTTTCTCTTTTGATTTCTTCTTTGACCAAATGTATTAATTAGTTTCTAAATATTTGGGCATTTTCCCGATTTTTAAGTTATTGATTACAAATTTAATTCCATTGTGATACTTTATATGACTTGAATCCTTTTAATTTTATTGAAACTTGTTTTGTAGCCAAGAATATGGTCTGTCTTGGTAAATGTCCACTGCTGTGGGTGGAGAGTTCTATGAATATCAGTTAGATCAAGTTCATTAGAGTGTTGATCCAGTCTTTTATATCTCTACTGATTTCCTGACTTCTTGTTTGATCGACAGTTCCATTGAAATCTCTGCCTATAATTTTGTATTTGTTTCTCCTTGCAGTTCTGTCATTTTATTTCTTCATGTATTTTGAAGGTCAAGATTTTGAAGGAATATAAGCATTTAGAGTTGCTGTACCTTTATGATGAATTGACCAGTATTTCATTATCACATGGCCTTCTTTTATCTCTAGTAGTGTTCTTTGCTACGTCGTCTGATATTATATAGACACCGCAGCTTTCTTCGATTCCTGTTGGCATGGCATATGATTTTCCATTCTTTGACTTTTCACTGATTTGTATCTTTATACTTAAAGTTGGTTTCTTGTAAGCAGTATATGGTTGGATGTTGCTTTTTGATATGCTTTTTAATTTGGGTATAATAGATCATTTACATTTACTGGGATAATTGATATGTTTAGTTTCACATTTACTCTCCTGCTATTTGTTTTCTATTTGTCCCATGCAAGTTTTTCTTTTCTGCCTTCTTCTGGATTAAGAATTTGTTATGGTTCCATTTTATATCCTCTTTTGGATCAGAGCTGTGACTTATTATTTTGTAATTTTAATGGTTGTTTTGGAGTTTATAATGTACATCTTGAACTTGTTACATGTACCCTCAAATTATATTACAAATCAATTCCAGTTTTCCTCACTTAGCCTTTATGCTATCATTGTTACACATTTTAAGTCTACATATAATATATATTTCACACTAGCTTGTTAGTATTTTTAATAGTCAATTATTTTTAACAGATTTAAATAACTAAAAAATTGACTTCATGTACCCAAGTAGTTACTGTTTCCAGTTATTCATTCCTTTGTGTAGATACAAATTTTCATTTAATGTTACTCTGTTTTCTACCTAGAAACTGTTCTTTAACATTTCTTGTACTGCAGATGTGATTAATGCTTTCAGCTCTTTTTTTGAATTTTTTTATTTTTGACAGAAAGAGCACGTATGGGGGAGGGGCAGAGAGAAAGGGAGACACAGAATCTGAAGCAGGCTCTGCCCTGTCAGCACAGAGACTGAAGTGGGTCTCGAACTCACAGACTTCGAGATCATGACCTGAGCCTGAGTTAGATAACCAACTGAGCCGCCCAGGTGCCCCTCTTTCAGTTCTTCTGTGTCTGAAAAAACTGTTATTTTTCCTTCATTTTTGAAAAATACTTCTGTTCAGTATAAAATTTTATTAACAGTTTTAGGTTTTCAGTATTTTAAAGATGCTGTTCTTCTGTTTTCTTGCTGTTTTGTTACCAATGGGGAATCTTCCATCACTCTTATTTTTCTTCATGTGTATATAATGTGTCTTTTTCTCTGGTTGCTTTTAAGATTATTCTATCACTACTTTTGGCCAATTTGGGGTTATGATATGCTCTGATGTATTTTTCTTCATATTTCTTGTACTTGGAATTCTTTGAGTTTCTTGGATCTGTAAGGTTATGGTTTCATAAATTTTGGAAAAATTTTGGCCAGTACTTCTTCAGATATCCACTCCCCCCGCCTCACCAATCTCCTATTCCTTGGGGACTCCCAGTCACATGAATATTATGTTGCCTGAAGCCATCCCATAGCTCATTCATGCTCTGTTCTTTTTATTTTTTTCTTATTTTCTTTCCGTGTTTCATTTTGGATAGTTTGTATTGCTATGTCTTCAAGATCACCAGTCTTTTCTTCCACAATGTCTAATCTGGTACTAATCCCATCCAGGAAATTTTTATCTCAGCCATTGTCTGAAAGCTTAATTTGGGTCTTTAAAAATATCCCTTATGTCTCTACATGCCATATTTAATAAATGTAACATGTTAATCTTTAGATGGTGCCATAGAACAGTATTCTACAGAACACAGTTGTAGTAACTTTTCATGTCTTTGTCTTTTATCTCTAATATTTGTGTCAGTTCTGGATCAGCTCTGATTGAATTTTTGTCCTCATTCTGGATGTATTTTCCTTCTTCTTTGAATGCATGGCAACTTTTTGTTCAATGCCAGACATCATGAGTTTTATTGTGGTGGCAGAATATTTTGTATTCCTATAAATATTCTTGAGTTTTATTCTGGACACAGTTGAATTATTTGGACATAGTTCTTTTCAACCCTTTTTATTTTTTAAATTTGTTAAGTTGGACTGAAGCAGTGTTTAGTCTAGAGCTAGTTGTATACCTGAAGCAGTAGCTTCTCGGTGCTCTACGCGGTGTCCCACAGATTAAGAAGTTTTTCATTGTTGGCTTGTGGGAATGGGAACTTCCCTGGCTTTGGGTAGCTTCCACATACACATGCCCTGATTAGTACTCTACTGAATTCTTCAGGGGAACCCTCTAAAGTTCTCTGTGCTCCAATACTCTTCTCTGATAACTGTAATCACCTTGGTCAGACTTTAGGCTCCTTGTCTTCAACTTTGGGATTCCACCAGGCTCTAGCTCAGTTCCATAGCACCATACCAGGGCAGAAGGAGCAGATACGAGTGACATGTGGTTGGAGACATTTGGTTACTGTATGGAAGAATCAGGAGTCAACCCTAAGGATACATTGAAGCTGTATCTCAGGAAAATGCAGATGACCTGAGCCTGTCCTTGCTGAATATGTTAAGGAGTAAGTGGAGAGCAAGGGATATTTAATTTTCCACTTCTGGCCTTGCTACCAACCTGCAAATTATTGAGGAAGTTGCCCTTCATGACTGAGTGTCTTCACCAGTGACTGGATAGTTCTTCATACTGATCAACTACTGACCCTATTTGTGGCCAAAGATGGATTCTCCAGAAAGGCTCTCAAATAACCAAACGACAGCATGGCACAATACCAGTTTCGGCCCCCTTGCTTCCAACTGATTTTTCTATAGAGACAAGCTACAAAGAGCCAGGCCTCCGTCCTCCAATGTCAACCCACCAAGGTGTGGGGTTGTGACATGTAGTCAACCTTAGGCTTTGCTTCTCAAAGCACAGTTCCCAGATTAGCAGCACTGGGAATTTTTTTTTACAAATGCAGTCAGTCAGAAAGAAAGAGAGAGAAAGAGAAAGAAAAGGAAGAAAGAAGGAAAGGAAGGAAGGAAAAGAAGGAAGGGAAGGGAAGGAAGAAAAAGAGAAAAGAGAAGAAAAGAAAGAAAAAGAAATGCAGACCATTAAGCAGTTTGCTTAGCTGGACCGTGAGAATCTGCACTGTGAGAAGAACCGCAGCTGTTTCACGTGCACGTTAGTTTGTGGAGCACCGGTCCCTATAGTCAGCAGGAATGTATTGTGCTCTTAAAGTCTGTGGAGAGTAAATCTCATGCTAAGTGTTCTTTGCACAAAAGACAAAATTTTAAGCTTGAGGAGCACTGTTTAAGTGTCAACGGTGACCCGCGCCCTCTAGTGGCCGTCCAGGGAGTTTTTAAATGTCTTCTCTTTTTAGGACCTTTGCCCAGAACTGCCGAAACATCGAACATTTGAACCTCAATGGTTGCACCAAAATCACTGACAGGTAAGTAATGAGAATGAGTTTGGTGGCGGATTGACCCTGGGGAGAGTGAGGGGAGAGAAACATGGTTGAAAATACCTTTAGTGTGTCTGCTCTTTTCCAGCACGTGTTACAGCCTTAGCAGATTCTGTTCCAAGCTGAAACATCTGGATCTGACTTCCTGCGTGTCCATCACAAACAGCTCCTTGAAGGGGATCAGGTAAGAGTACCTGTTGTCAGGAGAAACACCCAAACCTATGAGCATCCTGGTGTGTCTCAAACCTTCCTTTTTTTAAAAAAAATTTTTAAACGTTTATTTTTGAGAGAGAGGGAGGGGCAGAGAGAGAGACAGGGAGACACAGAATCCGAAGCAGCTCCAGGCCCCAAGCTGTCAGCACGGAGCCCGACGTGGGGCTCGAACTCATGAACCGTGAGATCCTGACCTGAGCCGAAGTCAGACGCTTAACCGACTGAGCCCCCCAGGCGCCCGTGTCTAAAACCTTCCTAATGGTCCCATTGGAACAAGAAACAGGAGACTCGGGTCACGATCTTCTCTCCCCGGAGTGGCTTGTGATTTACTAAAGTCAAACCTGGGCATCAGCTGTCTGCGGGCTGGGTTGCCCACTGCAGCCGTGTCTGCTCCCGCAGCGAGGGCTGCCGGGGCCTGGAGTACCTGAACCTGTCTTGGTGTGACCAGATCACGAAGGACGGCGTCGAGGCTCTGGTGCGGGGCTGCCGAGGCCTGAAAGCTCTGCTCCTGCGGGGCTGCACCCAGGTACCGAGGGGCGGGGCCGGGGGGGCGCGTCTGCCCAGCACGGGGGTGCGGACCCCACCGGAGACCTGCTGCCCGTCTCTCTCGGGCCTCCGCTGTCCCCTCAGCTGGCTTCCCCCTCCTTCGTGTTCTTTGTCCCCTCAGTTAGAAGATGAAGCCCTGAAGCACATTCAGAATTACTGCCATGAGCTCGTGAGCCTCAACTTACAGTCCTGCTCGGTACGTACCGCGCTTTCCTGGGACCCCCCCCCCCCCGCGCCCCTCCCCGGGGAGTCTGCTGCAGGCCCGCCTCCAGGCGCCCCGCAGGTGGCCTGGGCACCGCACCCTTGCTTCCTAGTCTCTGTCCTCACGTGGTCCGTCAGCTTGCCACAGGGTGAAAGAACGACAGTCCAAACCAACATTTCCCCCTAAAATTGGGGTCTTGGCTTATTTTAAGACATCAGGAATTCTGTGAACTAGTCACCATACCCTGAACAAATTCATGGTAAGGTCTCAGTGTTGTGGGGTTTTTTTGAACTTCTAAAATGGGGATAATGACGCTTCTCACATCTCGGTGGGTAGAATGAAATGACAAATGCGACAGTGCTTTGAAAAATAAAGGATAAATGCAAGATTAAGGTGTCGTTTTCATCTCGGCATTAGCGTGTGAAACACTACTGTTCCTTCCTCACTGCCGTTGTCAGCACTGATCCTTGAGGAGGGTGCTTGCTGCATCCTCCTGGGTGTCTCAAGGGGGACGGAAATGTTGAGGAAAGTAAGAGAAATTCCTTGCACTCGCTATTTAGTGAACGAATCTTAGACGTCTTTGGAATCCTTGACGGTGGGATAGAGTTGAAACTGTCTTCTGGACCAATAATGACCTGATGGGCGCTGTGCAGTGTTAAGACCCTGAATTGTTGGGAGACCACTGACAGGTGACTCCAATGGACTGTAAATGTGCGAGCAATTTATCAATCCCCCCAGACAGTGATTTCTTTCACTTGCTGTTGTCTGAAACATTGGAGGACATATTATAAATATATACGTATATGATTGATACGGTAGATATTTAAAGCATTAATCTGTAGAAATTCAACCAAAAATTGTTCTGTCACTTAACCGGGCAAGTCTTATGAGCTCTATATCTAATCTGATTTGTAACACAAGTTTATGAACTTTTCCGGAAAGAAAAAATCAAATGAACTCTGGGGAGGAAAGTGGAATTTTAAAATTTCACTCCCTGCTGGGAACGCTAGAATATGTTAGAGCTGTGTGTGCAGAGGTAACAAATGCGTGTCCGCCCCGGGCTTCACCTTGGTTCATGTCAGTCATTAGGATGAGATGCTAGTAACCGGCCGCCCAGCCCAAGCGACCAGCAGTAGCTGGCAGTTTGCTGCTCCCCCGTCGCTAGCGCCGCCACCTCCTGACAGCCCTCCCTGCCTGGTTTTCTGCAGCGCGTGACCGATGAAGGGGTGGTGCACATATGCCGCGGCTGCCATCGGCTGCAGGCCCTGTGCCTCTCCGGCTGCAGCAACCTCACAGATGCCTCTCTCACGGCCCTGGCTCTCAACTGCCCGCGACTCCAGTGAGTGCACCCGGCTCTGGCCTCGCAGCGCGGAGCCTGGCCCGACTCCGGGAGGCCCCCCCGCAGGAAGGGGGAGGCTTGCCAGCAGGTGGAGAAGGTGGCGATGGAGGAGCTGGTGGTTGTGTTCTCGCCAGCTCTGGTCAGAGGGGTTGGGGCGGGACGGTGCATAATCCGGGTCATTTGGGGATGGACAGGAGGGCACTAAGCTGCCCACCGCCGCCAGGGAGTCTGCACTGTAAGTCTTGACGGACTTCACACGTGCGCCCACCTGATTTGCCTCATCCTGTTACGACGCTGACGTCAGCGTGATCTGCTAGTGTCAGGGGGATAGCCCCACGCCCAGAGGTCCCCAGAGTCTCCTCCAAACCAGTCGCTAAATGGACAGAAGTGGGGGGAGTTCACCATCGCCTTATCACCTTCCCTAGCAGAAGGAAGGCTTGTTTTAACAAATCATGATTGATTTTCTGATTTTCCAATAGTACTGTGACTGTTAAAACTTAAATAATGGCAGCAGAATGCTGACGCGAACATCGGTTGAACTCCTATATGGTGATCTCGTTCAGTCCTCCCCACATCTAGGAGATACGCACTGTTGTTCTCACTTGTTTTGCAGAGGAGAAACCGGGACTCAAAGAAAATCACATAGTATACTGGGTCACGTGATGAGGAGGAAGTAAAAGTAGAGTTTGAACTTGAAAATTTGACCTCAGAACCAGCAATCTTAACCCTGTGCAAGAGGTGGGGGGAGGTACTTCTTTTGTTTACCTGTCAGTGAAACTGACCCGTTTCTCCTGCCTCCGCCAGTTTCACATCTTCTAAGGATTGTCTGTTGTCTTTAATTAGGGATGATTCTGGGTAATTTGATATTTTTAAATAGTAGAAGGAATGTGGATGATCAAAACTGGTCAGAAGGTGGTCCGAATTACTGCTACAAGGGAGTATTTAACTTTAAAACGTTATTTATTCCTCCGACCCTGTTAAGCATGGGCATTGAGAATTAAATCGTTTTTCATTGGCTGCAAATTTTTAAAATTTTCTTTAGGGTAACTGGGAATTTCATTAAATTCAGTATATATCAAGATTTTGTTGAGTAAAAGTTCATTTTAATTGTGTTTAAAAGTCAGCAAATATTGGGGGGCTCCTGGGAGGCTCAGTTAGGGTGTCTGACTCTTAATCTTGGCTGAGGTCTTGATCTCAGGGTTGTGACTTTGATCACTTCTTACAAAAAAGAGTCAACAAATATTGGAATAATATTTGAAAACGACAGCAGCAACAGTGTCTCGGTCTTGTGGGAAGATTGCTGGGTTTGCTCCCCGGGTTTGGGCCGGAACTTTGGGACTTAGGGGCAGTCCACATTTCTCCTTACTCCTCCTCCCCCTCGTCTGTGCAGGGGACAGCAGTCCTCAGGACTGCTCCAGAGGCGGAGGTGTGTCCGCAGAATAAAGTCGAGAGTGTGCATCATAAAGTATGCGTTTCTGTTGTTAACACTACTTTTTCCTCCCACGCACTCCGCGTCCCAGGATTTTGGAGGCCGCCCGATGTTCCCATTTGACCGATGCAGGCTTTACACTTTTAGCTCGGGTAAGGCAGAGGTTTCAAAAAGCAAAACCAAACTGTAATTCACCTCCGTCGTTTCCAAAGGGCTCGCGGTGGTTTTGGAGTGTGCAGAATGTGTGTGCCGTCACAGAGCACAGGTGCCAGGTCGAATGGAGTCCTCGGGGTGCGTTTTCCCATCGTCCCGGAACGCTAAGGTGGTCCTCTGGGGGGTTCCAGAGCAGTCTGGGCCTCACTGCCACTTGGTCAGGCGGGAGCACGGTGAGGAGCACCTCCTCCCTGGCAGGACACCCCCTTCCTCCAGCAAACCCCGACTCCGCCTCTCGGGAGCCTCTTCCGGGGAGCTGGGCTCTGCCCCCGCTCCCTTTTCCCGGCGCCCTGCAGACGCCAGCCATCCCGGAGGTCCCCCTGGCCCGCTGCTGGGAACCCACGACCTTCTGGGGATGGTGATGCACCCCCTTCCAGTTACCCTACCCCTCACCCGTCCACACTGGGCCTGAGTGCCCCACCCCCGAGCCTTCCCAGAGCCTGTTCTGTGGCCAACGTGTGCAGGATGAGATCCATGAGCCACTGGAAGGTGGGGGCCGCTGCCTTTCCAGGCGCGCGCGAGAGAGGGTCGGGGTGGGGGGGGGGGCACGTTCCCGTTTCTGAAGGGAGTGTGATTCAGAGGTGCCGGCTGGCCTGGTCGGCCTAGGGACAGGGCACGCGCCTTCATGGAAGAGAATAGGAGCCTGGGCCAGTACTCAGAGGCACAGGGCGCGCCACCCGTGCTCCCCTGCCCGCTGACCACATGGTGGGGGTGGTTTTATGGACTTTTTCAGAATTGCCACGACCTGGAGAAGATGGATCTTGAAGAATGCATCCTGGTGAGTGGACTCCTGAGAAGCCGTGCAGGGCTCCCCCTCTGTCCTGACAGCCGGGCGCAGCCAGACACGCCACCTGGCTGTGGTGTGCGCCCTCCCCGCCCAGCGTGTGTCTCAGGGCTTGGGAACCCATGAGGGCCGTGACCGTGGGATGCATGAGCTTTGGGCTGTTCTCAGCCATCAGAGCTACAGCCGAGTCGCTCAGGATCGCTCCGGGTTTGTTTTTGCCAAACATTAAAAAATACATCTTGCACAGAACTGAAGGGAGGAATCGGCTCGCATGCCCGGTGCTGAGGTGACTCGGCGGAGGGGAACCCTGGGAGCCCCTCCTTACCTGCTTCCTCTCTGTCCCCTGTCCCTGGACCCCCCCCCCCCGGGGGCCCCGGAGGAGGGGCGGCAAGGCGCTCTGTGACAGCAGGAGTGGGCAGACTGAGGAGGCTGCTAGAGGGAGGCGCTTGCGCCGGGCTCTCCGTTGTCTCCCCGGGGAGGGCACGGTGAGGTCGGCGCCTCTGGCCGCGCCCTGACGGCCGCGCGTCTCTCCGCAGATCACGGACGGCACGCTCTCGCAGCTCTCCGCGCACTGCCCGAAGCTGCAGGCCCTGGTGAGTTCGGCCTTTCCTGACCTTAGTCCCCGCTCGGGGCCGGGCGCCTCTCCCCTCGCAGCAGGACTCGGTTTGGTGACCCTTTCTGAAGAAGGCATCGTCACTCGGGGCCTCAGGGGCCTATTAGTTGGGCTCGCGTGGGAGGCAGGGTACCTAAATGTCCCCGGTTCCATTTGGGGGACGCAGACCTGACGTGGAGACCCGCGTCCTGACCGCTGCGGTCACGTTGGTCGCCTCGGGGAGAGGGAAGCCCGGCACGTTCCGATGATAAAGTCGAGACCCAAGATTGCGGCCAGCTTCCCCGTGTCGTACCTGCGCTCCATACCTGCTCCGCGTTTCGGGGGGGGGGGGACAGGAGTGGCAGTGTCTTGCAAGATCCTAAATGAGCAGTGAAAAGTGTCACTGAGACTCTGCGCCACGCAGACGCCTCCTGCGCGTGTCGCACGGCTGTAAGACCGCGGGCGAGCGGGGACAGGGATGGGACCCCGCGCGCCCCAGGCCGGCCGGTGTCACCGCGCCGCCGTGCCCACCGGGTGCGCCGCCTCGTTTCCCCCCGGCCGCAGCCCTGCGCCGCAGGTCCCCGGACGTCGCCATGCTCCCAGGGCAGTTCACAGCCTTGCCCAGAGTCTCGCGGCCGCTCCGAGGCCCCGGTGCCTTGGCCTCGGCCGAGTCCGGTCTCTCTTCTCCCCTGGGACGCACACCCGGTGTTTCTCAGGCCGGAGAAACTGTTGTCTTTGAAACTGGCCCCCTCCTCAAGGGCCAGGACTTTTTTAACACCACGAAACCGCCTCTGGCCGTGCGCCACCAGCCCCGCCGGTTTTCCTTATGTTCACGTTCCCCACGCACACTTCCTCCGTGCGCGCAAGCGCAGCCGGGCCTGGGACTCTGCGTGCGGGAGGGGCTGGGGGTCAGACTGTATCCAAACCCTCCACGTAATGCCGATGATTTTGTGGTGCTGCCTTTACTCCCAAATTCGTTCCAGTCCAGTCTTATCATTGACAGAGCCTGTCACTCAGATGTGCTTCCTCCCTTTACGCTCTCCATCCGCTGCCCTGCACCCCCGGGCTCTTAGAGCTGGGAGGGAAGCTCAGGAGCCCTGTGCTTTATTTCCCACGTCAGCCCCTCCGCTTGGCCGCCCAAGGGTTCCCTCTGCCCTGCCCTGCGGTGCCCTGGATTCGGGCCCCCTGGCCTTCATCAGCATCCACAAGACATCTTGGGTCAGGTGGAGGCCGAGCAGGGGTCCACGGAGCGCAGTGACACCTCTTCCCAGCGCTCTGCCTCCTGCCGCTGCCGCTGCCTCCTCCGGAGAGTGGGGCCCGCTGGCACCTTAGCGGGCACGTCTGACAGATAGCAGGTGTCCTCCCGGCAGGGGTACTGGTGACTGAAAGTCTTCTCCATCTCGTCCCCTATACTTATACAAGCTCCTTCCAGAAACAGGACTTAGAATGAAAGATAAGCCATAATCAAGCCAACATTCCAAGATAAGAGCCCAAAATAAAAACCAAGAAGGATTATTAGCAGAAAAGCAGGGAAATGGTGGCAGTTGGAATCTAAACTTAGCTTTGACGGTGCATAATGGCCAAGACAGAACAAGGAAATGATCCGGAGTGCATCTGGTCCACGTTCATCTCATTCACTCTGAACACTCAGACCACCATGTGCCAGGCGCTCGTCTAGGCCTGGAGAATAAAAAGACAGTTATCGGGGGGCACCTGGGTGGCTCAGTCAGTTAAGCATCTGACTCTTGATTTCAGCTCAGGTTGTGATCTCAGGGTTTGTGAGTTCCTGCTTGGCACTCTCTCTCCCTCTCTGTGCGCCTCCTCCTCTCACACTCTCTCAAAATAAATAAACTTTTAAAAATAAATAAATAAAACTTTTTTAAAAATCAAAAAAAATTCATCAGGAGAGACCAACTGTATCCTCCCCCTGCAACTCCAGAGACGTGGTCTGGATCCTTGTTTGGGGGATACTGTACCCCAGCAGCAGGAGGCACTCTGGTGAGGGGCAGCAGGGCCCCTGTCAGCCCTCGGGGGAGAGCGCGGGCTTTGGGAGAAATGCGTGTCAACTGCAGCAGCTCTGACGGTGCCCATGGGCAGCGGCCGGCAGCCCACCTGGAGGATGGCAGTGCCATGAGTGCGCCCGCTGATCGTCATGCACGCCTCTTCCCCACAGGCCTCATGCTGAGCCAGGCGGCCCCATGGGAACAGCCCCTTCCCCGCCAGCGGGCCGCTCCCCTTATTGAGGGAGGCTCAGACAGTGCTGTCTTTGACAAGAGCTGGGGACAGGCTTCTCTGGGGTCCCCAGCGGGGGCTCCTACCCCAGCCTGCCGAGAGGAGCGGAGGCAGTTACTATGGGGGGAAAAACTCTGTAGACTCAGGATTTTGGAAAACGGCTTTTGTGTCTTACTGAAGATCTGCAAGCAGGAAGACGGAGGTGACCCCCAGTTCAAAGCCAGGTGACCATCACATCTCAGTCCCCAGCAGTTCCGTTTCCCCGAGTTGTCCTTAGACATGCCCTGGCTTTTAACTTGTAGGCTGTGTCACCAGTAGGTTCTGTTGATTTTCAGGCTTGCTATGTTTCCTGCGTTGCTTTTCAATACCAGAGCCAGTTGTGGGGGACTTTTAAAAAAACTTATTATGCAACTCATTTGTCCTAGAGGCTCTCCAAGAAGAATTTTAGCAGTTAAAGAGTAAGGAATATACCCTAAGACAAAAGCCCCGTTACTGTCTTTATCGCTGTAGAGTTTTGATCAAAGTGGCTAGTGGTTTATCAATTTTGTTAATTCTTTCAAAGAAGCAGCTTCTGGTTTCATTGATCTGTTCTACTGTTTTTTGGTTTTGGTTTTGGTTTAAATAGCATTGATTTCTGTTCTGATCCTTATTATTTCCTGTCTTCTGCTGGACTTAGGTTTTATTTGTTCTTTTTCTAGCTCTTTGAGGTGTAAGGTTGGGTTGTGTATCTGAGACCTTTCTTCCTTCTTTAGGAAGGCCTAGATTGCTGTATACTTCCCTCTTACAACTGTCTTCGCTGTGTCCCAGAGCTTTTGGGCTGTGGTGTTACCATTTTCATTGACTTCCATGTACTTTTTAATTTCCTTCTTAACTTCTTGGTTAGCCCATTCGTTCTTTAGTAGGATGGACTTTGGTCTCCGAGTATTTGTTATCTTTCCAAAGTTTTTCTTGTGGTTGATTTTGAGTTTCATAGCATGGTCTGAAAATACGCTCTGTATGATCTCAACCTTTTTGTACTTGTTGAGGGTTGATTTATGCCCCAGTGTATGATCTATTCTGGAGAATGTTCCATGTGCACTGGAGAAGAATGTGGATTCTGCTGCTTCAGGATGAAATGTTCTGAATATATCTGTTAAGTCCCTCTGGTCCAGTGTGTCATTCAAAGGCCTTGTTTCTTTGTTGATTTTGTTTAGATGATCTGTTCATTGCTGTAATTGGGGTGTAGAATTCCCCTACTATTATGGTATTATTATCAATGCGTTTCTTTATGTTTGTGATTAATTGATTTATATATTTAGGTGCTCTCACATTTGGAGCATAAATGTTTACAATTGTTATGTCTTCTTGGTGGATAGACCCCCTAATTCTGATATAATGCCCTTCTTCATCTCTTGTTAAAGTCTTTAAAGTCTAGATGGTCTAATATAAGTATGGCTACTCCAGCTTTCTTTTGGTGACCATTAGCATGACAGATGGTTCTCCATCGCCTTACTTTCAACCTGAAGGTGTCTTTAGGTCTAAAGTGTGTCTCTTGTAAACAGCATATAGATGGATCTTGTTTTCTTATTCATTCTGTTATCCTGTGTCTTTTGATTGGAGCATTTAGTCCATTGACATTTAGAGTGAGTACTGAAAGATACGAGTTTATTTGCATTATGTTTCTTGTAGACTTGGAGTTTCTGGTGGTGTTTTCTGGTCCTTTCTAGTCTTTGTTGCTTTTGGTCTTCTTCTTCTTTTTTTTTTTTTTTTCATTTTTTCTCCCCTTATAGAGTCCCCCTTAAAATTTCTTGCAGGGCTGGTTTAGTGGTCATGAACTCCTTTAATTTTTGGGGGGGAAATTTTTTTATCTCTCCTTCTATTTTGAATGACAGCCTTGCTGGATAAAAAATTCTTGACTGCATATTTTTCCAGTTCAGCGCATTGAATATATCCTGCCACTCCTTTCTGGCCTGCCAAGTTTCTGTGGATAGGTCTGCTATGAACCTGATCTGTCTTCCTTTGTAGGTTAAGGAGTTTTTTTCCCTTGCTGCTTTCATGATTCTTTCCTTGTCTGAGTGTTTTGTGAATTTGATTATGACATGCCTTGTTGATGGTCGGTTTTTGTTGAGTCTTGTGAGAGTCCTCTATGCTTCCTGGATTTTGATATCTGTCTTTCCCCAGGTTAGGAAAGTTTTCCACTATGATTTGCTCACATAACCCTTCCCTCTTTTTCTCTCGCTTCCTCTTCTGGGACCCCTATGATTCTGATGTTCCTTTTTAATGAGTCACTGATTTTTCTTATTCTTAAATCATGGTCTTTTGCTTTAGTTTCCCTCTTTTTTCCTGCTTCATTATTCTCCAGAAGTTTGTCCTCTATATCACTGATTCACTGCTCTGCCTCATCCATCCTTGCCGCCGTGGCATCCATTTGAGATTGCAGCTCAGTTACAGCATTTTTTATTTCATCCTAGCCTCTAGCTTTTACTTCTTTTATCTCCATAGGGAGGTATTCTAATCTATTTTTGACCCCAGGTAGTATTCTTATTATTGTGATTCTAAATTCTGGTTCAGACATCTTGCTTGTATCTGTATTGGTTAAGTCCCTGGCTATCGTTTCTTCCTGCTCTTTAATTTGGGGTGAATTGCTTTATTTCATCATTTTGAAAGAAGAAAAGGAATTAATAAGGTAAAAAAATTTTTAATTAAAAAACTGAAAACAACACACACACACACACACACACAATCAAATAAATGATGCTGGATCCTAGGTGTGTTTTGGTCTGGTTATTGAAAGGAGCTTGATTGATTAGAGAAAAAAGGGAAAAAGAAAGAAAAAGTTTGAAAATTTGAGAAAATGAATACAATGAAGTAGAATAACTTGAACTGATGGACATAAAATAGAATTTGAAAAAGTTACAAAAGTAAAAAATTTAGTAGAAAAAATAAAGCAAAACATTTTTAATAAAAATTGAAAGTAAAAATAAAAAATTTCTCTTTCTGTATTCAAGTAAAAGAAAAGAAATGAAAAAAAATGGAATAGATGGACCAGTGAACAGACTGAAATACGATTGATATTACATCGTTTTCCCCAGGAAGTCAAACTGTGAAGCACTTTGTAGTCCGTAAACTGAGCAGGTGGAGAGACAGAGCGAGGTTGGCCCAGGTGGGCGGGGCTTAGTGCAGTGGCTCCACTCTCCACTAGATGGCGCTGCTTAGCTTACTGGGCTGGATTGTTGTGGCACCTATAGGTGTGTATGGGCATTCGCTGGAGGGGTGAAAATGGCATCACCCAGCTATGCAGTCTAGTATCAGAAATCTGCTCTCCCTGACCAGGAAATCAAGCACCTGTCCTTTGTCTCCGGTTTCCGTCCACTCCCCACTTTTACGCTGTCCATGACCACGCCGTCAGGTTGCCAGGCGGCACCTCCCTCCTGAGTTTTATCTGAGATGCAGCTGTGTTTCCCGACTCCTTACTTCTGAGGGACTGTGGCTTTGACCTGCTCAGACCTTCGGGGGAGGGTTTTGCCAAGCAATCGCCCCAGCCGGTCGCACCCAGGATTGTTTGCAGGACCATGCTACTTCCAGGGTCCAGGGACTTCCGGCTGGGCACCAGCCCACCCCAGAAAATGTTCACACTGTCGTGTAGCAGCAGCGTTTCTGGGATTATGAAAAATCACACGAGACCCGAGGACGTCCCGGACCCACTCTGCTCCTGTGGATTCGCCCTTCCCGCCAGAGCACCACTAGGTATTTGAGCTGCAGAGTTTCGGACTCTATGCTCCCCTTGTTTATAGAGTCTTAATGGAATTTAAACTCTCTCCTTTCTCCTTCTCCCTTCTCCTTTTTTAGTTCAGTCCCTGTGGCTTTTTCCACGTTCTTTTGTGGGGGGTGCTTTTCCTGTACTCTCCCCCCCCAACCCCCGTCTCCGTCCTCTTTCCGCAAGCGAACAGCTCCGTGCCTTCCGCAGTTTCTCTCTCCCCCAGTTCACCTCTCCGTGCCACGTACCTGCTGAGTTCTGTGGTTCAGGTTGTGCAGGTTGTTGTGTTAGTCCTCAAATCAGTTTTCTTGGTGTGCAGATGGTTTAGTGTTGATCGGGCTGTATTTCATGTACATGAGACAGAAAAAAGACTTGCATGCTGTTCCGCCATCTTGGCTCCTCCCCCTATTGCTATAGGGTTTTATCTTTCATCTGGATTTATCAAAACTCAGTCATGTTGTGTAGGAAGCCCAGGCCATCAGGGGTCTAGTCAGTCACTGCCCTTTCAGAATGACAAGCATTTAAGTCACCCAAATGGTAGAAGGCTGCTCTTGGCGATATGCGACAATCTTGTTACCAAAACACTACTCAACTGCTCTAGAGGACAAATAGGGACACAAGAGTTGGTAACATTTAGATGAATACTTTGCCCATTTTAAAGTGAAACATTTAACACCTTGAAAAATAACAATGTGAAATGGAATGTATGTTGTTCACCTGTCAGTGTCACAGCCCACGATCTGACCAGCATCTCTTGTCTGGCCCAGTCACTCCTGTCACCCAACCGCCACCAAAATTGAACCTAAACGGGTCCCTTTGAACCACCATCTTGTGATTGCCAATCCCCATTTGATGTTCCCTCCCTCTCCCTTACATGGTGTGTCAGTTATTAACTCAGTCCCTCGCTCCTCGAGTCACCTTCTTCATTTAGCATAACTGTCATTCTGTTTAACTCTCAGCTGCTGAGCCCAGGTTTTCTTTAAAAAATTTCTTAAGATGATTTATTTATTTTGAGACAGAGAGTGAGAGACAGCGTGAGTGGGGGAGGGGCAGAGAGAGGAGAAAGAATCCCAAGCGGACTCCACACTGTCCGCGCAGTGCCCAATGCGAGACTTGAACCCATGAAACTGTAAGACTGAGACCTAAGCTGAAACCAAGAGACTGAGACACCCCAGGGCCCTAGCTGAGCCAGCCTTGAACCAAGAGCGTGAGTGAGGTCGAGAAGGGCTTACTGGCGTTTTGTGTGGTGGAGACAGTACATATTCTTAGATTGACAGAAGCCGTTGCTGCGTGTCAGCGTGAGGGAGGAGAGGAGATGAGGCTGAACGGGAGGCAGGACCAGAGCCTCACGGCTCCTGCTAAGGTGGGTGGACCTACCTGTTCCTCTCCACTGTCTCTGTGAGACTTAGCAGGCTGACAGTGAGAAGTTGAGGTGGGGCTCCAGTCTGAAGGCCCAGTGTTCCGTGTCACACCTGAAGGAACAGCCTGGCCCATATTTTGCTTCCAAATTAGGGACCCTGGTTTATTCATGCCTTCTAGTTATCTCAGCATGGAATTCTGAGATTCACTAGACTCATGAGATCACTCCTAGAACTTTGTAAGCGGAACAACTCCCAAGTGCACAGGGGACCCACAAATCCTGTACCAGCTGCTGGGGCTAACCCACATCTAGTACACAGTATCCCATGGCTAAGACTTTAAGTTCATCCTCACTTAGGGCTTCTCCTCCGATGCGGGTGCAGACAGATTAATGACAGTTCTACCTTCCTGATGAATTGACGTTTTTATCATTATTAAATGTCCTTCTTTATCACGATAAAACTCATTGTCTTGAAGCCTAGTGATGTTAGTTTCAGTTTTATGCTTTTTGCATGGCATATCATTTTCTTTCACTTAATCTATGTTGTTATACGTAAAGACTGTCTTGCTTTTTTCCAGTCTGATAAACTCTTTTAATTGAAATGTTTAGTCATTTATATATAATGTAATAGTGATCCGGTTGGATGTTTTCTCCCTTTTGTTTTCTATTCTTTGCTCTTTTTCCACCTTTTTGGGTTAATTAAATATTTAATTTTATTTTAACTTATCTGTTGGCTTTTTAGCTATATCTCTATGCCTTGATTTTTTTTTTTAAGTGGTTGCACTGTTAGCAGTGGGAATTTAGGAGCCATCTAGGGTTGTGATTTAGACATCGGTTCCCAGAAGACAGAGACAGGATCTTCCCTCTCTCCTCTACCACTAGCACCTTGCACAAGGCTTAGCCAGGGGAAGCCACTTTCAGTCCCCTTTTGGAACAAAGGGAGATAGAAACAAGCCAGCCCAAATCGGAGAACCTTTGTGTGAGTGATAAGAGTGATCCCTACAGCTATGGTGCTCAGGTCCCAAGATTGCAGCCCTTTTCAGCAGACTGCCAGCAGCTCCCTGGCCATGCTAGAACCCTTCTATGAGAAGCTGATGTTTTGGAGGAAGCAGCAGGTGAGGAGTTCCTGCGATCAGGAATCCTAAACTCCCTAAGTTCCTCTTACAGTATCAGGCAACCTTGTCAAGACAGCCTGGCCAGCTCCTTCAGTTTCACATCACCAAATTCAGGGAGGTAAGGGGGAGGAAAAGATTCTTGTTGGAACAGATTTCAGGGGAAGATTCTGGGCCCTGGGGAAGAGGAAAATGTCTACATTCCTCAGGCCATGGCCCACCCTAACTTTAACAGACAAGTGGCTTGGAGTTTTTTGTTTTTGTTTTAACATTTCCCTTCAAATTCCATTAAAAGTCCCCGGCTTCTGATGGGAAGCACTGCCCAGGATGTGGGAAATGCGCACACATACACACACACACACACACACACACACACACACACTTCTGAATCCTAGGAGACCCCTAGTAGCCTCATAGAAGTGGAAGAAAGGGGGTGAGAAAAACAAGTCTGAGTACTATCATATCAGCCTCCTATCTCTGCTGTAAATGAACTTCCTTAGCTTTAAAATTAGCAATAGTAAGTTCTTCCTTATCAAGAATCATTCTAAATTTTTTTTCAAAATTTTAATGCTTATTTTTGAGAGAGAGAGGAACAGAGCACAAGTGGGGGAGGGGCAGAGAGAGAGGAAGACACAGAATCTAAAGCAGGCTCCAGGCTCCAAGCTGTCAGCACAGAGCTTGATGCGGGGCTTTAACTCATGAGCCATGAGATCATGACCTGAGCCAAAGTCAGATGCTTAACCAACTGAGCCATCCAGTCACCCCAGTAATCACTCTAAATGTAAGTGGATTAAATTCCTCTATCAGAAGAC
Organism: Cryptoprocta ferox; assembly: GCA_028646485.1. NCBI lineage: Eukaryota > Metazoa > Chordata > Mammalia > Carnivora > Eupleridae > Cryptoprocta > Cryptoprocta ferox. The sequence goes on along the minus strand of CM053573.1, from coordinate 143,590,063 downwards.
ATAGAGCGGCTATAAATGAATAAAAAACCATGACCTAGATACATGACTAGGCCTAAAACAATCTAACTTCACACTTCTAGAGCTAGAAAGGAAGCTGGAAAGGAAGAAGCAAACCAAGCCCAAAGTTAGCCAAAAGAAGAAAATAGCAAAGATTAAAGCAAATATAAATTTAAAAATAGAAAATAGAAAAAAATAAATGGAGTTTTTTGAAAAAATAAAATTGACAAACCCTCAGCTAGCCTAACTATGGGAAAAAGAGAAAGGCAAGTAAAGTCAGAAACAAAAGAAGAGACATTACACTTTATGACATGAATAAAATGAATCATAAGAGGTAATTATGAATAGTTATGTGCCAACGTATAGAATGAACGAATGAATTCCTATAAACATATAACCTACTAAAACTAAGTCATGGAGAAATAGAAATCTTTAATCAGACCAATAAGCAGTATAGAGATGGGATCAGTCATCAGAAACTACCTAATAAAAAGCCCGGGACCGGGTAGCTTCCCTCATGAATTCTATCAAACACTTAAAGAGGAATTTACGCCAGTCCTTCTCAAATTTTTTTCAAAAAATTCAAGAGGTAAACACACCTCTGAGCTCATTTTATAGGCAAGCATTACTCTGGTACCAAAGCCAGACAAAGACACCACTAGAAAAGAAAATTACAGGCCGATATCCATAATGAATATAGATGGGTACAGCCTCCATAAAATACTGGCAAACTGAATCCAACAGGACATCAGTAGAATAAAGGGTAAAATCACAAGATCATGTCACTAGATGCAGAAAAAGTATTGATGAAATTCTATACCTTTTCATTATAAAAACTCTCAACAAACTAGGAAAAGAAGGAAAATCCAGAATAAAGCAAGGGTGCCCACTCGCACCATTTGTATTTAACATAGTAGTAGAAATTGTAGAGAGGTTAGATTAAAAAAGAGAGAGAGATAAAAGACATCATCATTGGAAAGAGAGAAGTAAAAGTATCCCTGTTTGCAGACAACTTAGTATGATATATAGAAAACCCCCAAAGACTCCATTTTAAAACTAGTTCTAAACTCCATTTGCAACTAGTAAATAAACTCAGTAAACTTACAGGATACAAAATCAACATACAAAATTTGGTTATATTTTTTATATATTAACAAAGAGCTATTTGAAAAGGGAATTGGGAAAAATAATTCAATTTCCAGTAGCCTCAAAATAAATAAAAACTTAAGAGTAAGCTAAGGAAGTGAAAGACTTATTTACTGAAAACTATAAAACATTGATGAAAGAAATGAAACAAATGGAAAGAAATCCGGTGGCCCTGGATTGGAGGAATTAATATTATTTAAATGTCCTGTACTACCCAGAGCAATCTACAGATTCAATGCAGTACCTATCAAAATTTCAAAAATACTTTTTACAGAAATAGAGTGATGCTGCAGTTCATATGGAGCCACCAAGATCCTGAATACAGGATTGCCAAAGCAACCCTGAGAAAGAGCAAAGCTGAAGGCATCACACTTTCTAATTTCAAGTTATATCTTGAAACTATAGTAATCAAAACAGTATTGAACTGGTGTAAGTACCAACCTGCAGAACAGAATAGAGAGCCCGGAAATGAATGCATGTGTATATGGTCAACTGATTTTCAACAAGGAGGTCAAGAAGACACAATGAGAAAAGGATAATCTCTTCAACAAGTGGTGTTGGGAAAACTGGATATCCAGAATGTAACAATGAAATTGGACCTGAACTTTACACTATACATAAAAAACAACTCAAAAATGTATCAGAGACTTAAAGATGAGATCTGAAGCTGTAAGACTGCTAGAGGAGGGGCGTCTGCCTGGCTCCATCTGTAGAGAAAATAATCAGCAGAGTAAAATGGCAACCTGTAGAACAGGAGAAAATATTGCAAGCCATTTCTCCGCTAAGGGCTTATTCTCCAAGTTATAGAAGTAACTATATAACTCAGTAATTAAAAAAACTAATAACCTGATTAAAATAGGCTGAGGACTTGAATAGATATTTCGTTAAAAAAAGATACACAAATGGCAAGCAGATATATGAATAGATGCTCTTCACTAATCATCAGGAGAATGCAAATAAATACCATACTTTCCAGGATGGCTATGAAGAAATTTTTTTAAGTGTTAGCAAGGATGTGGCGGGACCAGAAGCCTTGTGCACTGCTGGTAGGGACATGCAATATGGTGCAGTCACTGTGGAAAACAGGATGGAGGTTCCTCAAAAGTTTTAAAATACAACTACATTATGATCCTGCAATTCCACCTCTTGGGTATATATGCAAAAGAATTTAAATCAGCACCTTGAAGAGGGAGAGGCACTCTCAGTTTCACTGTAGCACTATTCACAAGAGCTAAGATGTGGAAACAACCTAAATGTCCACGAACAGATGAAGGGATACATAAAATGTGGTCTATACATACAGTGGAGTACCAGTCACCCTCAAAAATGAAGGAAATTCTGTACTATTTGACAACGTGGATGGACCTTTAGGACATTATGCTAGGTGAAATAAACCAGACACAGAAAGACAAGCACCACGCAATTCCATTTATATGCAGTCTCTAAGATAGTCTAATTTATAAAATCCGACTGGAATGGTGGTTAGCAGGGTGTGTGGGGGTTGGAAAATGGGGAGTTGTTTACAACAGGCATAAAGTTGTAGTGGAGTAAGATGAATAAGGTCGAGACCTGTGGTACCACATTGTACCTACATCAATGATACACTTAAAATGTGCTAGGATAGAGTTTATGTGTTTTTAGCACAGTAAAATCTAAAAAGAAAAAAAAAACATGCTGTGTGATTACACTTATATGAGGGCATCTACAGTAGTCAAGTTCACAGAAACAAAGTAGAATGGTGATTGCCGGGGGCTGGAAGAGGGTAGAGGTTTTTAGTTTTGTAAAATGAAAAGGTTCTGAAGATCCACTCCACAGCAATGTAAGCATATGTAACTGTATTGAACTGTACACTTTAAAATGGTAAAGATGGTAAATTTTAAGTTACATGATTTTTACCACAATTAGAATTTTAAAGAAAGAATGGAAATTATGAAAAAGGAGATCCTAGGACACTAAGGAAGAAAGAACAATGGAAAGAACAAGGAAAAATGTGTAAAGACCACAGATTTTTTCCCCTGAGTTTTCTAAATTTTATTTGATGAAGCAAAAATTGTAACATTGTCTGATATGATTCTCAGTGCATATAGAGGAAGTAATTAAGACAACATATTCTAGGGGCACCAGGCTGGCTCAGTCAGTAGAACATATGACTCTTGATCTCAAGTTTGTGAGTTTGACTCCTTGTTGGGCATAGAGTTCACTTAAAAAAAAAAAAAAAGACAACATATTAAAATTGAGGAAGGGTGAAAGGGCTTTGTAAAAAGGGAGGTAAACTTTCCATATTTTACTCAAACTGGTAAAATATTGATTCCAATAGCTTGTGATAAGTTATGGTTGCATAATATAATATCTAGAGCAACCACTAAGAAGTCTACAAAAGAGAAACGCTCAAACACAATAGGGAAATCAAAATGGAATTTTAAAAAATGTTCCAGAAACTCACAGGAAGGCAGAGAAATGATGAGCTGAAAGAACAGGGCAAAGGGGCCAGAAGTAAGCCCTAACACATCATTAAACATAAATTGTCTTTTATAACTTTTTTTAATGTTTATTTTTGAGAGAGAGGGAGACAGAGCATGAGTGGGGGAGGGGCAGAGAGAGAGGGAGACACAGAATCCGAAGCAGGCTCCAGGCTCTGAGCTGTCAGCACAGAGCCCGAGGTGGGGCTCGAACCCACAAACTGTGAGATCATGACCTGAGCTGAAATCGGAGCCACCCAGGCGCCCATAAACGTAAATGGTCTTAATATACCAGTTAAAAGGCCGAGATTGCCAAAGTGGATAAAATAAAATAACATGATCCAAGTACAAGCTGTAAGAAACTCACTTCAAATGTCACAATATAGGTTGGCTAAAGTAAAAGAAAAGGAAAGATATACAAAAGAAACTTTAAACAAAAGAAAGCAGGAATGGTTATATTATTGTTAGATACAGTAGGCTTCAGAGCAAGGAGAATTACCAGGGAGAGAGAAGGACATGACTTAGTGATAAAAAGTCAGTCTACCAAGATGACAGTGCAGTGTGTAATGTATATGCGCCAAACAACAGAATTGCAATTTATGTGAAGTAAAAAGTATTAGAAACAGAAAATCCATAATTATAGTTGGACACGTCAGTATTCTCTCAACCAGACAGAAAATCAGCAAGGATATGGAACTCAACACCAGTATAAGAATGCAAACTGGTGCAGCCACTCCGGAAAACAGTATGTAAGTTCTTTAAAAAGTTAAAAATAGAACTACCCTATGACCCGGCAATTGCACTACAAGGTATTTACCCAAAGGATACAAAAATACCAATTTGAAGGGATGCATGCACCCCAATGTTTATAGCAACATTATCAACAGTAGCCAAATTATGGAAACAGTTCAAATGTCCATTGAGTAATGAATGAATAAAGATGTACACACACACACACACACACACACACACACTGGAATATTACCCATTAAAAATAATGAAGTCTTGCCATTTGCAGTGACATGGATGGAACTAGAGACTATTATGCTAAAGTGAAGTAAGTCGGAGAGAGAGAAATATCAGATGATTTCACTGATATATGGAGTTTAAGAAACAATAAGTGAATATGACAGCAGGGGCATGGGAGCAGGGTGGAGAGAGGCAAACCAAGAAACAGACTCGTAACTATAAAGAACAAATTGATGGTTACCAGAGGAAGGTGGGCAGGGGAATGGGTAAAAATAGGTGATGGGGATTAGGGGAGGACTTGTGATGAGCACTGGGTATTGTATGTAAGCGATGAATCACTAAATTCTATACCTGAAATTCATATTGCACAGTATGTTAATTAGCTGGAATTTAAATCAAAACTTGGGGGGAAAACAGTGTAGATGCAAAAAAAAAACCCCACAAAAAAACAAAAAAATTCCACACCATTAACCAACAGGACCTACTGGACATTTATAGAATACAACATCAAGGGGCACCTAGGTGGCTCAGTGGGTTAAGCATCTGACTCTCAATTTCAGCTCAGGTCATGATCTGACAGTTTATGAGTTAGAGTCCCAGTGGGGATCCACACTGGCAACATGGAGCCTGCTCAGGATTTTTTCTCTCCCTTTCTCTGCCCCTCCCCCACTTGTGCTCGCTCTCTGACATTAAAAAAAAAAATACAACAGCAAAACACATTCTTTTCAAAAGTCCATGGAACGTGTACAAAAAGAGGCCACATCCTAGGCCATAAAACACCTCAAAAAACTTAAAATTTAAAAAGAAATAATCCTGAATGTGTTCTCTGACCACAGTAGGATCAACTAGAAATCAATAACAGAAGATAAAGGATTTCTGAAGTAACGGAAATTAAACAGCACACTTCTAAATAATCTGTTGGTCAAAGAGGAAGAGTCAAGGGAAATTTTTTTTATATTTTTAAGTACTCTACACCAGTGTGGGGCTCAAATTTACAACCCCTGAGAAACTTAAACCCCTTACAACCCCCCTCTCCTACTCCTGCTCTGTCTCTCTCAAAAAAAAAAAAAAAATGGGGGGGGTGTGCGTTCCTGGGTGGCTCAGTTGGTTAAGCGTCTGACTCTTGATCTCAGTTCAGGTTGTGATTTCATGGTTCGTGAGATCGAGCTCCACACTGGGCTCTGTGCTGATGGAATGGAGCCTGCTTGAGAGTCTCTCTCTTTATCTCTCTCTGCCCCTCCCCTGCATGCCCACACACACTCTCTCTCTCTCTCAAAAAAATAAACCTTAAAAGTTTTTTTAATTAAAAAATTTTTCAAATTCAATTTCTTGATTTAAACAGCCTCTTGAAAAGTTTTGTGGCTTTATTCATAAATCACTTCTAAAGCTAAAAATGAATGAATATCAGTAATTGGTTACATAAATACTATTTTCTGTAGAATCTTGTGGTGTGGTTGGATTGATGAGAATTTCCCATGTTGTTCAAACCTCAAAGAGGAATCTTTCAAGCATCACTGTCTGACAGAATTTCTCTTTTTCCTTCTAGGTTCCCATCCCCCTAATTTGTACTCAGCTGCCTATTTCTTGTATCCAGTGTCAGTCTTTCTTGATGCTTTTTTCCCTTTGCAGAAATACCTCCCACCCATCCTCCCCCAGACCTCATCAGCCCCAAACTAGCAAGGATTTCCTTGTCTCAAAGATTTCAGTAGGCTTCTATTTGCCCAACTGCATTCACATTTACATTCTGAATAATCTGACAGGGTGGTTTATCTTTTTACCTTTTTTTTAAGTTTATTTATTTAAAGTAATGTCTACACCCAACATGGGGCTCGAACTCACCACCCCAAGATCAAGAGTCACATGCTCGTCCAACTGAGCCAGCCAAAATATTTCAATTTTAATATTTTTTACCAAAGTAAAATATACATGTGGAAAAGAGCACTTTTTATCAGTAAATATATCAATGCATTTGCATAAGCTGAATGAAGAATCATTAGCAGACCCCAGGCAGTCCTTCTGCGCTGCTCCCTTCTGGTCACTCAGACACACACACACACACACACACACACGCACACACCCGTCAAGGGGAGTGACTTCCAACCCTAACCCTAGAGTAGTGCCCCCGTTCTGTACTTTATTATCTACACTGTATGAATGGAATTATGTGTACTCCTCTGTGTCTGGCTTCTTCTGGATTGTATTTGTGAAATTTATCTGTACTCTTGCATGGAAGTGAACCTTGTTCATCCTCCTTGCTGTATAGCATGGGTACACTGGGATGTAGTTATCGTTTCTCCTATGGATTTTGAGCAGTTTCCAGTTTGGGGGTATTCAAACCAGTGTTGTAATGTCTTGTGAACACGTGCACGCATTTCAGTCAGGAACAGCCAAGCCCCCTGCAGAGGAGGAGAGTTCCGGTTGCTCCGCGTCCTCACCAGCAACTTGTTTTCCATCTTTTTCATTTTAGCCCTTCTGGTGGGTATGCAATAATACATGATGGCATCTCTGAGAAACAAGTATAACAGCGCCTTCTTCTTAAAACTTCCTTCGAGAAGGGTCAAATTCCTATGAGAATCAAAGGAAAACTCCTTCATGGGGCCCGCACAGCTGTGACCTGACACCCCCCCACACACACTCACACAACACAGTTCCATCTGCATCTCGATGCTTCCTTTCTTCCCACGCGCGGGACTTGCCATTCTCCCCCTGCTCCCTGTGGTACCACACACCACACACTCCTCACTCTCTCCCCTCGTGGCTCCTAATCCTTCGCATATCAATTTAGTGGACTTTCCTCATTCTAAATAACATGGCATCACACTCGTTGACCGCACTGGCCTCCTCAGGTGGAGAACTGGGCTATCAATCCGCACTAAATGGAGTAAACTCTGAAATTTCCCCTGGAATCTTTTTTTTTTTTAACTTAAAAAAAAGTCTTTAATGATAAATGAACAAATTAATAAAAATGACACAGCCACGCTGTGTCAAGAGTGGGTTTTGATTCCATTCCTCTGTCACCGGAGTAGTCGTGCATCTGCAGTGTGAGTGATTTTAGTCCACACTGTAAAGTCCAGCAGGTTGGTTTTCTTCCAGCACCCGGCTGCCCACCTGGCTCTCACTGAGAGCAAGAAGCTCTATCTATTATTCTTTTGCTCATAATTGGCCTGGATTCTTCTCCAAGCCCCCCCACTGCATCCATGGGGCACGGGGATCCCTGCTCACCCAGACCACCCAGGATCCCACAGAATAGCGGGCAGTCTGAGTGCAGGTGGTTGATCTGCTCGGGCTTCTGTTAAGAACCATTAACTGCCTTGATGAGCACTTATGAGCGTTTACTCCATTCTCAAGCCTTGTGGGCACTGAAGTTTGAATTTTCCAGACTTACTGCTACTCTGAGAGAGTCCTGGGTACCACCAGCTCTGTTTTTTTAATTGGGGGTTTAATTGATATAATTTTAGCTTCAGGTGTACAATGTAATGATTTGTTATTTGTGTGTATTGCAAAATGATCATCATGATGTTTAGTTAACATCTGTCACCCTATTTACAAAAATGTTTTCTTGGAATGAGATCTTTTAAATTTTCTCTCAGCAACTTTCAAATATGCAATAACATTATTTATACATTACATCCCTATGACTTAATGATAGGAAATTTGTCCATTTTGACCCCCTTCACCCTTTTCACCCCCACCCAACCTCTGACAATCACCAGTGTATTGTTTTTAATGTTTCAAATTTTTATATAAGTTACAGTTAGTTTACATATAGTGGAATACTGGTTTCAGGATATATTCTCTGTATCTATGAGCTTGATTGTTTTTTTCTTTTTTTTTTAATTCCACATATAAGTGACATCATACAGTATTTTCTTTCTCTGCCTGACTTAGCATAATGCCCTCAAGGTCCATCCATGTTGTTGCAAAGGACAAGATTTCATTCTTTTTGATGGGTGAATTCCACTGTGTGTGTGTGTGTGTGTGTGTGTGTGTGTGTGTGTGTGTGATGTTTTCATCGCCCATTCATCCATTCGTGGACACTTAGGTTGTTTCCATGTCTTGGCTAATGTAAAGAATACTGAAGTGACCATGAGAGTGCAGATGTTTTCATTTTCTTCAGATAATGAAAGTGGAAGATAATGAAATCCAGAAGTGGAAGTGCTGGAAAATATGGTAGTTCTATTTTTTATGTTTTTAAGATTTTTTTCAAGGTTTTATTTATGTTTTAGAGAGAATGAGAGCTGGGGAGGGGCAGAGAAAGAGGGGGACAGAGGATCCAAGGTGGCCTCTGCACTGACAGCAGTGAGCCTGATGTCAGGCTCAAACTCATGAACCACGAGATCATGACCTGAGCTGAAGGCAGACACTCAACCGACTGAGCCACCCAGGCGCCCCTATTTTAAATTTTTTTTTGAGTTTATGTATTTATTTTAGAGAGTGCAGGGGAAGCACAGAGAGAGAGACAGAGACAGAGACAGAGACAGAATCCAAAGCAGGCTCCAGGCTCTGAGCTCTCAGCACAGAGCCTGACGAGGGGCTTGGACTCATGAACTGGGAGATCATGGCCTGAGCCAAAGTTGGATGCTTAACCGACTGAGCCATCCAAGCACCCGTTTATTATTTCTAATGTCTTTAAGGTCTCTGTATAATATTGTGTCATCTGCAAATAGTGAAAGTTTTGCTTCTTTCTGATTTGAATGTCTTTATTTCTTTTTCTTACCTAATTCCTCCGGTTAGGATTTCTAATACCATGGCATAAATAACATGGAATAAACATGGCAAGAATGGGTATCCTTGTTTCTTCCTTAGAGGAGAATCTTTCAGCTTTTCACCACTCAGCATGATGCTAGCTGTGAGCTTGTCATACATGGTCTTTATTATGTTGAGGTGTGTCCCTTCTTTACTCACTTTTCAAATGAATGTTGACTTTTGTCAATTTTATTACTGCATCTATATAGATGATCATAGGATTTCTGTCCTTCATTTTGCTAATGTGCTATATCATACTGATTGATTTAAGAATGTTTAGCCATCCTTGAATCCCTGAAATAAATTCCACTTGATTGTCGTGTATGATTCTTTTTAATGTACTGTTGAATTCAGTTTGCTAATATTTTGTTGAGGGTTATTGCATCTATGTTTAAGAAGCTTTTTTAAGTTTCTTTCTTTTTGACAGAGTGTGTGTAGGGGAGGGGCAGAGAGAGAGAGAGAGAGAGAATATCCCAAGCAGGCTCCCCACTGTGGGATATGGGGCTTGAACCCACAAACCACAGGATCATGACCTGAGCCAATATCAAGATTTGGATGCTTAACCGACTGAGCCACCCAGGCGCCCCTGCATCTATGTTTATCAGAGATATGGGTCTATAATTTTCCCTTTTTTTGGTAGTGTCTTTGTCTAGTTTTGGTTATCAGGGTAATGCTTGCCTTGCAAAATGAAGTTGGAAATGTTCCCTCCTCTTTTTTGGAAGAGTTTGAGAAGGATTGCTATTAATTCTTCTTTAAATATTTGGTAGAATTCACCAATGAAGCAGTATGGTCTGGGACTTCTTTGTTGACAGGTTTTAGATTACTGATTCAATCCCTATTTAGTAATCAGTCTGTACAGATTTTCTATTTATGATTCAGTTTTGGTTGGTTCTTTGCTTCTATGAACGTACTCATTTCTTGAGTTGTCTGATTTGTTGGCATATAATTGTTCTTAGTAGCCTCTTAGGATTTGTTGAATTTCTATGGTACATTTGTAATGTCTCCTCTTTTGTTTCTGATTTTACTTGAGCCTTTTTTTGTTTGTTTGTTTGTTTGTTTTTTTGGGCAGGGGTGAGTCTAACTGAAGGCTTGTTAATTTTATCTTTTCATAGAACCAGCTCTTAGTTTCATTGATCTTCTCTGTCTCTTCCATTCACGTCCTCTCTGATCTTTAGAGATCTTCATTCTAATTTTGGGCTTTGTCATCTCTAGTTCCTTAAAGTGTTAAGTCCGATTGTCTGATTTTTCTCATTCCTTGAGGTATTTATTGCTATGAACGATTGCCTTAGAACTGGTTTTGCTGCATCCCATATAAATTTTGACATATTACATTTCCATTTTCATTTGCCTCAAGGCATTTTTAAAATTTCTCTTTTGATTTCTTCTTTGATACATTGGTGGTTCAGTAACATGTTAAATATCCACATATTTGTGAATTTTCCACTTTTCTTATAATTGATTTCTACTTTCATACCATCGTGGTTGGAAAAATGCTTGATATGATTTAAGTCTTCTTAAATTTATTAAGATTTCTTACAAGTCCTAACATATGATCTGTTCTGGAGAATGTTCCATGTGCACTTGAGAAGAATGTGTATTCTGCTTTTGCATAGAATGTTGTGTATATATCCATTCTGCTTTTGCATAGAATGTTGTGTATATATCCATTAAGTCCATCTGTTCTAACATGTGTGCAGCTGATATTTCCTTACTGATTTTGTCTAGATGATCTATTGATGTAACTGGGGTATTAATGCCCACTACTATTATTGTATTGCTGTTTCTTCCTTTAGATCTGTTAATATTTGCTTTATATATTTAGGTGCTTCTATGTTGGGCACATAAATATTTACCCATGTTTATGCTCTTGTTGGATTGACCCCTTTATCATTATGTAATGCCCTTGTTATTAATAGTGTTTTAAAGTGTTATTTTGTCTGATGTATGTATGGCTACTTCCTACTTTCTTTTGATTTTCATTTACATGGGTATCTTTTTCCATCCCTTTACTCTCAGCCTGTGTGTGTCCTTACACTTAAAGACAGTCACTTATAGGCAGCATATAGATGGGTTTTTTTTTTAATTTTAATGCATTCAGGTACTCTATGTCTTTTGATTGAAGAATTTAGTCCATTTACATTTAAAGTAATTATTGATAGTTATGTACTTATTGCCATTATGTTAATTGTTTCCTGGATGTTTTGTAAGTTTCTCTGTTCCTCTCTTCTTTTATTCTCTTCCTTTGTGATTTGATGATGTTCTTGAGTGGTACACTTAGATTTTTGCTTTGTGGTCACCACGAGCCTTATATTTGTAACAGTCTATTTTATGAAAACAGCATAAATTTGAACACATTCTGAAATTCTACAGTTTTACTCTCCCTCCCTCCTGTTTTGTTTTCGATGTCACATTTTACATCTTTTTATCTTGTGTATCCCTTGTTTGTAGTTTTAGGGTTTTTTACTACTTTTGTCTTATAGCCTTCAAACTAGCTCTATAAATGTGATACTCCACTATAAATGATTACTCCATTAACCTTTACTCCATATTTACCTTTACCAATGAGATTTAGGCTTTCACATTTTCTTATTAATTAGTGCCCTTTTCTTTTCAGCTTAACAAATTCCCTTTAATATTTTTTGTAAAGCTGGTTTAGTAAGGCAATTAACTCCTTTAGCTTTAGCTTGTCTGGAAAACTCTATCTCCAATTCTGAATGGAAACTTTGCTAGTTAGAGTATTCTTGGTTGGAAGTATTTTTTCTTTCAGTACTTTGACTTTCATGCCACTCCCTCTGTCCTGCAGTTTCTGCTGAAAAATCTGTCTTATGGGGGTCCCCTTGTCCAGGACAAGTTGTTTTGAATCTTGATTTTAAGATTCTAACTAACTTTTGATGTTTTAATTATAATAATGTGTTCTAGTGTACATCTCTTGGGGTTCATATTTTTAGAACTCTGTGCACTTTCTGGATCTGGAGGTCTGTTTTTTTGTGGGGTTTTTTTTTTTTTTTTTTTTTTTTTTTTGTTTTGGTTTGGGTTTTTTTTTGCCCTCCATCAAGGAGGTGTTTAGCCATTATTTCTTGAAATACGTTTTCCGCTCCTTTCTCTCTCTCTCTTCCTTATGAGAGAGCCCTATGATATGAATGTTAGTCCACCTGATGTTGTTCCCACAAATCCCTTAAACTATCTCCCACTTGTTTTTTCATCTTTTTCTTTTTGCTGCTCCATTTTCGTGAGTTCTCCTGCTCTGTCTTCAAGTTCACTGATCCTTCTGATTTATCTAGTCTGCTCTCGAACCTCTCTGGTGTAACTTTTCAGTTATTATATTCTTCAGCTCCATGACCCCTCTTTGGTATTTTCTTATATTTTTTCTTTGTTAAAGTTCTGTATTGACCCATTTTCCTCCAGGGTGTAGTGAGCATCTTTATGATCATTACTTAGCTTTCTTTTTAAATTTTTTAATGTATATTTATTGTGTGTGTGTGTGTGTGTGTGTGAGAGAGAGAGAGACAGAGAGAGAGAGAGACAGAGAGAGAGAGAGACAGAGAGAGAGAGAGAATGAGAGAATCGCAGGCAGGCTTAACGCTGTCAGGACAGAGCCTGATATGGAGCTCCAATTCATGAAACTGTGAGATCATGATCTGAGCTGAGATCAAGAGTCAGACGCTTAACTGACAGAGCCACCCACATGCCCCACTTTTACTTCTTTTAGTAAGGTGTTTTTCCTGGGGTTCCTAGATAAAACGGCCTTGCCTCTTCGTGACCGAGTGACCTCATGTAGGAGATGGACCTTATTGTTCAACCAGGTCCTCACTCTTGGTTGGCTCTCAAACCTTTGTGATTGTGCAGCCTGTTTTATTATTAATTGTTCCTAGTGGTTGGGGATGTGCCAAGACCTGTCAGTGTCCCAAAGGGGAGAATCTCAGCACCTATATTCAGGTTGACTGGAAGATACTCAGGCAGCAGCTTAAAAAATACACAAATATTCGCAGTCCTTTGGGACTGCAAGCATGAGCTCCACGGCAGCCAGTGCCAGGTCATCTAGAGGTGTGTCCTCTGGGTGGCAGTTGCAAACACCAGGACTGCAGACAAGTGTATAAACTCCTGTGTGGGAGATACTGCAGGTTGGAATGAGGCAGAGGGACAGGGTGAAGATGGCACGCAGCAGCCTGTGTTCCCGAAGGACACCGTGGCAGGCCTTAGGTGTGTGCCACTCTCCAAGATTGCCTTTCAGGACAAAGCCCAGCTCGAGCATATAGATCTCTCTATAGGAAGGCTGGGGGTGCGCTTCAGTCTACTTTCTGTAGTGTCCTGGGAGTGGCAGCGTGCCAAGGACTCTGATTACCGAAGTCCCGTGGGACCCAGGGATGCCAGCCCCTCTGGCCAGCAGAGCCCGGTGATCAAGGAGCATCCCTGAGTGGCAGGCCCCAAAGACTGGGACACCAAAAGTAAAACTGGGACCCCAGATGCATATAAAAGCTCCCCTCCAGGATAGCGGTGCTCTGGAGTGTGGCAGGGGGGAGAGTGAAGAGGGCTCCTCCTTCCGAGGTCTCCAGTGAGGAGGAGTCAGCCCTGAGAGGTGTGCCCCGCAGGCTGCAGCTGCGATGGTGAGCTATTAGGCCTCTTTCACAGACTGGACTCCTGGGCCTGCTGTCTCTTGCGGTGCTCTGGAGATATTGGCCATTTAAGAACTCTTTCTGTTGGGTGCAGGCCTCCCACCAGCAGGAGCTCCCACCAGCGGGAGCCGCACTGGCCCCAAGAGCCAGGAGACGAAGAGGTGTTCTCTGGGCACTGGGTTCCTTCCTGACAGATAACAGTATTCTGCAGCACAGCAGAGAGAGAGTGAGAAGACGGTGCCCACTGGCTGGGGGGCGGGGGGGGGGGGCTGTAGAGAAGGTGCCAAGAAAGAAAAAGCCTAGAGTGTTTTGTTGTTGTCGTTTCGTTTTTTCAAAGCGTCCTCCAGTTGGAGCAAGATGGAATTGACAGAGGTGATGCCCGCCAGTCCCGACCTACAGCGTCCCAGCAGGCCCCCAAATGTGTGTCAGATCAGATGCCAGTGCCCCCACACAAAGTCCAAGCACCCCTCAATGGGCCACTTCCATGCTGGGCCCTGGGGCGGGGGAGTCCAAGTGTGTGAGCCCTTGAAGAGCCATTTCTGGGATCACTAGTCTTGTGGGTCTCATGGATGTGAGCCTGTTGGTTTTCAAAGCTACATGTTTTAGGGGCTTGTCTCTCACGCACAGATTTTAAAAGTTGGGGTGCCCGGTGTGGGGTCCAAGCCCTTTGCTCCTCAGGGAGAAACGGGTTTTGAAAGTTCTCTCCCAGCTGCGGGTCTCTGCATCGGGGGCGGGACTTCTGGCGAGACTGTGTCCCGGCTTCTTCCACCTGCTGTGTGTGTGTGTGTGAGAGAGACTCAGCTGGCCTTGGGGGCTCTTTTCTCGGATCAGGCTGCCCTTTCTGTAGCTCTGGGGTCAGGGTGTTGATGGGAGAGCAGGACCCTCTCACGCCGTCACCCTTCACGGGATCGCCTGCAACCCGATTTCCATCTCCACACGGTTGGAAAGATGAGAAGCCACCGGTAGCGCCGGCAAAGCCACGGCCAAGGGGCCCCCAGGCTTTGTGGTTAACCCTCCTGCCGATACGCGGTCACCGGCTCCCGTGCTCCAGGCCTCGAGCCTGGGGGACAGAGGCCCTCGCAAACCCGCGCCCTTTCCGCCCCGTCCCAGAGTCTGTCCCACTGTGAGCTCATCACGGACGACGGGATCCTGCACCTGAGCAACAGCACCTGCGGCCACGAGAGGCTGCGGGTCCTGGAACTGGACAACTGCCTCCTCATCACGGACGTGGCCCTGGAGCACCTGGAGAACTGCCGGGGCCTGGAGCGCCTGGAGCTGTACGACTGCCAGCAGGTGACCCGCGCGGGCATCAAGCGGATGCGGGTAAGCGTGCGGCCGGCGTCACCGGCGCTTGCTAAGCGAACCCCGGTCGCGTCACGAATCGACGTGTTTTCCGCGTGTTGCCTAAGCCCGTAGTCCTGCACGCACGCGTGTTGTCAGGCGTCTCCTCGTTCACTTCCTGCTAGACCTCATCCTGGCGGTTTCGACGTTCACGATGGTGGTCGAGCTTCCTTGTAGTCTGATCAGAACCCTTCTGAGGAGCCTTAAGGTCGTTACCAGTGGGAAGGAGACCGTGGTCTTGGTTAGTTTCCAGAGAAGAGGGCTTCTGCCCCCCCCCCCCCCGTAGTTTACCTACAGTTTCCTGGC
>CM053573.1:143492220-143573986 GCA_028646485.1 Cryptoprocta ferox | reverse complement strand
CCCGCCGTAGGGAGGCCCCGGGACCCACCATCATAGGGGTCCCCCCGGTTCCCGCCGTAGGGAGGCCCCGGGACCCACCACCATAGGGGTCCCCCCGGTTCCCGCCGTAGGGAGGCCCCGGGACCCACCACCATAGGGGTCCCCCCGGTACCCGCCTAGGGCGCCCCGCGGTTCCCGCCGTAGGGAGGCCCCGGGACCCACCGTAGGGCGTCCCGCCACCGCCGTCGCCTCCGCCGCCCGCCAGCTGCGGGCCCTGCAGCGCAGGGCCGCTCGGCTGCTCCTGGCACACGTAGATGGTCAAGCGGGGCCGCACCGCCCTGCAATCAGAGGGGCCGCGCGTGAACCGGGCGAGGGCGGGGCAACACCGCTATCGATGCCCCGCCTCCTCGGGGGGCTGCACGGGGTGGGGGGGTGGGGGTCTCGTCGGGCAGGAGAGCTCACGGAGAAACGTGTAAAACACCCCCCCCACCGGCTGTCACCGGTGGTCTAATCTGGTGACCCGGACTCTAAGCCCCCGAGATGGTCAGATGCTGGCGACCTTCAGTTTGAAGATTCAGTCAGCAATTTAAAATGAGTACGATTCACTTTCAGGGGAAGTCTAGAAACCGCAATGAGAGTAAAGGGGCCTTAAAACCCAGAACAATTTACAATTCCATCATTTTCAGCAACAGTCACGTGACCCTGGAAAACCACAGACTCTGCGCGCCCACCTCAACCAGAGGTCTGTTTCCTTGGGGACAAACCCAGTGTCCTCAAGAACTCAGGACCGCCCACGCGCCTCCCTACAGCCCCACAGGGCACAGGCCGGCCCACACCCCCGCCCACAGAAGGGTGCCCGGGTATTTCAAGCAAACCGTTCCTTTTCAACACAGTATTTTACCTTGACTTCAGTGAATTATAGAGCCGAATGCCATCGGCTGCACCACAAATTTGCACTAAATCCTCCTTTGTCAGTTTTAATAAGTCGGCACCTGGAGAACAGCAAAGAGAGAATCTTCTCAAACATGTAGACAAAACAAGGCGGACTGGCTGCTTCACAGCACCTGTCTCCAACAGTGACCTGCCCCTCGAGGCCTACTCCGTAGACCCACAGCACGCAAACCACGCACACACAACAGTGAGCACACGCAGCCTGCCCCAGAGAGCCAAAGACAAATGCTCCCGTGTTCCAGGAGCTCGGCCAGGGCAGGGTGTCTGGGTGGCTCAGTCGGTCAAGCATCCAACTTCGGCTCAGGTCATGATCTCACAGGCTGTGAGTTCGAGCCCTGCGTCGGGCTCTGTGCTGACCGCTCAGAGCCTGGAGCCTCCTGCTTCAGATTCCATGTCTCTGTCTCTCTGCCCTTTCCCCGCTCATTTTCTCTCTCTCTCTCTCTCTCTCTCTCTCTCTCTCTCTCAAAAAATGAACGTAAAACAAAAGAAGGAGCCCAGCGGCGGGTGAATCAGATCGGGGAGCGGGGCCTACAGGACTGTGTTCCCAGCACATGCCTTCCCTGCCTACCCTGTTCTGGCTGGCTGGCAGTAGTGTGGATAAACAGGATTCTGACCCCAGATGATTAACCTTGAGATCATAATAGTAATGTTTTACTTTACAAAACGAGGAAATGGAAGTCCAGAGTTTTGGGGACCCACCCAGCCACTCAAGCTGGTAGCAGAGCGAGGACTCGGCCTCAACACGTAGACCCCCTCCAGCGGGATGGTCACAGTGGCTGGTCTCACTAGGCAAGAATGGCGCAGGACTGCATATCTTACCTTAAGAATTCCCCCATAACCACTGGTAAGTGTGACACGGTGTCTGAGAGTTGCTTTAAAATACGACAGAGAAGGGGCAGAGTGAGGCAAGACTGACCGCAGGCTGGGCGGTCAGTTACAAGGAGGTCCGTCATACTCTCCTTTCTGTGCCTGAATGTGTCCATAACGGTGCTTGCCTCTCCTGCGCTCACAGCTGCAACCAGAGGTGTGCAGGCATCTCCTTACCGTGCACACGGGACCTGACGGATGCTCGTGTGCACAGCCCGTTCCGGAGGTGAACGCCCAGAGGCTCGGAGCCAGCAGCCTCACCCTCGTCCTCCCCATCCGACTGCCAGGAAGCTCCAGGGCACGAAGAGGCAGGAGGTCGTGCCCCGTGAGCGCTGCTCACGGGGAAACAGGAGCTGAGCACTTCCCTCAGGTCCCACTGCCAGGGCTCCGTCTGTGCTCTGCTCTTCCTGCGTCCCCCCCCAACGAACATCTGTAAATTTCCAAGTTCTCGCAGATAAAAGGCGTAGGCAGTAGTCCTGTAAAAATGTGGTGAGCAGCCAGCAAGACTCTCATCCAGTGGTTTAATTTTAAAGCCACCCGGGAATGACCAATCACTGCACGACACCAGTAAGTGGGCTGACGGGACAGGAGGACGTGTCCTTTGGGCAGTCAAGCTTTCCCCTGGGCCAGGTGTGCGCACGCACAGTCCTGTCTTCTTCGAAGGCTCACGCCGCGTCTCCCTGGCCCCACAGCACCCTGCTGGGGATTCTCGGGGTGTTTAACTAGGGGTATGTTAGTTGGCAAAAGGGTCTCAGGGCCACGGACGCCTGGGAAATGTGGGGCGCATCTATCAGTGTCCCCCTAAACCAGGCTTGCTGGAGCCCCGCCTGGGGAAGCCCGGCTCGGCCCCTTCTGAAAGTCCGTCCGCACAGCTCACTCTGCACGAAGACACTCAGGTGCGCGGAAACCATACCTGAGCGGATTCGTGCCACATACTACTACTCAGCAATAAAGAGGAATCAACTATTGATAAACAACGACCTGGATGGACTGAAGGGCATTAGGCCGGGGGGGGGGGGGCCCAACCTCAAAAGGTCACATACAGTGTGATTCCATTTACATAATAACATTCTTGAAATGACAAAATCCAAGAGACAAAACAGATTAAGGATTGCCAGAGTAGGTGGTGGGGGAGGGGGCAGTGTAAGGGGAAATCCTCGTGGGGATGATGGAACTCTCTCCTCACTTCCATAGTGGTTACGTGGACGCATGCATGTGATTAAAAGACACAGAACTATACACACACACACACCCACGCCAATTTCGTGGTTTTGACATCACACTACAATTATGTGAGAAACCAAGCGAAGGGTACACAGAACATCTCTGTATGGTTTTGGTAACTTACAGTAAAGCAAAACTTCTTTCAAAATAAAGTTAATAAGCTGAAAAACAACGCAGAGAACTAGGTACACCTGAACCGAAATGAAGGCAGGTGAGGCGGGTGAAGCAGTGGGCTGAACCGACGTCAGTTTCCCGCGACAACACGTGTGCAGGACGTCACCACGGGGCCATGCCCGTGCCAGGCACGTGGGACTTGCCAGAACGTGGTTTGACAACTTGTTAGGAATCCAAAATTCAAAATTGTTTTTAAAAAATTAAGGTTAATGAAAGCACAGAAACAAGTACAAAACGATGTACACACACATGCACAAAACATACCTGAAAAATTGGAAAACAGTCTTGTGTAAGAAGAGAATCTGTTTTTGAGCAGCCATTGTTGTGTTTCCTGGATCGTGGCTGAAGGCTGAAGTTGCTATTAACAAAGGAAATGAACATAAGCAGAAACAACAAACTTACAAAAAATAATCCAAGTCACTGGCACGTTATGAAGCCCATTTAAACAAAACACGAATCCCGGCAAGTTTAAAGTAAAAGAAAGCCCGAGAGGAGCACAGGTGTGAATACTCAGACACCCGAACAATGACTCGAGGCCCTGGAAAAGCCTAAAGAAAGCAGGACCCTCACGGCATCGGCCAGTTTCAGGACGAAGATACTTACTTCACTA
Organism: Cryptoprocta ferox; assembly: GCA_028646485.1. Taxonomy (NCBI): domain Eukaryota; kingdom Metazoa; phylum Chordata; class Mammalia; order Carnivora; family Eupleridae; genus Cryptoprocta; species Cryptoprocta ferox. The sequence goes on along the minus strand of CM053573.1, from coordinate 143,570,181 downwards.
GACAGCTGTGGAACTCCGTCTCCCTGATGGTTTGGGGAAGAAGAATTGCTAGGGAGAATGGAAGGAAGGAGAGCAGGATCATTCATTATCCACATATATTTAAATCACGACATTAAAGGGTGAATTTAACCCAACGCTGTGGGACCGAGCGTGTAGATCTGCAAATTAAGAACGTGGGCACCACCGGTCAGGGGGAGAACAGGACGATGAAATTAAGACAGGAGGCTGCTTAATCTGTGCCGCCGCCTCCTCCTCCTCCGGCAGTTCTAGTAAGAACTTCAAGTTTTAGGAAACATGATCTCCAGGGGCACCAGGAAAATGAAGGGTACTCATCCATGTTAGTAAGGGAAAAAATACGAGAAGCCAAGATGAACAGTTTAAAAGTAACTGCAACACACACACACACACACACACACACACACACACACATTTTACTAAGGAACTACAAGAAATGGTATAATGGTCCTAAGCCAAAATGGAAAATATCCATTAACACATTTATCCACGATTAAAGATGGGGACATTCATGGCAGCGAAAGGAACAAACAGGGCCACCCTCTGCGGGTTTCGTAAAATGAAGATGAAGACAACTCCGCAGAGAGGGTGGTGCCTTCCTGGTCCTGCGCTCTGCCTCCTTTCTCAGCACCTGTCCTTCAATCATTTCAGTTGTTTGTTTTTTAATGAGTATTTATTTTTGAAACAGAGAGAGAGAGTGAATGTGAGCAGGGGTGGGACAGAGAGAGAGGGAGACAGAATCCGAAGACAGACTCCGGGCTCTCAGCCGTCAGCATAGAGCCCGACGTGGGGCTCGAACTCACGAACAGCGAGATCATGACCTGAGCTGAAGTCGGACGCTGAACCGACTGAGCCGCCAGGCGCCCCAACAATCACTTCAGTTCTGACGCTGACTGGTGACTATCCTTCTGGACCCACTGGGACGGGGAAGGCGTGCGTCACTTGGAGAGCACGGCTCCCGGACAGCGAGGGAGCCCACAGCCCGCCGCCCAAGTCATGCCATCGCGCTGCCCAAGAGGACTCGGGACCGGGCTGTGACACCCAGGTAGGGACGCACCAGTCCCTGGTGTCCCCGATGCAGAGTCTATGAGTGTGCTCCTCCCCTTAAAGCACAGACGTCTACAAGCCGGGCCGCCCACCGGTCTGCTCCTCTTTCTGCTCATCTTCCACCAAACCCTGCCACAGACCGGGTGCTCTGTGCCCTCCCAATGTAGGTGTTGACCCCCACCCCACCCTCCCTGCGTGGCCGCACGAGGGGGCGGGGCAGCTGGGAGGCGACCGGGACGGCGAGGTCCCAGCCAGAACCGGCCCGACCCCACATCATCCCGAGGGCCCCAGGCCTGCTGTCCCGGTCACGACAGAATGCAGGGCGGAGCCCGTCCCTCGGCTCTCCCGCAGCTTCCCTTCCCCGCAGGCAGCTGCCGACACTGGGGGCCTCTGCTCGGACCTGCCGGGGGAGCCCGGGAAGGGGAGCCCCGAGGGGCACCTGCAGGCCCCCCTCACCCGCGCAGCCCCCAGGGTTCTCAGGTGCAACCCCGGCCAGAGAGGAAAATGGGACGAGTCCGCCACGTCCAGGCCTACAACCACGGTAAGGTGTCACACATGGAAAGCTCTTCCTTTCAGTTCACAGACTCACTGACGCACAAACGACTGTAGTGTGTGTGACAGGAGGCCGGCGGGGCAGGGCAGGAAACACCCCCTGCTGCGGGGCGCACGCAACACAGACGCTCGTCATGGTGAATGCGGTCTGAACACCTGCAGGCCCATTGGGCCTCAGGAGCTCAATGTCCTCCTCCACTCAGGAACCCCACTAACGTCCCTTCTCTCCCCGAGAACGGAGCTGGAAAACGCCCTCTCTTCCACAATGTCCAGGTGGGAAGGTGGGAGGCGCCAGGGGGCAGGCACGGAAGGGACCCGAGGGGGCGGGCGCGGGCGGCCCTGGCACGAAGCAGTACCTGTCCGGGACGCTGCACGCGCCCTGCTGTGGGGAGGTGAAGGCGGGCGCTGTGGAAGGGCTGCTGTTCACGTAGGCTGTGGGCGTGTCGGGCCACGGAGAGCACTAAGGACAGAAACAGAAATAAATTAGTGAGATGCTGCTGGAAGCACACGAACAAATATTTTTGTAAGTCACTCTCTAGTCTGGCCAAATGCGAGGTTATAAAACACAGAGGACACTTGACACTCATCAAGGAACCTCACAGACACAGATCAGGCTCTCCTTGCCACCTGCGTCCACGTGCGGGGCCACCACAGGGGCGCCCGGGAGCGCGGGCGGCAGGAGCGCTCGCCTTCCCCTTGGGCAACGGCCTAACGGGTTCCTATCGAGGCTTAAGAGCAGCAGAGGCAAGGACGGACTCACAAGCAACATCCGACACGTGTGGTGAGCAGGACGGTGGCTCTGTCCCCCTCGTGCTCCTCTGCCCTCTTGCCCAAGGAGCATCCTCACCAGTGCCCACGCGCCTCCCTGATCCCCCGGGGACGTGTGATCCCCAAGCACGGCGAGCAGGCCTAGCATGGAAACACATCAACCATGCCCGGTGCTGCCTACGTTCGCCTACCTGCCTACACGTCCACACACGCTCACGGCCTGTGTTGTCTGGAAGGGGTGTGGCGAGCTGGGATGGTTTTCAGCCCCAGGCACTGTCCGGACCAAAGACAGAGCACAGACACAAAGACGCACTGACTGTGAGGATTGGGAGAGGTGGAAAGGCTAAGTCGGAGGCGTGCTGAGCAGGTCAGGGCAACCAAACCTGAGCTCCGGCAGGAGTCCAAACCTGACTCCCCGATCCTCCAGCTGGGAGGAGTCCGTGCGAGGACGCCCCCAGTTTCCAGGCCCCCTTCAGCATCACTCTTCTCACGTTTTACACAAAAAAGCCATCCCGTCTCACCATGGCCAGGGGATAGAAGACCCTCCCCCAAACAAAGCAAAAGACCAAAGATATTAGGATAAGTAAGAAAGCACACGATTCTAAATCCTCCTGTGTGTGTGTCAGGTAGTTTTCAATTCCCTCCCTTCAAACACTTCAGGAAGACCTAATGTCCGCTGACACCCACTCAAGTAACCCACCAGATCAGAAGAAATAGGTCACTGGGATTTGGGGTCAATGACTCAAAAGGAATTTCAAGAGCTGAATGAAACCGCTCAAAGAAAAGCAAGCACATGGCAACAAAGTTTCTCTTCTATATATCTATATAAAAGGACAAATCTAGAATGTGACTGCGTTCCACCCTGTCTCATCCTTCAAGATGCATTTCCAATAAATTTCTATTTTTATATTTAACTACTGTTCATTAAAATGTGTATAATTTGTTGCTTTGATAAACTGGTACCAACAAGTAGCTGGCTGGCTCTGTCAGCAGAGCACGTGACTTTTGATCTCAGGGCCGAGCATTCAAGCCCCACGCTGGGTTTGCAGTTTACTTAAAAAATTTCTCAACTGACTTAAGAGCCTTATGGTCAGAGAAAATTTTAAATTTCAGTTTGAGTAAGTCGGTCATAAAGAAGTAATTAGAGTGATCATTAAAAGATTTTCAGGGATGAAATTATTTATGGCGAGTGGAAGAGAAAACAGATCAAGGGGGAGCGGGATAAAATTTCACACGTAACTACAGAGCTTCATCATGCACTTTTTATTTATTTTTAACATTTATTTATTTTTGAGAGAGAGAGAGAGAGAGAGAGAGAGAGAGAGAACGCGCGAAAGCGAGCAAGCAAGCAGGAGGAGGGGAGGGGCAGAGAGAGGGAGACACAGAATCCGACCCAGCAGGACCCAGGCTCCGAGCTGTCAGCACAGAGGCCAAAGCGGGGCTCGAACCCACGAACTATGAGATCATGACCTGAGCTGAAGTCGGATGCTTAACTGACTGAGGCACTCAGGGACCCCCATCACGTATCCCCTCGAAAATGGGAGAAATGACCAGAGTGTTTCAACTACTACCAGCTTTCAAAAAGCAATCTAATCTGGCTGGACAGTACCAGTAAACTTACCGCGTGCACACCGAAGTCACTCGCAACGGCCTTCTACACAACAGTGCCTGCTCCTCGGAAACTAGGGCCTTGTTCCTCTCTCCATCTTACAAAGTGACACCTCCTCATCTTGCAGACCCAGTAACTCCTGGCTGCCCCATGTCCACGGTCACGTCCACGCCCTGGAGGAGGGTTCTCCCGCTGCACCGCACCGACTGGCACAATGTAGCGTAACAGGCCCATCTAAAGAAGGTAAGCCTGTGAGCACTGAGCCTCCCCAAATCTGCCGTTACTCACTGCCAGCTGTCTGAGGAAATGAAGCCATCAACGGCTTCAAGTGAACATGGCACACTAATACGGCAGGCGCGCCAAACTTATGGAACCGCCGCGAACACGTCTATTTCACTTCTACACAACTGGACTCCTTTCACAGGAGAAAAGCAGGGCTGCTAACAGCTGACATCGAAAACTTGCCCAATAAATAGGAGGCTTGACTCACTGAACATCAGGAAACCAGTGAAAAGTGGGCCTGCTGAGAGGCCTCGGCTTTCAGAAAATAATGGGTGCCAAGTTCTTAAACGGCCAGGCGAACGCAACACCAAGGCCCGCTGCCTCTCTTGCAGTCTCAAGAGGGCAAGGGCGTGCCCACGAAGATTTACAGGGTTTCTCCCAGCCCGTCCTGCCTCCCTGTCCTCTAGTGGTGGGGGCGGGGGCGCCGGGCTGCTCAGTCAGTAGAGCCTGCAACTCTTGATCTCCGCACCCCACGGTGGGGGTAGAGACTAAAAATCTTTAAAATAAAAAATAAATAAAAAATAAAAGTAAGCGGCGCCTGGGTGGCTCAGTCGGTTGAGCGGCCGACTTCGGCTCAGCTCATGATCTCGCGGTTCATGAGTTCGAGCCCTGCGTCGGGCTCTGTGCTGACAGCTCGGAGCCTGGAGCCTGCTTCCAATTCCGTGTGTGTGTGCGCGCGCGCGTGCCTCTCTCTGCCCCTCCCCCACTCATACTCTGTCTCTCAAAAAAAAACATAAAAACAAAATTTTTTTTTTAATAAAAGTAAGCAATGGCGCAGTGCCTATGACTCCAGCCGTACCTGGTGTGGACTGGTGTGGGCACGGTTTGGGAGCACTGTGAACAAAGTCCCTCCCTAGTAGACTGGAAAATGCCAACCCATATTAGACCACAGAAACTGGCAGCCCTGATTTGAGCCAGTAAAATACAGCTCAGAGACAAAGACCAACAACAGACACTTAAGGGGGCTGTGGCGCAGCGGCTCTCCAGAACCAACAGTAGGGCCACTAGTGAGCGTGGGACCATTTCACACAGCACCTGTTAACAGGTGAGCCTGACATCCGTTCCTAATGACGGCCAACCGTAACTACCCGGCAGCTGTACGAACTGCTGGCCTTCTGCAGGCACCTGCAGCCATCTATGAAATGCTGTGGCCTTCTGCACAGGGATTAATCTGTACCTTGTTTTTCTTACACAGGTTTCCAAGGGGAGCTCTAACCCCCCTGCTACAACTATCTTCACCAAACTAAACACAGCCCAGGGCAGCAAGCAGCACGCTCTAGGAAGATGTGAAATCCCAGGCCAGTAAACTGCTGACGTTTTGCACACTTTAGACTCGAGTTAAGAATCATTAATAATTTACCAACAATTCTACCAGATTAGCTCTAGACTATAATACATTTCTTTAATTTACGAATCATCAGAACGCATTCCTTTTAATTTAATAGTTTCTAACAAGAAAGGAAAAGTGACGTGAGCCCCCAGGATCTCCTCAGAAAAGTTTACTAAGAACTATTTGGGAGTCCTCAGCTGGGAAATGAGAAGAGGATTAAAAAAGTATAAAACTGAAGGGGGCCTCTAGGGAGGGAGCATACAGTTGTTCCATCCATACAACCTCTAATCCACCTCGGAAAAGCCCGGTTAAAGAAAATGCAGTAGGTGTGCTCCCCATCAAGAGGTCCACACCGTCCGCTTTACCGCACAAAGAAGCACTGAAAATCTTTTCACTCCATGCTTTCATCTGGAAATGAGCTTCTTGGGACAGGGCCTGTGACTCTCATATTCTACAGAGCCTTACACATACACGTGTAAGAGTGAAAACTTCATGTCTGGCACCTTGATTTTACAAACACTGCCATGATGAACAGAGTAGCCATGAATACAGATGATGACAGTTACTTCACAAAATTACTGAATGCTCTGTGTTTCCATGTCCTGCGGGCGATCTAAGCTTAAATAACAAGAGAGCCCCTTGTGGGCTGCTAGATGACGAGCTGTGTCGTACAGTACAGATATGCTGCACTTAAGGGGACAAGGCCAAACCCCTGCACTGCATGTTGGGAGGACCAGGTCTGAGTGTAGCGAGATGCACTGTTCTGGCCCGAAGCATAAAGTCACAATGCAGGAGCCAAGAGGAAACACTGACGCAAAGTTTTTTTTTCTACCAGTGCTGCCAAACAGGCTTTTAAAAGCACAGACAGACACACATTCTTCTACTACATGCAGGGAAAGGACACAAAGTATTGCATGTTAATGTCAAGCTTGCTGCCATCATTCCTCTAGATATCCATTGCATTTTCTTATCAGTTATACACATGAGAAAGCAAAACCGTTTTTAATTACACCAAAATGGTAACTATTTTACTGAAGAAAGTACTTTCAATGAATTGCAATGCTCTTGAAGGAAGTGTGTGCAAAGGAGAGACAGGGAGGGAGGGAGGAAGGGACGGAGAAAGGGAGGGAGCACATTTCTCAGTGTCGTTTTTCCTTCTGAAACCACCCAATATGGTCAACTTTTGTTTTAGAGTGTTAGATTTAGGAAATTTTCCTCAGTGAGGAACAAACAGAAAGCGGGGAGTCTAAACAAAAGCAAATTAAATCAAGACAAGGACATCAAAAACAAATTTGGCTTTACTTTTCGGTGGAAGTTGGTCCTATATCTAACACTGCACAAGGCCTCTTGCACAATGAGAAGAGAAGCGGAAGTCCCTTACACTGCCTCGCTTTGCCAGAGAATCACCGTAGTCTGCTGGCAAAGTCCGCTTGCTGGACTTTTTCTGCTCATGTTCAACTGCATCTTCAATTATAGGCTCAAGCCTCATCTGGACAAACACCAAAGATTGGGATCAATGTCTTTTCATCATACAAAGAAAGATCTAACACCCTGTGTTATGTCTCTGCAGTCCAATTAAACAAATGTATGACTAGCAGGGTTCAAAGTTAAAGAAAATGCAAAACCCCAGCAGTGACAAAAATCAGACATTCTAGGCCCCAACTTAAGGTCTTGCCAACTCCAAGGTTTGTAAGGTCTGTTTCTGAGACCTGATTGGGATTTCAGCATCTTCGTTCAAGACCCCACCCAGGGAACTAATCCACTAAAATCCCCCAATTTAAATATGTCCCCCACAAACGTCACCAAGAGCATCATGCCAATCTGCCACCCAATCTTCCCCAACCCTGTGTGGCGAAGCTCCTCCTTCCAGAAAGTGCTACCGTGCCAACCGCGCGTTACCTCCGTGAGGACGGTGGTGTCGTAGGAGGGCTGGTACTTCTCTTTCTCGTGAGCGGTTCTCTTCTCCATCTTCTCCCGGTCGGTTTTTTGTTTCCTGTCTGCACCTTTAGGCTTAAACACAGAGCAGACGGTTCCATGCAGCAGGCCGACGACGGGACGCTTCCAGGCAAAGCCGCGCCTCAGTCATCACCGAACGCGCCGTGACGTCTCACCTTAAACACTTTGATCTGGCAGCTGGCCGAGTGCAGGTGGTCCGTGTACTCCCCGTTCTCATTCTGCTTAAAGGTGTCCACCTGGATCCTGAAAGGCACCCCCTTCTCGCCTCCGTGCTTCCGGGGAGTGAACTCGGTGCTGATGCAGTGTACCTGGGGGACAGCCCACGCCGAAAGGGACTCAAAGTCCCGTCTTCCGAGCCCCCCTTCTATCTGACTCCCTCTCGGACGTCCTGCCACAGCCACAAACTCAACGCATCTTTTCAAACCAGCCCCCGTACGTTAGCCGGCGGGCGGTCACGAATGTCCGTGCACGGCTTTCCTGCCACAAATCCCACGGGGCCTGGCTGAACTTCCTGGCAACGAGCTCTCCCCCAGTCCCACGCCTCCTCTAACGCAGCCCTCGTTCCAATCACGGTACCCTGCCACTTCCACCCTGGGTTCTCGGCCGTGCACACGGCTCAGTCCACAGCACCGACATGTCCCTGTTGAGAGCCCCTGTTGTCCGCCCTCTCCCGCCACCCCCTTGTCTGGCCAGCCCATCACCCTACTGCTGTGCCCACGCACGCCAACGCTGAGAGCACCCGGGCAGCGGCCACCTTCCCCAGAGCCCACCACTCACCCTGCCTGTGTGATCTAAACTCCTGTCGGCCTGCAAAGTTCACTGAGGACACATTTCCCACCACTTCTACAATGTCAGCTAACAGGGAACCACGTCCTTAGTGAGTATTAGTTGCGGGGAGATAACGTTTGGTAGACCACAAAAACACAAAATACTAAAGATTCTTTACAGTTCGCACGAATCAGAGCCCACTTACGCTGATCAGCAAGTAAGCAATTTCCCTTTCTACAGAAAGATTACCCAGCTCAATAGTTTTAACAACACCACTTACAAATTTGAACACACAGGGTTATAAAAATTACTACTGAGTGTATTGTACACGTGTTGTATTTATGTTTTTAGAAAACTCATCTCTTAGGGACACAAACCGGATATGTACGGGTGAGATGAAATGCCTGGGAGTTGAGTAACAAAAACCGGGGAAACTACTAACCAGTACTGAAGCCAGGGGATGGGTATATTAAGGATTCGTTATTCTTCTTACTTTGGTGGGGGTTTGATATTTTCGATATTAGAATGTCTTTAAACAAAGGTACAGGGAATCTTGAGACTATACTCGTTTTTCAATTTCACCCTTTGTATTTTTTTTTTTAAGTAAACTCTATACCCAACATGGGGCTCGAACTCACAACTCCCAAATCAAGAGTCGCATATTCTATGGACTGAGCCAGCCACGCGCCCAATCCTACCCTTTTAAACAGCAGCTCTGGGGGCTGCCTGGGTGGCTCAGTCGGTTAAGCATCCTAGTCCTGGTTTCAGCTCAGGTCATCATCTTGCGATTTGTGAGTCTGAGTCCCAAGTTGGACTCTGTGCTGACAGTGCAGACAGGGCCTGCTTGGGATTCTGTCTCCCTCTCTCTCTGCCCCTCCCCCACCTGCTCTCTATTTCTCTCTATATAAAAATAACCTTTAAAAAAAGCAGCTTTTGTTCGAGAGAAATGCATCTTACGAAAAATACAAGTTTTGATTATTATTATTACCAACGGTAAAAGCAGTATGAGTAATAGGTGTGTCGATAAATGATGGGTTTTGCAGATTAGCTCCAACTTTAGATACATATATAGTAACGCATCTATAAACTTAAAAATATATACACAGAAGACATTACAAGACTGTTTGCAAACAAGCATTTAAAGAAGAGAACACTGTGCGTCAAGAATTCAAGCTCATCCATGGCCCTCTGGAGAACTAGGCTATATGCTTCTAACAACGTAAAACTCCAAACCTGAATGAAAGCAGATGTGCGCTTTGCAGGGTCCCACAGAAATTCAACCGCATTTAACTGGCTTGGATTTGTCCTTGTGTCAATTATTCCCACAGACATTGGAATATCTATATTTGAAAAAGAAGTTACATAGAAACTCATCTGCTACAAATAACTGAAAAACTTACAACTTAATATAATTATGTGCCCATGAAAGCATTACAACACCTCCATGCTGAACCTTTACCTCCACTGTTCCTGGGGTCAACCACGCTAACACCAGAGCCCACCTAATGTGCACAAGATGTCCTCCCACCACGGTTTCGACATCCTTTTATTCAATAGATGATGAATGTGCCAATTGAGAATTCACTAAATGGCTTCACACTCAAAATTCCTGGCTCAGGTTCTTTTAGCACCAAAACACCCACTTCACTTCTAACCAGAGAACAACTCAAGGCACACAGGACCCGCTAACACCCAAACTCTCTCCACACGATCACACACGGGGCCAGCACAGTGACAGGCACAGCTAACCACCTGCCGTCACCTCTCCAGAGCCTTCCGCAGCCGCCCGTACCTAAATCGAGAAGTCTGTCTCCGGGGCGATTCCACTTCCAGCCTTCGAGTTGCTGATGCTCGGTGTACTGCAGCCGTCTGTCATGGAACACGACTCTTATGATGCTCTACAGAGTAAGCGGGGAAAAATGAGTACTTGTACACCAGTCCAGCTAACCTGCAGAAGCAGCTTCACTTCTTGTGCACTAACCTATAACAGAAGGGCGTACCAAAAAAAAATTCTGCTTTAAGCATTTTCTAAGTGAACGGCTTTGTTCTTGGAATATGTGGATTATGAGTATAATTATCTGGTGCAAAGAATTATAACTCACACAAAAAGCACAAATCAAATGATTACTTAGGTAACACTTTTATTCAAAAATTTGCTATTGCAATTCAAAATTAAGGTACGCAGCCATAAAATCAGAGAGCAAGAATTTGACTTCTAGGAAGAAAACACCAACTGTACACAGTAATTACAAAAATGAAAGGGCAGTATAAGCAGACAGAAACCCAGGCACAATGGTGAAACTACTTAAATAGTTAACAACTGAGTTTTTTTTTTTTTTTTTAGAGAGAGTCACAGATGAGCCCTGAGTAATATACAGAAACGCCGAATCGCGATACTGTACAACTGAAACGAATAGAACACTGCATGTTAATTTCAGTAAAATGAAAAAATAAAAAGATAGTCCAGGCACAGGGGGAGAATCTGTCCACACCCACCAAAAAAGAACATACATGCTAAACTCATTCTCTACTATTTTACTTATTTTACCCCCCACCCCAGCTGGGGGTTCCACCCACAGGTAAACTACCTTCCTCCACACACCCGAGGCCAGCTCTCTGCCCTCCACCCACCCATCCCTCCTTCACTGCCCACACGTTTCAGGAGCCAACTATTGTTTGGTTCCAGAAACAGGAGAACAGGTCACCCAAACCTCTTCAGATACCAAGCTTACACGAATTAGTCTTTCTCTCACATTTATAAGTAACTTTCTCGTGATGCAATAAGATCATCGTATTTCCGGCATATGCTCTCGTCCGACTAGGAAATAACCTGTTAGCGATACATATAAACACTACGCTGGTGCCCCGCCTTCCCTTCCCACCAGGTACCGTCCGAACTGTAGCTGGGAAATATTTTGAAGGCGACTACTTAAAAGCAGCAGTATTTTAATCTGAAATACAGCCAACCCTTAACAGCATGGGGGTTAGAAGGCGCTGAACCCTCACACAGTCAAAAATCCATGTATAACTTTGGACTCCCCCAAAATTTAACTATTTAATAGCCTGCCGTTGACCAGTTTACTGGTAACATCAACAGCTGAATAACACACATCTTGTATGATATACATACATATACGGAATACCGCACTCTTACAATAAAGTAAGCTAGAGGAAAGAGACTGTTACACTAAGAAAATCGTAAGAGAAAAGACATTTATAGTACTATACTGTATGTATCATAAATATCTGCTGATAAAAGGACCCACACAGTTCAAACCCTTGTTGTTCAAGGGTCAACTGTAGTTTAAAAAGAAGCCAAGAAAGTCATTAGGACCAAAGTAGAAATCGATAAAGGCACAACGACCGCGCTGATTCATGCCTGCCTGCCTTCCCACCTGCACCCACATCTGCAGGGCCTGTCTGGCCGGTCCACCAGCACCCACATCACACCACCTGCACCCACATCTGCAGGGCCTGCCCGGGCGGTCCGCCAGCACCCACTTCACACCACCTGCGCCCACATCTGCAGGACCTGCCCGGGCGGTCCGCCAGCACCCACTTCACACCACCTGTGCCCACATCTGCAGGGCCTGCCCAGGGGGTCCACCAGCACCCACTTCACACCACCAGCGCCCACATCTGCAGGGCCTGCCCAGGGGGTCCGCCAGCACCCACTTCACACCACCAGCGCCCACATCTGCAGGGCCTGCCCAGGAGGTCCGCCAGCACCCACTTCACACCACCACCCACTGGCAGTGAAGACCTCACAGTGAAGGTGCACAGGCTGGCAGGGACCTTGGGTCACATTCACCAACAGGCTGAGCTCAGAATAAAGTGCAGCACAGAAATGTCATGATTTTGAGTCTTTCATATTTAGTAAGAACCAAATCAAATTCACAAATTCAGATGAAAACAGTTATGAGAATATAGGTATCAGATTTAAGAGTAAAGAAGATTAAAAGAGAACCAAAGTTAAGAAGTGGCCATGTATTAAAAAAAAAAACTTAAATAGGGGAGTCTGGGCGGCTCAGTCAGTTAAGCATCTGACTTCAGCTCGGGTCATGATCTCGCAGTTTGTGGATTTGAGCCCTGTGTCGGGCTCTGTGCTGACAGCTCAGAGCCCGGAACCTGCTTCAGATTCTGTGTCTCCCTCTCTCTCTGCTCCTCCCCTGCTTGTGCTGTCTCTCAAAAATAAACAAACATTTAAAAATAATAAAAAAATAAAAATTTAGAAACTTAAATAAAATTCGAAGGGGAAAAAAAAAAGTCAGACACCAAGAGACAAGACACTGAGAGAGCCAGCAGGGGAAAGGGGCCCTGTCAGTAAGAACGGGCAAAGCAAGCACATCACCGAGGGTATTAGGTACAGTCAACAAGTTCCAAAGCACCTGTGATGACCCAGCATTTGTTCCCCAAGACTCCCCCACGACAGCAAAGTCAAAGATCGTGGAGCCAGGAAATTAGACACTAGATTGCAGCAGAATACTTCAGGGATATTGCAATAAAGTATGTGATTTTTTAAGAAATTCACCGTGCGGTCTTAGGCAATAGCAGACTGTTGCTCTGAACCCCAGGCAAGCTCTAACTTGCTGCATTCTGGCATAGCCACCAAATCTCAGACATGTGGCTTATCAAGTGGAAGATGAAACGGATTTAAGACCTTTTCCATTTTTTAATGTTTATTTTTGAGAGAGAGTGAGAGAGAGCGTGAGCGAGTGAGGAGAGGAGGGGCAGAGAGAGAGGGAGACACAGAATCTGAAGCAGGCTCCAGGCTCTGAACTGTCAGCACAGAGCCCGAAGCGGGCCTCGAACTCATAAGCAGGGAGATCATGACCTAGGCTGAGGTTGGATGCTTAGCCGACTGAGCCACCCGGGCACCCCAAGACCTTTTAAAACTTAACCTTTCCAATCTGTAAGCTAACTGTTTAGGGAAACTGATGCCTTCAAAATAAGTACCCTTGTCACTAGGAATTTATCCAAAGGGTACAGGAGTGCGGATTCACAGGGGCACATGGACCCCTGTGTTTACAGTGGCACTTTCAACAATAGACAAATCATGGAAGGGGCCTAAATGTCCATCAACTGACGAACGGATAAAGATGTGGTTTATATACACAATGGAATACTACTTGGCAATGAGAATGAATGAAATCCTGCCATTCGCAGCAACGTGGACGGAACTGGAGAGTACTATGCTGAAATAAGTCAGGCAGAGAAAGATACCATGTTTTCACTCATATGTGGATCTTCAGAAACTTAAGACCATGGCGGAAGAGACAGGCAGAGGCTAGAGGACACCCTGCAGGAGGGAGCAGGACGGTTCTGAAGATCTATCCTCAAAGGAAGGGACTAGCCAGCCGACGGTTACGCCTCCTACCCTTGGACTGACTGCCTTCAATCGGATACATCAGAGGGTGGACACAGGGTGTGCAGAGATTTCCAATCTTACTCGGAGAAATTTTAAGAGGTGAAATAAAAGGATTTTTAAAAGTTTCATATTAACACCTAACATTGCCCCCCACATTATTCTTTTACTTTTAAAGGAAAAACTTAAAAGTCTTTGTTCTGGCGGTGAGTTTTTCCCCCATAGCTGCAACTACGGTGCCTCACTGTCCAGAGGGCTGTCATATTCACTTCACCCAGTAACTGCTAGCACTCCTGTTTTATAGATAAGTAACCAAAATATAGTTCAAACGTCAGGAGTTTCAATACAGCCGTTACTTCTTCAAGTGAAATTAAGTAACTGTAAAATAACTACTCTTGTACAAAAAAACCTAAAACCTCCATGGCAAACCTGCTACTTTTTTCAGTCATTGCAATCAACACCCGTCAGGAATTAAAATGGATCGTCCTTACCTTTACCAATTTTCCAGTAATCTCGGGCATATCTCCCATTTTCCGATTATCCAGCATCCGAATTTCGTAAGACTGACCTATTTTGAAGAAATTGTTGAATTTAAAGAAACTGTGTATCACAAGCAGTCCACATAAAGAACATCACTGTTTACCATAACAAGTCAACAGTCTCTCAACCAGAGAAGCAATTCTTTGATCTTTCTTTCCTACAAACCACACCATCCTTTCCTTTGTACACTATTACCGAAGAATGAAATGAAGAGTTTCTCTGACAATTTATTTTCATTGGCTACACTCCCACATTAAATTTTTATTATACATACATGCACATTCCAAGGCCAATTTTTGATCACAGCTTTACTGAGATGTAATTTACATACCACAGAATTCATCCGTGTAAAAACTGACTAGTGTTTAGTAATAATCAGAATTGTGAAACCATCACCATGCCCAACTTTGAGCATTCTCATGACCCCAAAAAAAATCATACATACCGCTCAGCAGTCACGGCCCACCCTCACCGACCCCGGCCCCCAGCAACCACTCATCAATCTATTTTCTATCTCTAGGAATTTGCCTGGCTCACCCCTGACATAAACAGAGTCACAGAGTATGTGACGAACTGGCTCCTTGCAGCACGTGTGTTTTCAGGGTTCTGACACGTCACCGCAGTGCGACACCAGATATCCCCGTGTTGCACTCTGCCCCACTGCCCTTTGCAGATAGCACGGTTTCCATAACTGGAGGTTTGTGGCACCCCTGCATGAGGCAAGTCTATGGGCACCATTCTTCCAACAGCATCTGCCCCCGGGGGATCTGTCACGTCTTGTAATTCTCACATCGTTTCAAACTTTCTCATCATGATTATATGTGTTATGGTAATCAGTCATTGTACCTCAGTTTTTAGCAATAAAGCATTTTTTTAAAGTTTATTTATTTTGAGAGGGAAAGAAAGACAACAGGGGAGGGGCAGAGAGGGAGAGAGAATCCCAAGCAGGCTCTGCACTATGAGTGTGGAACCCGATGTGGGTCTCAAACTCACGAACTGTGAGATCATAAGTGAGTTGAAATCAAGAGTCAGACTGGACCCACTGGACCTCCCAGGTGCCCTGACAATATCTTTAACTAAGATATATACACTGTTACTGCACACTGAACAGACTACAGGATGGTGAAAAGAGAACATTTATGTGCACTGAGAGGCCAAAAAACTCATCTGACTGACTTTACTGCAACATCCACTTTGCTGTGGCGGTCTGGAACAGAAGCTGCGCTGTCTCTGAGGTGCGTCTACACTTCATTCCTTCTTACTGCAAATATTCCACGACAACAACATGCCAGGTTTGGTTCATCCATTCACTAGGTGATGGACATCTGGTTGTTTCTCCCTCTTGGCCATCACAAATAATGACACTATGAACATTTGTGTACTGTGTTTTATGCAAGCCAAGACCAAATTTTAATCCTAGAACCTTCTTCCCTGTGACCAACGAACCCAACTCACATTCTCCCACTGTTTAATTAGCGTCCTTAGTAAAACATACATAGATACTGACACACCAGCCTGTATCAAGAGGAACAGAAGCTACTGCTGAAAGAATGTACTCCAAAACCACACAAATGATTTCTGAATTATCCGTCATTACATAATAAAAACGACAGTACAATGTGAAATGCAGAAAATCGAGAGTAATTAAGGAGTGCTTATAGGGGTGCTGGGTGGGTCAGTGAGTTAAGCGTCCGACTCTTGATTTCAACTCAGGTCACGATCTCATGGTTCGTGGGATCAAGCCTCGGTTCGCACTCTGTGCCGACAGTGCGGAGGCTGCTTGGGATCCTCTCTCTCCCTCTCTCCCTGTCCCTTCCCTACTCTCTCGTGCTCCCTCTCAAAATAAATAAATCCACTTTAAAAAAAGAAAAGAAGGAGTGCATCTAGTACATATCATATGAAGTTGAGGATATTTATGATCTAGTCCACACTCCAATGGAGCATACCCTGCGTAAAAGTATACGAAAGGAACTAGATCATATGGTCAAAATACAACAAAAGGTTATTAAGTTGCAACCAAATCACTCCACGGCTGGTGAAGGAAAACCATTATATATAGTCTGTTACTACAAAAGAGTCCTTAAGTCCTTCCACAGATTGACAGATCACCACTAAATAATACTATGGCAAGAGACAGTTTTTAAAAGCTAAATTTGCAGCATACTTAACAATGGATCTAAACTCGGAAAATAAGAAATAAATTGTAAAATAAAGCATATGAAGAGGTATTTTTAAAAACTATACCAGTACACATTTAAAATTACACTCACCCTCACAAAAATTTAGGCAAATCAACAAAATGTTTGTGTTAATTATCAGATCAACAAAAAATGTTTAATTAAAAACCAAGCAGGTTGAGGGCGGGGGAGAAGTAACCTGCCCGGGAGGGAGGGAACGTTCATCCTGCCAGGATTATTTTACGATCCTCAGAGTCTCCAAATTCTCAGCACTGGGAAAAAAAACCAAATAGGGCACCTGACTGGCTCAGTCGGTTAAGCCTCTGACTCTCAGCTTATGCTCAGGTCTTGATCTCAGTGTCCCGAGTTTGGGCCCCACAGGGGGCCCTGTGCTGGCGGTGAGGACACTGCTTGGGATCCTGTCTCTCCCTCTCTCCCTTTCTGCCCCTCCCCGGCTCACGCTGTCTCTGTCTCTCTCAAAACAAATAAACTTATACCTCTGTGCTCAATACAAAGTTCAATGTTTTCACAAACAGATTTCCCGATTTGTTGCTCCTATATTAAAGCACTGTAGATTTCTATTCTTCTAGAACAAAAAGCTTTGTTTTTTAAAGGCTCTGTGACACTTGCTATTCTTCACAAGGTTTCCTGGCGGGCACCTGGCTGGCTAAGCAGGTAGAGCATGTGACTTCTGATCTCAGGATTGTGAGTTCGAACCCCATGCTGGGTGTAGATTATTTAAAAATAAAATCTTTGAAAAAGAGAAAAAACTGGTTTCCCTATTGGGAACTATGTGTGCCCTAGCCTTTTCCCTTCTTCAGTCTTATCCCAACTCATTATTTAGAAATCCTTCTTTACCAACAATTTTCTTCGATATTCACTGAGTGAACGACCAGGCCTTCATTGGTTTAATTCTTCTTCTTTTTGATCCCTTTCCATAAATCTCTTAATAACATAGTTCCCAGAAATATGCCTAGGTCTTAATTGAAATATAAAGACAACTTCAGTATCAATGGAGTATACAGTTAACATAACAGAACTACTCTGACTTGCTAGTCCTAATTTTATTCTTTTAAACTTTGTAAAAAATGTCTATTTATTTTTGAGAGCACGCATGCACCCACGTGAAAGAGCAGTGGAGGGGCAAAGAGGGAGACAAGGGAATCCCAAGCAGGCTCTGCGCTGTCAGCACAGAGCCCAGTGTGGGGCTCGAACCCACGAACCGTGAGACCATGACTTGAGCCGAAATCAAGAGTCAGAGGTTTAACCAAAGAGCCACCAGGCGCCCACTAGTCCTATTTCCAACTTTATATTCTGAACTTCTCTTTATGTTTTGACTTTTTTTAAAAGTTTTTTTATTGAGAGAGAAAGAGAATGAGTGCGCGTGCACACAGACGTACGCCTGCAAGAGCAGGGGAGGGGCAGAGAGAGAGGGAGACAGAGAATCCCAAGCAGGCTCTGCAATGTCAGCACGGAGCCCAACGCAGGGTTCAATCTCTAGAACCATGAGATCATGACCTGAGCCGAAGCCAAGAGTCAGAGGTTTAACCTACGAAGTCACCCAGGCGCCCCTGACGTTTGGACTTTTTAATTCCTTTTGGGGCTTACAAATGCAAAAGCATGGACAGAACTGAAAACTGTCACTGCTGTGAGTTCATATCCCCACCCAGTCTAGCTTCCTCGAATGGACTCCAGAGCAGCATGGTGACCAAGCTGTGACAGTCCCCCCACCATGGACCCCCACCCCATGGCTAAATTCAAAGAATTTATTTCTAAAGGCATAATAGAGAACTTTAATCTATAACAAGAACCACAGCTAACCTCAAGGAAATGTACAATTGTAAAATGAAATTAACAAGAAATATATTCTTCTTTGAAACTTCTATCATTTAACAGTATTTTTCTCTTTTTTTTCTTGCCTAGTTTTTGTTTCTTACATACAGGTTTTTCTTTTTTTTTTTTTTAACAGTATTTTTAATCCAACAGACATGCTATTTCCTAGGACCTAAAACCTGCGTTCTCCAAATACAAGTTGGCCTTCAAATGAGTAGGTATCTGTCATCCAACAGCAGCAAAAAGCTGTCCTGGGAAAATAAGGGTTCAGATCAGAAGCCCCACCCCCACCATGAGGAAGAGCTGCGACAAGGGGCGGCCTACCTAGTCCCAGCCAGACCCCTGGCCCCGGGGACAGGCAGCTGCCTTGACTCCACCCTCTGGGGCTCCAAACCACGCCTATCCGGGTTTTCCTTCACAGAACCAGACACTTAATTTTCGTTACCTCAGAGCAGAGGAGGTTAGCTGCTCAAGCATAAACAGGAAAACACAAATACAGTTTTTAAACTCTGTACTTCTATTGTTCAAAACAGTACAAAAAGGACGCTCTGAGGCATTGCATACAACTTGGAAAACTTGTTCCACTTTACACCTGCCTATGAAGTTAAGACGACAGAGTGTACTTTTTCTTTGTTGATGGTCTTATGCAATGGCCAGCATTCTTTAGCCGCGGCGGCCCGAGAGGCAGAAGCTGAGCAACGAGCTTTGACAGTGACCAAGCCGCAGCCCAAGAACGGCACAACCGTGTGCCAACATTCACCTAGGGAGACCCATCTATGAAAGGCAGTGGTGAGGGGAAGCTCACACACTTGCCTGAATATTCAGAGTAATTAAAACTATGCAAGCACGGGTCCCAGGCCAGCCGCATCAGCATCACCTGGAAACTTGTCAGAAATGCAAATTCCCTGGCCCTGCTCCAGACCTCCAGGGTCAGAAGCTCTATGGGCCCAGCGATCATGTTTTGACAAGCCCTCCGGGTGACCCTGGGCCATGCTGAAGCTGGGGAGCCACGGCATATGCGGAGCTATCAACAGCCAGTCTGTCAGCACTGTCTCCAACACGAGGCGCTCAGGACCCTCTCCTGGGAGTAACCTTTATATTCAAAAAGCCCTGAGTAAAATGATAAGAATTAACCATCTTTTCCTGAGCAGCTGAATAAATACTGTATTATGATAAACACTCTCCCAAAGTGCTATGCCAAAGGGAAAAATGGCCTGGTTTGGAATGGCTCTTATGCAATTGTACCATTTTGCACAGGGTTCATTTAATACAAGGTGTTATCTACCACGGTACAACATTACAGGTACTAAGATTTCAAAGTCTTTCTTGGTTCAAATTACTTAATTGTCTATGTTAAAATTAAGATATCAACCTAAAGCTGTTTAAACTGCATCATGACCCCCTTAGAAGTAACCAAAATTCATTACTTCCGTTTACTTGTCTGACAGCATCACGACAATCTAGGACAGCTCTCACTCCATCATTCATATGTGCTCCCCACTAATGTGTGCTCCCCAAATACACTTCTCTTCGCATATGTGCATTACACACGTGTGTACAGTACACACAGTACACACGTGTGTACGCGCACACACACACACACACACACACACACAGCCCAGGGCTCAGACTTGATGAGATTTTCATCTAGAATCTGAGAGGTAAACGACGCCCACCTTGGGGAAACAGCTCTGATACGCACGGCAGTGGCCTCCTCTGCAGCTCCCTGGAGAAGAGCCGCCTGGTACACATTTGCTTGGGCTGAAAGGAGAGTTTTCTATTGCTGCTGTAACAAATTTCCACAAACTCAGGGGCTTGAAACTATACAAACGTATACAGTTCTGGAATTCAGAAGTCCCACATAGGTCTGCTGGGCCAACATCAAGCTGTCAGCAGGACTGTGTTCCTTCTGGAGGCCCTAGGTTAGAATCCACCTCCTTGTGGGTTTGTTTTTTTTTTTTTTTATGCCACCATTAATACCCCTTGGCTCATGGCCTCTTCCTCTGTCTTCAAATCTGACTCCCACTCTCCTGCCTCCCTCTTTAATGTTTAAGGACCCTCTGTGATTTCACTGGGCTCACCTAGATAATCCAGGATAAGCTCTCCAACCTGACACTCTTTATTATTTTTTTTAATGTAATCTCTATACCTAATGTGGGGCTTGCACTCATGATCCCAAGACCTAGTGTCACCTGCTCCATCAACTGAGCCAGTCAGGCGCCCCTAACATTCTTTATCTAACCACATCTTCAAAGTCTTTTTTGCTATATAAGGTAAGATATTCACAGGTTCTGGGAATTAGGACACGGACATCTTTGGGGAACAATTATTCTGCCCACCACAGTTCCTAAACAGTGCAAAAATGCTTATTTCTAGAGTTTAAAAGTCTGTTACAGGCTCATTTAAAGGATTATGATAATACACTTTCCAACAAACCTGGCAAACTTCCTGAGTCACTGAACAGGCATCTAGTACCAGCTTGAGCTATAGCCATTTGCAAAAACTGCTCATCGAGCTGCAACAGGAAACTAACACATCAACCAAGGTCCCAACAGCTGGTTTCCAGTATGATCAGAAACCACTAAAGCTACCTCGTAATAAATGACAGCAACAGCAGCAAGGCTCATATTGGACTTCCTATGTGCTGGCTAGCTTGTAAGCCAGTAATTCAATTTCATTCTCAACCACCTTATGGGGGGAGTGTTAAATTAAGGAACGTGCCTAGGCTAGCCAGTGATGGAAGGGAGATCCACGCACAGGTAGCCTCACTCCAGAGACTGCAGATAACCGCTACTCACTGCAGCCCTCTCCACCCCACACCCCACCATGTGCAGAAAAGACACAAGATACATTTAAACCAGTGCTCACTCTAACTAGGTGAGACACTTAGAAGAAACCAAAAGGTATGTGAAGAACGTGCTTAAGGACATCCCGTGTGCACCAGAGGTGTTTATACACCAGGCTTACCACAGAGATGCCAAGTTCTCTTTCAAATTTCAGGGAAAATTTAAATTTCTTTTAAATTTTATGGGAGGCTGGGAGGCTGAGTCGGTTGAGCATCCAACTCTTGGTTTCGGCTCAGGTCATGATTTCACGGTTCGTGGGTTTGAGCCCCACGATGGGCTCTGCGCTGATGGTGTGGGGCCTGCTTGGGATTCTGTCTCCCTCTCTCTCTGCCCCTCCCCTGCTCGTGTGCTCTCTCTTTCTCTCTCATACACATACAGAAAACAAATTTCATCCTTTAGTGACAAGGCCATTACATCGCAACTACACTTAAGCACACAATTCACCCATCACACAAACAAGTAAATTTACTAAAATAAGTTCAAGAAAGTATTAACTATGTAATATTTTTGTTATACAAAGACTGCCATAAGCCATGATTAGAATCTTCTTAGGTATTTTTAAATGCTTCTAATTCGGTGGCTGCCTGAGGCAAGCAGAACTAGATTACCTGGGAGACAGGGAGAGATGGCTTTTCATATCCGTTTCTTACCTTTTGAATTGTGAACCACGTATAGAAATCTATTTAAACCTATTAAATTTTAAATTGTGAATTAGAATTTCTATGTTATTAGAAATTAGAATTTCAATGTTAAATTCTAACTAAAAACTTAGAAAACACTTCAACTATTCCAGTAAAGAGAATTGGTAGTTAAAAAATGAGATTTGGACTCAGAACACTCTGGGTTTAAATCTTTACAAAGCATGGCATGGTCAATAATCTACATAGATAACTATAGGAATAATTACTCCCTCCAAAGCTTTAGTACAATCATAAAATGGGGAATAACTGTGCTTTCATTAATTGTCACTATTATTTCCAATTTTCCCCTCATGTACTAGAATGAATGCAGATAAATTCACATGTGAGTTTAAAAGAATAAAAACTTGGGGCATCTGGGTAGCTCAGTTAAACGTCCAATTGCAGCTCAGGTCATGATCTCGCGGTCCATGAGTCCGAACTCTGCGTCAGGCTCTGTGCTGATGGCTCAGAGCCTGAAACTTGCTTCAGATTCTGTGTCTCCCTCTCTCCCTGCCCTTCCCCTGCTCACACTCTGTCTCTCTCTCAAAAATAAATAAACAAACATAAAAAGAATTAAAAAAAAATTTTTTTAAACAACAATAACTTGGGACGATGAAGGATAACTTCAAATACTCTAATCCCTTCTTACAAGGTTTTTGTATCCTTTTTTTGGTAGGCAGCATTCCCATTTTAAGTCGTTTTCCTTAGTAGAGCTGAAGAGTTCATCGGAATGCAAGAAAATGAACTCATGAACCTTAAAAGTGAGTTTACAGTCTGATTCCTGAAAACAAAAATGGTAAATTATGTCAATACTTAACAGTCAAACCGTCAATGTTAAAATGGTGCCAATGAGGTATCCTTTGCCAGAACTTTCCAGGGCAATGCCACTCGAGCTGAAAAAATATTCACGGGATTTTACTGAAATTCCTGGATAAAATTAATCAAGCCTTATTATTGTCCGTATCTAGGCCTGATTCTCTTTATACGATGTACTACAGGACAGGTTCCTGTAAAAAATCCAAACGTCAGGGGCGCCTGGGGGGCTCAGTCGGTTAAGTGTCTGACTTCAGCTCAGGTCATGATCTCACAGCTCATGGATTCGAGCCCCGCGTCACAGCTCGGAGCCTGGAGCCTGCTTCGGATTCTGTGTCTCCTTCTCTCTCTGCCCCTCCTCCACTCGTACTGTCTCTCTGTCTTAAAAACAAAATTTTTTTAAAAATTAAAAAAAAAAATCAAAACTGCATATGCAGTACTATGGAGATGTTTCCTTTTGAAAACAGAGTCCAATCAACTGTGGATACTTTGCCAGGCCTAGACCTCTGTTTGCTTTCCCAGCTTAAAGAGATGGGGTGAAAGCCACTAGGCGACACCTCACTCAGGGTCAAACCTTGCCCGAGTCTGGAAAAAGCTATGTGCCCAGTCCTTAGAAACACACATATTTATAAAAAATTTGAAAACAATGTTCGGGGCTTCATGAAAAATCAGGGTCCTTTTGTCAAAGTGATTGACACTAGGAGACAAGTCTGTGAAAGGACTAACTGTATGTATATTTGATCTCTGTGTATTAAAGGTTTACAATTCCTTTTAGAAACGTATAAAATATTCCTTTATGATTAATGTTTTTAATATTCAAATGTTTTTTTAGAGTATTTCTACATATGCAGTTTACTTTTCCACTTTTTTCTTAAAAGGTGGAAAAGTTAAAAGATAGATTAACACAGTTCTACAACCAAGAAGAGAGTCGTCATTAATACTGCAGTGAGCAGAGTCAAGTGCAAGAAACTCGCCTGCACTTAAACGGACTATGGTCAGAGTCAAGCTGGAGTACCTCCTGGGGGGCATGCTGGGGGCTGGGGATACTGGGCACAAGGCGGGTGATACATGTAAACATTCACTAAGCTGTATACGTAAGACCTGCGCACACTACGATAATACCAGCAATTTTTTTCAAATCTAAGCTTGACCAAGTTCACACCGAGGAAGTTCATCAATTGCTCGCAACTTGTCTTACAAATCTGCAAAATGCATTTTTTAAGCAAGATCTATGCCCAACATGGGGCTTGAACTCATGACCCCAAGATCAAGAGCCGCCTGTTCTGCTGACAGCCAGTCAGGCAGCCCTAAAATGGATTAATAAAACTTTGGGACTTACTGGGAAGCTAAGTAACACACGTGCAGTACTTAGTACAATGCTTCACACATAGTAAACACTCAGCAAATGTCAGTCTAACATATCATCACTATAGATGGTGGACTGCAACTTTTATCAACATGGCATCTTTTCCCAGTTTAATAATAACAATGATAAATTATGGATGTTTCCCCAGGCCAACAGTCAGACACATCCAACACATTCCTTTAAAGAGGGGTCTGTGCGTACTCATTCATCACATGGCACGCATGCAACAGAACTTCGTCAACTTTTCCCCAAGTTACAGAAATGTATGTTATTTCCTCGTCATTAGAAATAAAGCCACAGTGAATATCCATGCCCCTATGTGGTTTCTTCTGATGATTTTTATACCAAAAACAGATTTCCATATAAACTTAAGGTTCTTTCAAACATGACACGTAAGTCTCAAACAACAGAATGCCTACCCAAACAATATTAACACCAAAGTCAGGGCACTGCTAGAGGTGCAATGATAGAATCACCTGGGCTGTAAAACCTCATGGATCCTAAATTTATACATCAAATGAAAGGCTAGAATAAGTCATTCTTCCGTATTTCAGAATACTATGATTTCAAAACAGTCTAAAATCCATACCTCTTTCCCCAAAGTTCAAGGAATTAAAGATTCTATTGAATGACAGAAAAATGATCACAATATACTCTGAAGTGAATAGATGTTAATTCCAGTTTTGTTGAAATATACACTAGAAAATATACCTAAAATGTAATCTTGGTGGGATACAACTGCAGTCAGTTTTCATCTGTATCTCTTGACGTATTTCCCAATCTTTCTACAATCAGCGTATGTCCTCACGTCATGATCTCACGGTTCGGGAGTCCGGGCCTCACGGCACTGTCAGTGCAGAACCTGCTTGGGAATTCTCTCTCTCCCCCTCTCTCTGCCCTCCCCTGCTCACTCTCTCCCTCAAAAACAGATAAACTTAAAAAGAATAAAACTTCAGAGTTAAAAAAAAAAAAAAAGGTCCAACATGCTTTCAGTATGTGGATCCAACAAATTAACAGCTCTATAACAAAATGCTTTTAATTTGGCCAGTCACAGTGCCCTATGGCCTGAACTGCTAAAGGCACCTCAAAAAAATCCCTTATAATTTCCAAAAGTAAATTCTACACCCACAACTCTGTTTTCCACTCGGCCAGCTCTCACTTTCATGTCACCAAAACGTAACATTCTCATCAAGTACAGACAAGATCCGGGTGGACAAAATTTGACACGGTTTATTTTAGCCACAGACTCCATCCTGGGGCAGCGTGTCTATTTTCAGCACAAACCTGCTCCAGGCCTGAGACCCAGGTTCCTTGCTAGCTGGATTTCGGATTCATTCTCAAGTTCCGTACTGAAACCAGTGTTCCTAAAAATAACTGACATCCTTCCCTATTTGCTCCTCCTTTGGTCTTGTCTGAAAACCCCTGTAATAAATCTTGTTCCACAGACCCTATTGATGCAAATCAGCTTCCCCGAACTATTACTTCGTGGGCTCACAGTAAAATTCCTACAATTTCTGTTAACGGAAGCTGTCGAAGTTAAGAAAAATAATCTAATTTTAAGTTGTTACCAGTAGATTAGGCTGTGATACCACTTGGGGTATATCTAAGTTCTTCCATCAAAACACGATCCAGCCGTACCAACCTTGGTTCAAGTAAGTGAGTGTCTCATCATGCAGTTTGACGGCTGGCGAGGTCGCGGCACACATCACATACTGAAAGGGGGGGTGTTTAGTCTCACCATCCAACGGAAGGCTGGAATCTTCCTGCTTAAAAATGGGCAATGCCAAGACATCGCTGAAAGGCAAAAGAATCAACATTGACCTTATTTTGAATTTAAAATACTGAAAAGCATACAAAAACATTTAGGGGTAGTTTCTTTTAAAAATTTAAGTTCAGGGGCGCCTGGCTGGGTCAGTCAGTGGAGCATGCGACTTATGATCTTGGGGTTGTGAGTCCGAGCCCCGTGTGAGGTGCAGACATTACTTAAAAGAGTTATTTAAAAAAATAAAAATAAAATGTAAGCCCAGAAATGTCATGTAGAATAAAAGAACTATTAATGTTAATCTGGCTCCTCCAAAAGATAACACCAAGAACCCGTACCTCCAGCGGAGGGGAGGGGAGCAGCTATGATTAGGCAGATAAAATAGGAAGTAGTTGTTAATAAAGTCCATGCTGATTGCAAGAGATCTAACCATATATATGGTACTTCAAAAAAAGTTACTGCAAAATACTCTTTAAAAACCTTAAACTCCATATTATTTCTATGAAAAAAAGAGCAAGTCAAGAATGCATAGCTACCTGTTTTGAAAGGTAGGTCACGCCGGCACCACAAACTCACAAAGCAGCATTTGATGAAAAGAGCAGTTTATAACAAGTGCCCTGCGAGGCCTGCATTTGCGGAGCACAGAGCTTCAGGCTTCGTCTACAACAACGGCTTCTTCAGAGAAGCAAACAGTTGCAGCAGAAACAGCTGCTGTCCCCCCAAGAATAACCTGGTGCCCTGACTGGGAGGGATGGGGGGGGCAGGGGGTCCTTCTGGAGGCACTGCCTGTATTCTCTGTTAACCCAAGCACACAGGGATGTGTTTGGTTTGGGTGTTTGTTTTTGTTTTTTTTACAAAAACAGCTGAGATATAACTTACCGTCCATAAAAACCCCCCTTTTAAAGTGTATCATTCAGGGGCTCTGGTATATTAAAGGAGTTGTGCAGTTATCCTATCTAATCCCAGATCGCTTTCATCACCTCAAAAAGAAATCTCATGCCCATTAGCAGTCAGTCACTCCCCAGCCCTACTGCCCGACCCCACCCCTAGTCCTGGCAGTGACCTACTGTGTCTCTATGCACTTGCCTAGTCTTTTTTTTTTTTTTTTAATGTTTATTTCTGAGAGAGAGGCACACAGCGTGCAGGCGGGGGAGACGCAGAGACAGGGAGACACAGAATCCAAAGCAGGCTCCAGGCTCTGAGCTGTCAGCGCAGAGCCAGACGTGGGGCTCGAACTCATGAACCACAAGATCGTGACCTGAGCCGAAGTCCAACGCTCAACCTACTGAGCCACCCAGGTGCCTATGCACCTGCCTATTCTGAACATTTAATGCAAAGAAAATCCCAAGGCCTTCTGTGACTGGCTTCTTTTCCTTGATGTTTGCCAGGTCCCCCCGTTGTAGCATCTCCATTTAGGGGTGAATGATACTCCCTTCAATCAGATGGACTGAACAGCCGGATCAGTGTGTGCGCGCGCTCTGGGGGATCTGGGCTGCTACGAGCACCTTGCATGTTTTTGTGTAAACCTAGGACAAGTGCCAGGTTATACGGTTACTCTGTTCAACTTTCTGAGGAACTTCCAAATGGCTTTCCAAAGTGGCTACACACTTGAACATTCCCACCACTAAGGTATGAACTATAGGTATTTGTGTTTGAGACAAATCTCTGACCTGCATCTGGATAATGTTTCTATGTTCATTCCTCAATAAAAAAAAGTAAAGTAATAACAAAATATCCAAATGAATAACTGCTTCATCAACACCAAGAGCAAGGGCTTGTCTGAATTGCTTTTTTCTTTTTTTCAAAAGCCATTAACACACTCAGATATTTGGCTAGCCCATTTTAGTTAAGTTCAATTTAAAACAGAAAGTGGACATAAATGAGATGGGAGAGAAAGGCTGCGGTGCTTTCCTTCTTCCCGGCGCGCGCGCGCACACACACGCGCGCACACACACGCGCGCACACACACACACAATGAAAGCACCAGCCTGATCATTCACACTAATTACCCACTAGGTCTCCTCTTCACACCTGGGAATTGTCAAAACGCTCCTAAGCACTTAAGTGTAACTGAGAACCACACAGTCAGGCGCTGGACCTCAATCCCTCTCTAGAGCTCTTCTCAACACTGCAACCTAGGGGTCACGCCAGGGGCACAGACCTAAAACCTTGCGGCAGATAATAAAAACTTTTCAGGAGACTGGAAAATGGTACTTTGAAACTTAGAGCAACTCTCTTCATGAAAAACAATCGTAACTGTTCCATGGTAGATGGAAATATATATATTCTTATGTCCTACATACGTAAGCATTTTAAGGGCGAGAGAAAGGGGCTGGCTCAGTCAGTAGAGCACGCAAGTCTTGATCTCGGGGTTGTAAGTTCGAGCCCCACAATGGGTGTGGAGATTACTTAAAAATAAAATCTTAAAAAAAAAAAAAAGATCATTTGCTACTGAAATCCCAATTCATTTTTTAACTAGAAAGAAAATGTGTTCCAATCAACACAGCAGCCAGTGATCTTCCTCAAACAGAAGCCAGATCATTTTATTC
This sequence comes from Cryptoprocta ferox, assembly GCA_028646485.1. NCBI lineage: Eukaryota > Metazoa > Chordata > Mammalia > Carnivora > Eupleridae > Cryptoprocta > Cryptoprocta ferox. The sequence continues at coordinate 143,541,923 of CM053573.1, read as the reverse complement.
CTTTGAACTCGCCCTCAGCTCCCTTTGAATGAGGTCCCTGCAAGGCCCCATCGCTTTGCTTGTCTTGCCTCTTCCACTTGTCCTCACTCCCCCTGCCCCCCCACACCAGCCCCCCACCTGCCTCCTTCAAGGCATCTGCTGGGTTTGGCGCTACTCCTCTGATGTCTGTCCAGCTCACTTCATTTAAATGTCACCTTCGCAGTGACAGCCTGCCAACCGCAGTCCTCCCATCCGTGTACCCAGCTCCCTTGTCCTGTCTACCCACGGAGCTTATCGCCTTCCCACAGTACACAGGACTTAAGTCTGTGTCATCCCTAAGTATACAACCATCTCCCAAATTTGTTTCACTTCACTGACTCACCCCAACATTTAGCGTAAACAGGAGCCTCAAATACCTGCTGAATCAATGAACCAACTGCAACTCTAATAATCGATTATTAAAATGAAAAAACCAGATATCTAGGTAATTTAAGATCATCATTTCCCCTAGGCTGAGCCTTAGGGAAGTCCCAGCAGTCAACTGTTTTTGTAATCCCATACCCCAGACAGGTAGAGCTCCCAGGGATCAGACAAGCAAATGAAAAGTCTCAAGGCTTCGAATTATTACACGTAATTCTGAAATGCTAGTACCCAAAAATAACCACGCACACAAAGACAAACAAGCCCCTGGGAGCAAGAACCAACAGCAAAAACAACAGCTGGCACCCACCCAGTTCCAGATCTGTCTGCTGGAGCTCAGCTCTTTTCCGCCCCTGCTGCAGAGGGGCTTGTGGTCTGAAACTACACACACAAGACTTCTGCCCAGCTGGAGCCTTGCTAAGTCCTTCCAAAGGGAAGCACTGGTGGGAAATTAAAAGGGAGTGGGCAAAGACAGGGGCGGGCAGCCGCACAGACTGTGGCTACAGGAGTTTCCGGGCCGGAGCAGTCATGCCTCCAGGAGCAGCCAGCTAACAAGCCCTCCTCCCCAAACCATTCTAGCACCTTCACCATCACATACTTCACGACATCTTTCTCTGCTTGAAACATCTACATGGTTTCTATTTTCCTAACTGGACACAGACTGATACGCCCAAAGGATTCAGATGCTAGAATTATTGGACCCATACCATAAAATTATGCTTACTCTGTAAAAAGAAATAAAAGGCAAGCCCAGGGACACCTAGGAGGCTCAGTCAGCTGAGCGACCAACTCTTGGGTTTCAGCTCAGGTCATGATCTCGCCATTTGTGAAATTGAGCCTGTTTGGGATTCTCTCTCTCTCTCTCTCTCTCTCTCTCTCTCCCCCCCCATCTCCCTGTCCCTCCCCTGCTCACTCACACACACACTCTTTCTCAAAATAAATAAATTTTAGAAAAATGTAAATAAAAGACAAGCCCAAAATGACGTACAAGGAAGGGAAAATTTTAAGGGACAGTAAAATGAAAAGGAACAAACAGAACTTCTAAAACTGGAAAATAAAATTGCTGAAATAAAGAACTTAGCTTCAACAGCAGCTCAAACAGAAATATAAAGAAACTGGAATAGAGGTAAAAAGAAGTTATCCAGAAGGCAGCAGAAAGCAAAATGATAGAAAATGTAAAGGAGACATTAGGAAACGAAGGACAAGATGAGATCTCACACTGAATGGAATTCCCAGAAGAGGAAAACGTATTGCAGAAGCACTATTAGAGATAAAGGCTGAGCAGTTCCAGAACTGATGAAATATACCAAGTGACTGATTCAGGAAGTCCAAATACCCAAAGCAGGAGAAATAAAAGAAATCCATACCTAAATACATCAAGAAAAACATCTAAGCCAGTACAGTCTGTGGAAGCAAGTCTCAAGAAAGGGAATCAATCTGCGCAGGAGGAGGAACCTCTTGCACTACTGGTGGGAATGCAGACGGTGCAGCCGCTCTGGAAAACACTGCGGAGGTTCCTCAAAAAAAATTGAACATGGAACTACCCTACGGTCCAGCAATTGCACTGCTAGGTATTTATCCAAAGGATGCAGGTGTGCTGTTTCGAAGGGGCACATGCACCTCAATGTTTATAGCAGCATGATCAACAATAGCCAAAGTATGGAAAGAGCCCAAATGTCTATCAACAATGAATGGATAAAGATATGGTGTGTGTGTGTGTACACACACACACACACACACACACACACACACACACACACACGATGGAATACTACTCGGCAATCAAAAAGAATGAAATCCTACCATTTGCAACAATGTGGATGGAACTAGAGTGTATTATGCTAAGCGAAATTAGAGAAAGACAAATATCCTATGACTTCACCCGTATGAGGAATTTAAGATAAAAAACAGATGTACATAAGGGAAGGGAAGCAAAAAATAATATAAAAACAAGGAGGGGGGCAAACCATAAGAGACTCTTAAATACAGAGAACGAACTGAGCGCTGCTGGAGGGGTTGGGATGGGGGATGGGCTAAGTGGGTGAGGGGCGTTAAGGAGGACACTTGTTGGGATGAGCACTGGCTGTTATACGTAGGGGAAGAATCACTGGATTCTACTCCTGACATCATTATTCACCTACATGCTAACCAACTTAGATGTAAATAAATAAATAAAATAAAAAACAACAAAGATATTGTACAAATGTTAAAAGAAAAGGGAATCAATCACTGGAAAGCGGGAATGGGGAGAAGGGGTGGGAGACATGAGGAGGAATCCTGGAATGTTCTGGAATCTTCAAGTGGGGGAGGGGAGCAGAGGATGAGGCCGCCATGGGAACAACACAGCGATGGCTGTGGCAGAAGGATGCACTTGAACGCTGAGGCGGTGAACTTCCAGTAAGACCCCTTCACTGCTTTCCTGGACCACACTGGGCGGCTTAGGCGTCTCCAGGAGGCGAAGCAGCACATTGAATCAGGGTTACAGTTTCGCTACAATAAAAAAGGTGGGAGGGGATAGAGCAAGAGGGGGCAAGAGAGACGGGTGTTAACAAGGAAGTAACCACAACGAGTGCACGTGGAAATTAAAACTGGCTGAAGGAAAAAAGGTGTCCGAGAAGGTGAACTGAGTCGGATCCACGACTGCAGATGGGCCAAATGACAGCAAGAGGAGGCCCCGCAGGAGTGAGCTGACAGGGAGAAGGTGGTAGTTGACGCGAAACTCTGAAGGTGAGATTACGCGTGCGTTGCACGAGCGGAAAGGCCAAGGTCTCACCATGAGATCGAGTAGCTAAAGAGAATATACCACTGTAAGAAAGATACAAGGACCAGAAACGCCCTAAACTAAAAGGCCCATTTAAGAATCTTCTGAAACCACCAAAGATTAAAACAGCAATCGCATCGGACAGGGACCATGAACCAGGACCTAAAATTTTAAAAATGAGGAATGACCTGGGCGCCTGGGTGCCTGAGTCAGTTAAGTGTCTGACTTCGGCTCAGGTCATGACCCTGGTTGCTGAGTTCGAGCCCCACTTTGGGTGAGCTTGAGCCCTGCATGGGGTGAGCTCAAGCCCCGCTTTGGGCTCCGCACTCTCTCACACTCTCCTCCCTCCCTCCCTCTCTGGGGGGGGGGGGGGAAGAGTACCACTTTTTAAGAAAATGAGGAACGACCCAGAATCACTAAGATGACTGCAATAACTGGGTGACTGATTGGCTGGTATTTGCTAACACGAAATTCAAAGCTGGGAGGCCTTGCAAGGAAGGAGAATGGAAGTGCAGCTTGCAATGACAGTGAAAGGAAGGGGGTCCCTCCCCAGGCCTGTGGAAATAGCCCGCCACCACTGGAGAGGGCTTCAGAGCTGGGAGGAGAGCCAGCTTTCCAAAAGAACAAGGTGAAGATGATCGTGAAGAGACAGAGTGGGCTCATTCGTTTCCCAGGGCTGTCGCAACAAAGTACCAAAAACCGGATGGCTTAAAACACAGGCTTGTGCCCCTCAGCTCCAGGCCAGAAGTCCACAACAAAGGTGCCACACGGTTGGCCCCCTGTGAAGGGGCTCTGCTCTGGGCCTCTCCCTCCCCTTCTGGCATGGGGGGGAGGGGGCGCGTCGTCTGCGTTCCCTGGCTTGTGGACGCATCTGTCCAATCACATGGCCAGCACCCCCCAGTGTGTCTTCACCTAGTCTTCCCTCTGTGCCCAAATGTTCCCTTTTTATAAGGACCCCGGCACCTATCCTGATTACATCATTTTTACTTGATTACCTCTATAAAGACCTTATTTCCAAATAAGGGCACATTCTGAGGTCCTGCGGGCTAGGTCTTCCAATATATCCTTTTGGGGGTCCATTAACATTGACCACTCAGGATTTTTTAAAAAAATTTTTTCATGTTTATTTATTTTTTAAAGAGGGTGAGAGAGAGAGACAGAGAGAGAACAAGTGGAGAAGGGGCAGAGAGAGAGGGAGACACAGAATCTGAAGCAGGCTCCAAGCTCTGAGCTGTCAGCACAGAGCCCAATGCGGGGCTCGAACCCACGAACCATGAGATCATGACCTGAACCAAAGGGACACTTAACCGACTGAGCCACCCAGGTGCCCCACTTAGGGGATTTTCTGATGACAGACTGAGAACTCCAGAGGGCAACATGGAAGGATGTTAGGAAATGGTAAGAAAGGGGAGCTCGGAAGAGAACTGAGGCAGCACAGAGCGTTACTGTCAATCAAAATGCAGGAGAAAAGCATCGTCCCGAAAATCTGTAATTTCTTGCAGTCCTGACAAACAAATATTAAGGGCACCAAAGGTCTGGTCGAATATGCCCTAAAAACTTACATACATGCCAAAGAGGGACAGATCAAAAAGGCACAAGGAAGTATGAATAAAAAAGAAGATATAACTAATGATATAAAAACGAAAAAAATGAGACTATCACTACCAACTTTGTTCTAAAACATTCGAAAATACAGGGAAGATGAAAATGCCCTAGAAAGATAACTTATCACAAGGCGCCTGGGTAGCTCAGTCAGTTGAGCGCCAGACTCTGGCTCACGTCATGATCTCACGGCTTATGAGTCCGAGCCCCGTGTCAGGCTCTGTGCTGACCGCTCAGAGCCTGGAGCCTGCTTCAGATTAAACTTTAGAAAAAATTTAGGTTAAAAAAAAAAAAAAAAAAACCTTATCAAAACTTTCTTCAAGACATAAAGGACGCCTGGTTGGCTCAGTCAGTGGAGCATGTGACTCTTGATCTTGGGGTTGTGAGTTCGAGCCCCATGAGGGGTGCAGAGATTACATAAAAAAAAAAAACCTTAAAAAACAAAAAACAACTTTCTTCAAGACATAAAAAGCTGTTAAAAATACTCCTATAGACACTGATATCATGGTTAAAACATTTCCCCCCAAAGAAAATCCCTGCCCTGGAATGGCTTTACAGGCAAGTTCTATCAAACTTTCAATGGCAGTTCTTACACAAACTTCAACAGAACAGAAAGAGAACAAATACTTCCTAACTCGTTAAGCATAATTTTGAAGTCAAAACTAGCTACAAACAAAACTAGAAAAGAAAATGAAAAGCTCTTTTCAACCATAAATATAGATACAAAGAAACCAAATTAAGTATTAACAAACCAAATCCAAGAGTCTAATGACAAAGCATGGTCTAGTTGAGTACTCCCCAGGAACACAAGGACAGAATACGGAATCTGGAAACAGACCACCACGCTTCTGGACAGTGCATTTCGAACAGACTGACAGTGTGAAGAGGTTCAAGTAAAAAGTCTCTTCAAGTAGTTTGGAGAAGTGCAATTGGCCTCCCACTTCATACCATACCAAAACCAAAAATAAATTTCCTCCAGATAGACTATAACCTTAGGCACAGTATATAAAGTAATAAATCTTTAGAAAAGACTGTAAAAATATCTTTGACCCTCACAGTAGGGAAAGACTGTGAGTGAAAATATTAGTCAATATGACCATAACAAAATCAAGAATGTCGGCTCAAAAGCCACCAAAAAAGAGACCAGAAAGACAAGTCACAGAGGTGAAGTGCTAATGACATATATGCATAATCAAAAGCTCTATCCAGGACATATGAAGAACTGCCAAAAAAAAAAAAAAAAAGAAAATAAAGAAAACAGTAGAATTGAATGAACGCAAAGGGAGAGACTGACAGGTGTTTACCTGTCAACTGAGGACAGGTAAATCTCATCTAGGAACAAAGATAGTCTATTCATGAAACTTTGAAAACCTTCTCTAAAATCAGTAATTTATGGGTTCTAACCAACACTAAAGTCCTAGCCAACACAATAAGGCAAGAAAATGAAATGTAAAGATCATACAGGAAGAGACAGATCTACCATTATTTTAAAATATTGCTGGGGCGTCTGGGTGGCTCAGTCAGTTAAGTGTCCGACTTCGGCTCAGGTCATGATCTCACAGTTGGTGAGTTCGAGCCCCGCGTCGGGCTCTGTGCTGACAGCTCAGAGCCTGGAGCCTGCTGCAGACTCTGTGTCTCCCTCTCTCTCTGCCCCTCCCCTGCTCATGCTCTGTCACTCTCTCTCTCTCAAAAATAAATAAATGCTAAAAAGAAATTTTTTTTTTTTAGAAAAGAACTAGTAAATTCAGCAAGGTCCTAGAGGGTAAGAAAAAAAAAAGCAAAATAAAACAAAACAAAGAAAAAAAAATACATATAGCCTTCCTGGCAGATTTCCTTCCTATCCCGAGGGCTCATGCTCACGGAAAGACGTGGAAGCCAAACCCCAGGCCTGGAAGCTTCAGACCCCAGCTGCCTCGTTTGCTGAAAGACACTGTGGCAGGCTCCTTAACTTCTCTGGGCTCTAATACTGGGTTTGCTTTTCATTTAGAAGAAAATGTTTTAAGTGTCTGAACGCTAGGCACACCGTAACCCGGAGATCCTCAGAAGTGCCGTCTGCGGACTCCTGAGGAAACGGAGACTCTTTCGGGGGTTCAGATGGTCAAAGTCACTTTCAGAGCAGCAACTAAAACAGGATTTGCCTTCTTCACTTTGACGACATTTGCACTCAACCGATGGTGACTAAAACGGCTGGTGCCTTAGCATGAATGGAGGCAGCGGCACCAGCCTGTGCCCAAATCAAAGCAGTGCCAGTCGCTGCATAAAAAAGTATTGCTGTTGGTAGATGGTGGCTCGTGGGTGGAGAGAACAGATTTCTGCTGCACACTTGATGTGTCTCAAGGAAAGCTTTTACGCCACCGTTTGATCTGTGAGCGGCCTGGCAGCTTCTCTCACAAGGTATCATTTTTACTTGAACGAAAAGCTAAACAGGAGCACCCAGGTGTCTCAGCCAGTTAAGTGTCGGACTCTTGATTTCAGGTCAGGTCACGATCTCGGAACTGTGGGATCATCGAGCCCCACATCAGGCTCCCAGCTGACAGCACAGGGGCTGCTTGAGAATCTCTCCCTCCCTCCCTCTCCAGCCCTCCTCCCTCAGGCTCTCTTTCTCTCCAAATAAATAAATAAATATTTAAAAAAAAAAAAGAAAAAGAAAAACTAACAAACTGTGATTATTCAGACCTGGGTGTCTGACAAACTTCCTCCACACAAGGTACAAGGTGGGCCTAGCAGCTCCTGGGAAACTAGCGCGAGTGTCAGGGGAGGCGTCACTCGGCTCGCAGGGGATGCCGGAAAGCAGCAAAGGGAAGCCAGAACTCCGTCCTGGCAGCTCTCCTAAACAAAATCACAAGCAACTGGATCCAACCGGACAGGCCGAGATGGCGGACAAAGCGGGGCAAAGGTCACACTGTTCATCACACCGACCACCCCGCCACCCTCAACTCTCCCTCAGACTGCCACGACCGGAAAGCCCTGGCCAAAAAAGGAAGAAAAGGCGCTGCCTCCAAGAAATGCCCACCTCGGGGCACCTGGGGGGCTCAGTCGGTTGAGCGTCAGGTCATGATCTCGGAGTCCGTGGGTTCGAGCCCCGCGTCGGGCTCTGTGCTGACAGCTCAGAGCCTGGAGCTGCTTGGGATTCTGTGTCTCTGTCTCTGTCTCTGCCGAAGCTTCCCCCACTCACTCTCTGTCTCTCAAAATAAAATAAAGACAAAAAAAATGCCCACCTCAAGTCGTGACCATTCCACCCCCTGGTTAGCAACGGGCACGACAGACACCCACAACCTAGTGAGCACTGCTCTCCCCTCAGCTCGCAGGCTCTCCCATCTTGATAGTGGACTTTGGCTTTAAGGAACTTTCCTGCTTGTACTGCTCATCTGCTGTGTTGTGTGTCCTTGAGTCCTTTCTCCTGATGGGATTAAGAGCCTCCAGTGGCACCTTTTGGCCAAGCTGGGTCCAAAGCCTCAGGGTCCGAGGTCTCCTCAGTCTACCGGGCAACAGCACCAATGCCCTGTGTAAGGTGATACTTAATATATTACATATTGTGTGTGATCTAAAGAGGTCACATTACTTAAGCCCTAAAAATTAAGTTGCTACAGACTATATATTTCATGTCAACAGAAAGGTGGAATCAAAATTACCAGGTGGCCCCAAAGACCCTCTTAAGAAAGTTTTAAAGAGTTACTTTCTAGGGTTAAGCGTCGGACTTCGGCTCAGGTCATGATCTCACGGTTCGAGGTTCGTGGGTTCGAGCCCCACGTCGGGCTCTGTGCGGAGAGCTCAGAGCCTGAAGCCTGTCTTCAGATTCTGTCTCTCTCTCTCTCTCTCTCTCTCTCTGACCCTCCCCTGCTCACACACTCTCTCTCAAAAATAAAAACATTAAATAATAATAATAAATAAAATAAAAATTTAAGGAAAAGACTTACTTTCTAGGTCATTTGGTTATCTGCCCCTTCGCAAAAACATGAATGACCCAGATTTCAAGCTACAATGGGTTTCAGGCTTACTTCAGCAAGGGGACCGGTGGCTTCACTGGCAATGGGAAAGTCACTGGCAGGTCACGTGGGCCAGCGCGGCAGCATCTATGGGCTTCCGTTTACTCACGTAAAAGGACTGGTTAAGAAGTGCTAAGATCTCTTCAGCCGTCTCTAGAATCCTGATGCTGTAACAAACACTCTAAGGAACATTTAGGACCTGCCTCATTTCAAATAGAGTCTGCAGCAGCCCATACCTCATGTACACACGTGGTACACACAGCAGAGGGAAGGGAGGGGGCGGGAGGGGAGAGAAAACGAATGAACCAAAGCCTAGTGGAAAAAAAGGAGGGGCAACAGCAAATATGAGAAATTGCCACAACATTCCCCAATACTATTAGCCTGCACTGTTTAATGCACGTAGATTTTTATTTTTTATTTTTATTTTTTTTTACAAAGGCTCCACACCTAAGATGGGGCTTGAACTCACAACCCTAAGATCAAGAGCGGCATGCTCTACTGACTGAGCCAGCCAGGTGGCCTAATGCAAACAGATTTTTAAATCAAGTCAGACTACTGAGAGAAACCGTCTTTTTTACAAGCCATCTTCCCCCAAATCCAAGGAAACCATTTCTTAGAAAGTCTTTAAAACTGGCTTAAGCCATCCAAAGAGCAAATGCGGTAAGCATATGTCACTTTGGAACAAAAAAGGAAAAGTTCACTTTGTAGGCAGCCTTCCAGTTTATTAAGAAGTCACTTTTCCAATAACGTCAAATTTAGCACAAGTTTACATCTCGACCTTAAGAGAGCACAACTCAAAGAGAAAGAGAAGCATCAGCAGCCTTCCTTCCCATCTGAGGCCGAGGAAGAGAGACGGCCCGGGAAAGACACCAGGCGCCCCTGAGATCCAGCCGCTCAGGGCTCCAGGTCCAGGCCAGGGGAAGTGCGAGCACAATGAAAGGGGGCCTGCGACAGCCCAAATCTTTGCTTAGACTTAATCAGTAGCAAGTCCATTTTGGAACTGCCCAAGTTTGAATTTCACATAAAGGGCCCTGAGTTTGCAAGAGGCAAGCAAGTACTCTCTCCAGCTCCTCAGTTTTGAGGTCCCAACTGAATTGGAAGAAAACAAGAAACTAAATAAGCTCCTTGCAAACTGGCATTTGCCTTCAAAGATAACCTGGAAATTTAGATTAAATGACACACGATGTAAGCAATAACCAAAAACACTCAATGGAAAGTTTGCCCACGGCAAGTATTGTCAAAGACCAATAATTATAAGATGTCAGGCGGTATTTTAAGAACAAGGTCAGGGAAAGGTTTTCGATCATGATTTTCTTTCCTTTTCATGGAATAAACCGTAGCCAGAAGTTCGTTAGTCGGCTGAGTCACTAAAACAAACAAAACTTTAGGAAAGAAGAAAAAGCTCAAAATAACCCTAATAAGCAAAGCTCTTGGCACAAACACTCATTTTACCGTAACTGAGAGGTGAGACGCAGCTTTTTGTCTGAAAACCCTAAATTCGCTTCATGTGCCTTGTTAACCGGGTCTCGAGGAGCTGCGCGGCACCTGTGTTTCAGTGGGGACTCACCGCCTCCGGGACGCCTGCCTGGGATGAGCCTATGACTTTCAATAGATGAATGCCTTCAGCTGAAACAGCTGGGCTCGAAAATAAGCCACCTCCTCCAGAGCCCTGAAGTTGCACAAGTGCGGAGAGGAAGCGCCAAGTTCACGGAGAGGAGGGCACACCCAATCAGGGTCAGCCACTGGTGTCGAAAGGCTTCCCTCCACGCACTTCCACGCTCTAAGAAACATCTCCTTTCTGAGAGCTCTTTAATGCCCCAAGTTTCCCGCTTCAGACCTAAAAGCAGAATTTCTTCAGGGAGCAGCCCGCGCCCTCCGAGGCCGGCTCTTGACCCACGATTCTTCCCGCAAGACAGCTGTGCCCTCTGTCCTCTCCCAGGGCTGCAGGGAGGGTAGAAAAGCTCCTGGGAGACTGGACAGCTCTTCAAAGACCGTGGCATTACTTTCAAGAACATACTTAGAAAATCCCGTTTAATTAGCCTTAATAAAAAGCTGCCAAACCACGGGATTTTACCCTTGAACCGGGTGCATCTATAGTGCATCAACTGTATTTCGATAAAGCTGCTAAACATACAAAAGAGCGAGCTACCGAACTGACCGAAGTTATTTAAACAAACAAAAACAGAAACACAGCCTTCTTCAGGCTGAAGGCCAGAGACTAAGCTCCGATCTGTTTCAACCTTCAAAATTAAACAAAATGAATGGCTGCTGGTACCGGCAGCAGAGACTAAACAAACTACTGCTTGTTGTGCAATCACGGCAGCTTAAAGCCTTCTTCAAAAGAAAATAGCCTGAGAGGGTGGTCCCCAGGATGAAAAAAGGATCAAAAAACATAAATAAGGAAGGTGTTTTGTTCTGTTTTTCTCCCCCGGTGTGAGCTTCCACTTATGACATAACTCCCGTTGTAACAGCAAGTGATTAAAATTTGCAACCAGGGAAGATTACAACGGAGAACGGAATAGGAACTGATCACCAAACCCTTGGAGAGGCTTTTCCCAGGACAAGTTCCACCATTTGGGACACTGCAGTCCAGCTGCCGGCGCCTTGTAAATCACTTGCCAGGAAAGGAAGCCCCTTCCCCCACCGAGCCAAGCCAGCCTCGCAGCCAGCCCGCCTTCCGACAAAAAGGAAGCCCCCAGGTGCAGTTCCCCCGCCCGGGTGGCCAGGGGCCCGCGGGGCTCCCCGGGCCCGACGACCACGCGGCAGCGCCCGGACCCGGCGACCGCTTGGCCCGGGCACCGCCGGGAGCAGGCGCGCCCGGCAGAGGCCCAGGGTCGGTCGTGCAGGCCTCCCGCAAGGAGACCGAGGCGCCCGCCCGCCCAGCCCAGGGCGCCCGGTACCTCATGCTGTAGGCGCCGGCGCCCAGCTCCTGCCCGATGCCCGAGAGGCTGGCGTCGAAGTCGTGCACCAGCCCGGACTCGATCACCTCGTCCATCTTGAGCACCCAGGCCATCTTCCGGCCTCGCCGCCGCCCGGCGCGGCCTCCGCGAGCAGGCGATGGGGCCGGCGCTCCGCGGGCGCGCCCTGGGGGAGGGCGCGGGTGAAGCCTCGGGCGGCGCGGCGGATGGTCACCACGGGCGGCCCGGGCGGCGGCCGGGACGAGAGCGTCCGGAGCCCCGCAAGCAGGGCGCGGCGAGCCCGGCGAGCAGCTGCAGCGGGAGCGGCCGGGCCGCCGGCAGCGCCTCCCTCCCGCGGGCGCCGGCCCCGCGCCTCATGCCGCCGCCGCCCACCCCCCGCGCCGCTAGCGCTGCAGCCGCCGCCGCCCGCCCCGCCCCGGAGCCCCCGGCCGCATCCTCCCCGGCCCTGCGCGGGGGCGGGAGCTCAGCCCGCCAGTCACCCGATCCCCGGCCGCGACCCCGGCCCTCGGCCCGCCCGCCCAGGCTCTAGCGCCCCGCCGCCCCGGCCAACCCCGCCGACGCCGCTCTGCCGGCCCGGACGCTGGCTCCTATATGGCTGCGGCCCGGGCTCTCTCGCCGCTTCCGCCTCCTCCGGCCCCGCCCAGGCCCCGCCCCCGCCCCCGCGTTCGCCCCTCGCCGGGGCCCGCCCCGCACGGCCCGGCGCCTCCGGGCGCTCCCGGCGCTGCACCACCGAGAGACTGGCCCGGCCGTGAGGCGCGGCCCCGCCCACGCGGCAGCCCCGCAGCCCCAGCGGCCAGCCGCCTCCCCGCCCCCAGCGCAGGAAGAGGCGGGGCCGGCAGGGCGGCCAGCTTCCGCTCGTCCCGGAAAGCGGGCTGATTGACGGGCGGACTTGCCAATAATGGCAAGTGCTCGGTCGAGGCTCCCGTGGGCCTCTGTGCGAAACAGCCAATCAAAATGCTCTTCCTCTAGGACGGAATTGGCTGCCGAAAGAAAGCGTTCATTGGGCCGCACCGGAGGAAGTCGCCCTGAACGCCAGTCCTGTAGGTTCTTGGCTCCCCTGTGGCGTTTCCGGGTAGTCTCTGGGTTTGCCCATACTACAGATGGACAGGGCGTGGGGTGGTGCCTGGGGGCTGAAAGGCTTATTGGGCAGAAAGTCTTGATCGAAATGAATATAAGCCAATCAACACTCCTGAAAAGGGCTCCGGAAGTCTTCCCACAGTTGCAGGACGCCGAGAGCATCATGGCGAGCTCGAGTTGAACTGGGGTTGGGTCGCACTAACGGCTGGGAAGCATGTTGTTGTCGCTCATGTTTCTGCAGGTTCATTGGGCTTAGCTAGATGATCCTCATTCAGGGTATCTGGTCTGTTGTGCTCCAGTGGCTGGGACTAAAGTCCTCTAGGGCTTCCCCACTCACGTGTTTTATTGCTTGATGCCGGCTGTCGACTGGGACCCCAGTTGGGGTTGCTGGAATGCCTACACGGTGGCCTCTCCCTGTGGTCTTGAGTTCCTCGGGTTCCAAAAGCAAGTGACTCGAAAGGAAGTGGAAATGCTGGTTTCTTAATGACAAAGATTCTTTGCTCGACCACGCTTTAGTCGGGCTCCCACCCGTCTGTGCACTTCAGTGTACAATTCAGTTTTAGCAAGAACTCTCTCCTTCCCTTGTCTGCTCAGGGTCCTTAGCCTCCGCCACCGCCCAGGTGATGTCTGGTTACCCCGGCCGGCCTTCCAAAGACTCCTGTTAGGTAGTTCTGCCAGAACCCCCTGCCTTACCTCCTGGTAATACCTTCATGGTAACTTGACATTCGGTGCTCCCCAAGCTGCTTCTTCGGTCTAAATTCCCACTTAGCCCTCTGGTTTGGGAGTTGAGCCTAATCTCCGCTGCAAAATTGCGTTGGTCTGCTCCCTGATACGTATTGTGATGGTCCTGAGTAAAGTCTGCCTTACCATTTTTCATAATTGGCACTAAATATTTTTTTCTTGAACACTGAAAACCTGGGACCAGAAACTGACACAGACTCTTGATTCTGTACTGAATTAGTGAAGCAGCCATAGAAGCTGATTGATTGGAGGAGAGTTCAGTACTTTGGGGGCCATGTTTGAAAACTTCCCAAATCCACCCTCTGGCCACCAATGTTTACATTCTTTCCACGTGCGATAAACACCCACCCCAGACCCCTGCAAAGTTCTCATCCCATTACAACCTTAAGGTTCAGGATGTTGTGAGGTCCTGGAACACGTGAGGCTCCTTGGGTGTGCATCAAGTGGTTCCTCTCTCTGAAAATCTGTGAGATAAAAAGACAAGTCATCTGCCCTAATCACAACTACACACATCACATGCAATAATGGGAGACGCACAGGAAACGTGCCTCTATGGACATTTCCTTTCGAAGAGAGAACAATGGAAGGCACACAGCAGTCACTAGACCATAGACATTCTGAAATCTAATTGGGAAAATATTGCCAGTTCCTTGAGTAGGACTTGGCCATTCATCCTGGGAGTGCTCAGTGGCTCCTGTCTCCTGTCCACTGGATTCTTGATTCCATCCTCTGAGGTGTCCTCCAGTTCCTTCCTAAGTACGCCATGTTTACGGCTAAAGAGTTTTCTCTGCTGCTTCCTGTCCATAGTTGTGCAGGGATCTGAAGTACTCCAAGCGGCACTCACGTTGTCCCTTTCTAATACAATTCATTTTTAAACTTTGTGGGGTTTTTTTTGTGTGTGTGTGATTCAATTTATAATCTACTCCAATAACCAAAAACTACCAATATATATCTAGGGGGCAGCTTGGCTGCATTGTTCTGGCTCAGGTTTCTTATAAGGTTACAGTCAAGATATCGGCTGGAGCTGTAGTTATCTGAGGGCTTAACTGGTACAAGAGGGTCCACTTTCAAGCTCACTTGCGTGACTGTTGGCCGGAAGCCTCAGCGCCTCATTTGAGACCACACGGCAACCCCAGCGTCCTCAAAACATGGCACCTGGCACTCCCCGAAGTAAGTAAACCAAGACAGAGAAAGGAGGTCTCCAAAGTCACGCATTATCCCTTCCAATTTATTGCTGTTCCATAGAAGGAAGTCTTCTATTCAAGAAGAGAATTTGTCTCCATCTTTTGAAGGTGGAAGATCAAAGAACTTGTGGACATATATTTAACCAGAGCAGCAGTGTTCATTATCATCACTTAATAGATTTTTGAAGGCACTAAACAGCACAATTAGAAAAAGGAGTTAGAGATTTAAAAGTGGAAAAAGGAAGTTAAAATTATCACTATTTATAGATTCATATACCTAAAAATCTCATGGGAAACAAAAACTTAATAACATAGTGGTCTGCATCATGAATTTTCATAAATCAATGTGATTTCACAAATCATAAATCAATATACAAAAAAGTTTGACAATATAATGAAAGCAAAGATTAAATTTATAACAGGATTTAAAAAGGTAAAATACTTCAGAACTAACCTAACAGGAAGTGCAAAGAACTATGAGCAAAATTTTTAAATTCTCAAGATGAACACAAAAGTACAGTGAACATAAAATACTACATCACTATTATAATGGTAGTTCTGCTGAAGCTAACCAGTAAATTTAATGTGATTCCAGTAAAAATACTAACAGGCTTTTTTTAATTGTACGAAATGATTCTAAGATTAATATGGAAAAGTAAATGAGCAAAAATAGTAAAAAAAATATTTTTAAGTGAAGATATTAAGACATTATGAGACCTAAACATTTTAAAACAGTATTCATTGATGAAAGAATAAGTGAGCAAAGGAAAAGAATGAGAAATCTAGGAACAGATCAATATGCATATGGAATTTTATTATGCAAGAAAAACTGGCATCTCAAATCAGTAAAAGAAAATAAATTATTCAATAACTGCTCTGGAGATCAGCTTTAAGCATCCGCTTATGCCAAAATAAATTCCCCATGGCTCTAATTTCTTTTTCTTCAAAAAAATCTAAAAGGATAAAAAGCAAAATTATAAAACACTAGAAGAAAACATGGGCGAATAATTTTAGAAACTCAGAAAGAGGCTTTTATAACTTTTACAAATTTTTCTAAAAAAACTTAGAAATCTTAAAATGATGCACTTGACAACATGAAAATATTATTTTCCTCTTTTTTTATTTGAGAGAGAGAGAGAGAGAGAGAGAGAAAGAGAACACACAAGCAGAGAAGAGAGAGAGAATCTCAAGAAGGCTCCCCAATGTGGGGCTTGATCCCATGCCCCTGGGATCATAACCTAAGCCAAAATCAAGAGTTGGACGCTCAACTGACGGACCCACCCAGTGCCCCAAAATATTACTTTATAGTAAACACACCATAAGCAACACCAAAAGAACAGAAAAAAAAACTATTTAGAACTTAGCTCATGATCCAAGTTCTATTTCCCTCATATATTGAGTCCCTGCAAATAGATTAAACAAAGTCTCCTGAAAATGACATCTGTACACTGCCAGTCCAAAGAATCACTGATCCCATGCCCACCATTTTCTCCCCATTAAACATGACCCTGGGGACCGGCCAAAGGAATAAGTGTTCTCCGCACACAGCCTTTATCCACTCAGTGCTCAGTAACGACTAAGGATCAGGAAGGTGCTGCTGGCGAATAGGGAGAACGGGCCGGTGACAGAGAGCAACGGGGCGTTTAGAAATGTTGACATCCGCCGGCTGAGATTAAAAAGACCTAACTGCCTGGACTTCTCTGCACAGCGGTTACTTTTTCCTCGAGAAAAGTTACTGATAAATGATAACGATTTTCAAATGCTCACGAGTAGCAAACACATTTTCTGTGTGATGGCCCTGGGGCCGCTTAACCGTTTCAAAATGTGTATCCTGGGGCGCCTGGGTGGCCCAGTCGGTTAATCGTCCGACTTCGGCTCAGGCCATGATCTTGCAGTTCGTGGGTTCGAGCCCCATGTCGGGCTCTGTGCTGACCGCTCAGAGCCTGCAGCCTGCTTCGGATTCTGTGTCTCCCTCTCTCTCTGACCCTCTCCTGCTCACACTGTCTCTCTCCCTCTCAAAAAGAAATAAAACATTAAAAAATTAAAAAAAATTGTATATCCTTCCAGCATCTGCCTCTGTTAAGATGTTCATGGGTGCTAGCATCTGAATGCTTGTGTCCCTTCAATCGTCACATGTTGAAATCCCCCAAGGGGATAGTATGGGCCCGGGGAGGCCTGTGGGAGGGGCTTTTTGCCCTCAAGAATGGATCAGTGCTCTTAGGAAGAGAGACCCACAGAGCTCTCTCTCTCACTCCCCTTCTGCCACGTGAGATACCATGAGAAGGCTGCACCCCAGAAAGAGGGCCCTACCCGACCATGCGGGCACCTTGATCCGAGACCTCCAGCCTCCGGAACTGTGGAACATCAACTGCTGTTGTTCGTGAGTCACCCAGCCTGCTGTATTGTCGTCAGCAGCCTGAAGACAGTGCAGTAGTTGAGATGCGTGTGAGCCACGCTGAGGTCCGGGGAAAGCCAGCGCGAAACGTCCAGCAAGCCAGAGTAGAGTTCACTCTTGCGGGCAACCGGCCCCCTCAACATGTACTAACTTAAAACTACCAGCACTTTCTTAGCTCGTGATTCTGGGTGTCGGAAATTGTGCCAGGCGCATGCATCTGCAACCCGCGGTGGCTCTGCTGATCGTGGCTGGCTTCGTCCCACGCCTGGGGTGTGGCCGGGACAGCTGGGCTGACTCGTGTCGCCCTGTATGGTCCCCACCCTCCAGCCGACTAGCCCTGCCTCGTTCTCACGGCGGCTGGGTGGGTTCCGAGAGACGACAGTACGGTGGAAAGCCCCAGCCCAGCGCATCACCGCTTCTGCTGAAAACCCCTTGACCAAAGCAAGTAGAAGACCAGCCCGGATCCAAGGGATGGAGAAACGGACTCCACCTCGCGGTGAAAGGAAGTGCCGAGTCGCAGGAGTTATGTCGCTGTAAATGCCGGCAAGGGGACAACACGCGTCTGGGCTGGGGCTTCTCGAAATGCTTCGCTGTTACCCAGCACACAGTTTTCTGATCCTCAGAGAAATGGGAGACGGGTTAGAAAACCGTGGCCATTCTTGCAAACAGCAGGTGCAGCCAGGTCGGTAGCAAGAGGTTTGAAAAGCTTCAACACAACTGGGTTAAAAACTAGCCCAAGTTGCTCCTGGAGCAGTTAACAGACATGCTCATTCTGAGATGGGCGGATAATACTGCCATTTAGGTGGGATTGGATAAAAGTCCCTTCGCCTTGAACCTGAGAATGTTACCGGGGCGCCTGGGGGGCTCCGTCGGTTGAGCGTCCGACTTTGGCTCAGGTCATGATCTCATGGTTCGTGGGTTCGGGCCCCGCGTCTGGCTCTGTGCTGGCAGTTCAGGGCCTGGAGCCTGCTTGGGATTCTGCGTCTCCCTCTCTCTCTGCCCCTCCCGCATTCACGGTCCGTCTGTCTCTCAAAGATAAATAAAAAATGGTAAAAATAAAAAAAGAAATTTAATAATTCAATTAAAGGAATTCGATAATAGTATCTAATAGTCCTTTCATTTCCCAACTTCTCCATTTGTCCCTACATTGTTTATTATAGCTTTTTTAGAATCCAGATTCAACCAAGGACCACGGCTGCAGTTCTTTTTCAGTTTCTTTAGTCTCTTTAGAGCAGTTTCCCCGCCTCCCATCTGTTTTCTTTTTTTTTAAATGTTTGTTTATTTTGAGAGAGGAAGCGCAAGTGGGGAAGGAAGGGAGAAGGAGAGGCAGGGAGAGAAAGAGAGAGAGAGAGAGACAGAGAGAGAGAGAGAATCCCAAGCAGGCTCTGTGTTGTCAGCGTGGAGCCCGATGCAGGGCTTGAACCTACGGAACCGTGAGATCATGACCGGAACCAAAGTCAGACAGTCAACCGACTGAGCCACCCAGGCGTGCCCCACCCCCACCCCGCCATCTGTTTTTTTTCAATAGGCTTATTTTTTTTTTAGAACAGTTTCTTTAACAAAAAAAACTGAGGCGAGTACAGATTTCCCCTATAATCTACATCCAGTATCCCTTCACATAAGTAACTTTAAGGCTTGGCCGTTTCAAAATTCTCAGGAGAGGCTTTGCATTCTCTTGTTTGGGGGGTGACATATTCTGATTTCCTTAACAGCCAGACCGGATGGAGAGAATTTCCCATCACTGGACATTTGGACTTGGGGTGGGGTGTTGACTGACTGGGTTCCATCCCTTACACAAAGAGTCACTGTTCTGTGCGGGGGGCAAAGGTGTGCAGACATTTGGAGGCCGGGAAGGTGGTTATTCTGCCAAAGCAATTTTCTTTTGTGGGGCACACAAATAAGGCAGAGTTCCCAGGCTCCCTTGCAACACTAGAGTCGGCCACGTAGCTATGGAAGCTCGGCCAATGGAACACAGGATCAAGTGTCACTGGCCTCTTCCAGGCCCTGCCATTTAAAGTGTCCCTTGTGATCGTCCACGCTCCTTCTTCATCTTCGAGTCAGAGGCGAAGTGCCCAGCGGAGGACCGCGAGGCCTGGGGGACGCGGGAGCCGCTGATGGGGCCCACGGGGCTGGGTCCCTGCTGCGTGCCTGGAGCGGAGCCCCTGCCACCTGCATTATGCCTACTGTAGGTGAGAAAGCAGTGGCTGGGGTGTTGGCCCCAGCGCAGGCCCGGCCCCCTGGCCCAGCTTCCTACTGGGCCAAATTACTGGGCGGATTGAAACAGCAAAACCGTGTTACGTCACCGGTTCCGGAGGTCAGAAGCCCCAAATCCACTTCCCTGGACTACAGTCGAGGTGTCAACAGGCTGCATTCCTTTCGGAGGTCCTAGGGGAGGGGACCCGTCTCTTGGCCTTTTCCAGTTTCCGGGGGCTGCTCGCGCCCTTGCTTCCCACGCGGCTCCCACCGCTCCCCTTCTGCCGACACAGCCTCCCTCACTCCGACCCTCCTCGTCCCGGGATCGAGGACGCAGACATGTCTGGAAGCCCTTCTTCGGCCTCCCCCACTCCAATCCCTTCACCTCCTTGTTCGGCCTCCTTCTCAGCGAGGGCCCCACTGGCCAGTCTTCGTAGGACGAGATCACATCCTCACCTCTTAAAATCCTCCTTCCCTGATCTTTTGCCCGCTTAGCCCTTATCACTATCTCCGGGATGCTACACTCAGGGCCTAGAACAGTGCCCGACATTTGAACGGGCATCCAAGCACTCGCCGAATAAATGACTTTTTCAAGAGAACGCAAGCACATTCGTTTCGCAGCACTTGCTGCTCAAACGATGCATTTGATTGGTAACTCGAATCAGGCCACTGGCTACTCCTTCACTGTGATACCGCACACATTTCATTACCAGACGCTGGGTGACCTCGGGGATGTAGTCCCGGGATTCCCAGTCCTGCAGTTAATAATTTTGTTCATAGATTTTCTAGGGGAATGTGTAATGAAAAACACAGCTGCTAACTGAAAAGCATTCAAGGAGGAGCCCATAAACCGCTGGACAATTGCTTAAGTAAAAGGATTCTTTTTTTTTTTAATGTTTATTTTTGAGAGAGAGAGAGAAAGAGGCGGAGAGAGGCTGTGCTTCTAGGAACCTAACCACTTCTTGTAGGTTGTCCAATCTGTTGGCACGTCGTGTTTCTTATTACATTTCTGTGGTGGTATTTCTCCTCTCCCATTTGCAATTTTACTGAGTCCTTTCTTTTTTCTCGATAAGTCTGTCTAGAGGTTTATCAATTTTATTAATTTTTTCAAAGGACCACTTCCTGGTTTCATTGGTCTGTTCTATTTTTTTTTTTTTTTTTTTTTTAGTTCCTATCTAATTTGTTTCTACTCCATAGAGGTACATGACTTTTTAACCGCTTTTTGAAGCTGCGGTTGCTTGCATAGCTGTGGACCTGTACTTGATTAATCCCAATGAAACAAACCCAAGCAACCCAGGAAGCAGAGATGTCAAAGTTTAAAAAAAAAACCCTCATTTTTATGGAGCAATATACCAATCCTCATTTCTATTGACTGCAAATGTTATTCTAAATTAACAATTTTAAGATACATTTGAATTTACAAACAGATCTGGCCTGATACATTTTCCAGTCCTTTATTGTGAGACATATTTGGTGAAAAGTCATTTTGACCCAAAGTTTATAAGACAGAAGAACAAGAACATGAAGGAATGCAGTAAATATACTGTAAATTTGAAACCTCAGGTTCAAACTACATGTGACTTGAAAATGGCAGAAATCTATCCTAGATTTGGAAAACACAAGAAACAAACATGGTTTATAATCTGGAATTAAGTGCTTTTAATTAGTTCTGAGCAGTGCAGTAAATGAATGATACGGCTAATATGTAGGGAGAAAAGCAGAAAGAAGAAATTTAACCAGGAGCTTACCACCATTCTTTACCAGTTGACATCTAAATATGTTTCTAGGAATGAACAAATTTGAATAGTCAATAATAATGCGCTTAAAGCCTCATTAACTGAGACGATATAGTTCTGTTTTTTATATGTGTCTCTATATATCTTTTGTTTTTATTTCTTAAAGGAATCTCTACACCCAACATGGGGTTCAAACTTAAGACCCCGAGATCAAGAGTTGCATGCTCTACCGACTAGGCCAGCACCGCGTCCCTGAAATTATATAATTTTTACTATGACTTTTTTCGTGTTTTTATATATTAGCTTTCACTTAGTCACATTCAACCATACGCTTTCCTTGCTCAGTTCATTCATCTGAGCGCCTGCCTTTGGAAGCCAGGTTCTTGTAGAGTTATCATTCCGCTTACGTCACACAATTGAGTTGTCAATGGTAGTTAGAGCAGTATCTTCAAGCAGAGGTCAAGATTAAATCGTTAGATTAAAACTGATTATAAAACATGCCAAAGGTCATGGGGAACAAAAGACATGAGTGAGAAGAATTCAACGTTTCAAATGCCTTTTCTTAGAGGTAAGCGATGTTACAGACACATGCACACACAGCTCTGTAACTGGGTGGATGCTACTCCTGATAAATCTTTTCTCCTCAGACGCGCGGATGAAACTCCTGAGAATACCACCGGGACAGGACCTTCAGAATAGTTTTGAAAACCTAGCTGGGAGCTAAATGACTTGTCACACGGCGAGACAGAAAAACAACTGATCTACATGGTTAATTTTTTCAAGTCATGTTATGTACAGTTTTATTGCCAGTATATGCACAACGGTAAGCGTCGAACTATAAATACACAATGTAATTAACAGTAGAAAACAAAACTGTTACGGGTGAAGGGGCGGGGACATAGAGAAACTAGTTTCCTGCTGCTAGAACAGAGACCGAGGGAAAAGCCTATGACATACCATCCATCCAGTACTCTTGCCTTAAATTCTTTACATACATTTCTACATGTTTTTCAGTTAAACAAAGAAAGTACAGATAACTTTGTAACAATAGCTAATAGCTATTTGCCTTTCCAGTCAAATTCACTTTACGTTAGGATTAAAAAAAAAAAGTCAAGATGAGAAATCGTTAGTGTCCTGGTTCTAAATGATGTTTAATTTGCCTTTCACCAAACTGGTAATTTTTGAAAGTCGGCTGCACGTGAAAAGAACAGGTGTAGCAAAAGGTGACTAAAAAAACTTGTTAAAATGTAACAGAAAATCACCCTTGAAGTAGTTTTCCGAAAGACACTGGAGGCAGCAGCTCAGTTAAAAGCATTAGCCCTGAAGAGGTAGAGAATTTGAGTCCATTACACAGAGATAATCGCCTTGTGCCGCCTTCTCTCTCATCAGGATCAATGTTTTCAAGTAAGACAAGTTCATGGTAAAAGGAAACCAGGTTCCACCGGTTAAAGAAAAGGTGCTGGTTGACTCCGTCTCAATAAGAAGTGTGTTTATTAAATGAGAAACAGAAGACGGTCAAGGACACACATGCACTTGATTTTTTTTCCTCTTTCCGTTATCAAGTTTATTCATAAGTGAATTTGATATTAATAAATACGAAAAAAGCATCATTCACAACAAAGAGAAACAAACCAAAAACCCTGCAATAAAACCTTCTATTTTCGTAAGTATCAGGAAAACAACAGGCAGATGATTTGGTGCAGCTTTCTTAAGGGGTCGCAGAGGGGACATGGTTTTAAATAAAGATGGCAAGACCCCCCACCGCGCAGCAGTGTCAGTGTCACAGAACTGGCTGATTCTGTAGCGCTCTCTCTCTCTCTCTCTCTCTCTGAGGTCTCGGTTTTAAACTACAGGTCACCCCGAAGAAGTTGCAACTCATGACACGGATCACCAGCACATCGACGGAGCCCAGCTGTGGTTCAAATTCGTCCTGCTTCGTTTCACATCATTTCAGTATTTCTAGCACAGGACATGATACAGAACAAAACTCCAAGTAGCAATAAAAATATTATTCTGCATTTGAATAGAGGCAAAAAAAATGTTTTAGACTGTTAAACTCTTAAAGCTTTAAGCATTCCTCTTTAACCAGCATTTAAAAAAATGTATACAATCATAACACTGGCAAAGGTTAATGGGAAGACAGAGAAGTACAAACATGTGAAATGATGAATTCGATTAAAAATTACTTTGTACTGATCAACCGATGTTAATACTGCTTCTTCTTGAATTTGGAATAACTATCATAAAAGTTACATGCAGACTGAGGAGAGCCCTCTGTTACAGAAAATACAAAACAAAACAAAAAAACTAAAACCGGGAAAAGATGGGAAGTTCCAAAAGATGTGTTTGAATATTTCCTTTCACTGACGGGGGTGGGGGGGTGGTGCTCTGTCTGTCCTTTCTTTGAGAGGCCCGGTTCGCTTCAGTCGGCTTCACTAACTTTGTCCAGAAACGTCGGTGGCGGGGTCAGCTCCCCCAGAGCCTGTCTGTGCGCGTTTGATGTAAAGATTCAGTAGCTTCATCTGCAGATTCAAGCCAAACACAAGTCACTGAGCAAGTTGCTCTCTATTATAGTAGGTGCTCATTAAAGCATTTTTATACATCTTGTCAGTTTAGAAAGAGATTTTAGGGGCGCCTGGCTGGCTCAGTTGGCGCAGCATGTGACTCCTGAGCTCAGGGTTGGGAGTTCGAGCTCCACGTTGGGATTGCTTAAAGATAAAATCTTAAAAAAATAAATAAAGAGATTTTAGATTAAGGTATGCCCAAGTTATTGTCGATAATTAAGAATTACCAAAACAAAACTTTCAAGTCTCCATCTGTTCATGACTGAGTGTTCTCTTTGTTCATTTATTTAAGTAATCTCTACACCCAGCATGGGGCTTGAACTCACGACCCCCAAGATCAAGAGTTGTATGCTCTACCAGATGGAGCCAGCCAGGCGCCCCGATGACTGAGTATTCTAACATACCTTTTCAAAAAATGTTGTAGTGACAGCATGTGAAACTTAAACTTAGAAAAGTCTCATTAAAACAATAAGGACAAACATTTGGCCGTTACGTGCCCTACAATACACTACCTACCTCACATTACCTCGTTCTATCCCAACAACATTTTATAGATGAGGAAATCAAGATATAAAACATGCAAGTCATTGCCTAAAGTCACAGAGGTAGGTAAGAAGTGGGCCAGGATAGAAAATTAGGCACTTGGGTTCCAGGACCAACGATCTTAAACAACCATAACACTGCCCTCCAAGAATGTTCTTGATTTGTGTCCCTTTGAAGTCTTTCCTAGATGAGATCATATTTTTATAAAGTCTTAATGCATACACAATTTTGTATTCTACTTAAAAAAAAATTTTTTTAATGTTTATTTTTGAGAGAGAGAGAGAGAGAGACAGAATGCAAGTGGGGGAGGGGCAGAGAGAGAGGGAGACACAGACTCCGAGGCAGGCTCCAGGCTCTGAGCTGTCAGCAGAGAACCTGATGCGCGCTCGAACTCACGAACGGTGAGATCGTGACCTGAGCCGAAGTCGGACCCTTAACTGACCGGGCCACCCAGGCGCCCCTATACTTTTTTTCATCTAATGTCATTTCCAAGTATTTTCTCGGCCCAGCTCTAGTTTTCCTACGCAACATCATTACTGGCTGCCTCGTATTCTGACCAAGTGCTTGACTTTAAATCTTCTACAGACACCTCTGCATTATTAGGACACAGCCTGAGCTTATCACAAAAGCTGAGATTGCTTCTCCTTGAAAACCACTGTGTCGGGGAGCCTGGATGGCTCGGTTGGTAGAGCACGTAGGGCTCTTGATGTCGGGGTTGTGAATTCAAGTCCCATGTTCAGCACAGAGTTTACTTAAAAAAAAAAGAAAGAAAAAAAAGAAAGAAAAAAGAAGATTGTGCTGTTCATGGTTTGCTTTTTTAACATTAACCCATTGATCCAAGGGTTTTTAATCGGACGTCCATGGGATTCAGGCACTCACTGCATCCTCTGAAAGTACGTGTACATTTTTCTGTACTTATTTATTTTTCTTGGGATGAGATAGTACCCAAATATCAAAGTGGTCTGTAACTCAGAGAGAGTTAGGAACTACCATCCATCTGTAACTCACCTAGGTATTCAAGGTAAGGTGCATGCCTGAGCTTTAGACGTATTTTCTCTACCTTTCTGCTATTTTAAAAATACATTTGATGATAGTAATGACAATCGCTACGGTTTTGAGAAACTATTAAAATGAGGGTGTCTCCTGCTAACGGTTCATAAGCAACAATCCCATAATCATCATCCCATAGAATTTCAAAGTCTGATAGTAGCAAAAAACTGAGGGTAACAAGACTTATTTAAGTCTTTAAAAAAGCCTTTTTCAAGCTTAAATATTTCAGTACTCTCTACACCCAACGTGAGGCTTGAGATCAAGCGACCTTGAGATCAAGGGCCACAGGCTCCACTGACTGAGCCCGCCGGGCGCCCCGACTGTTTAAGCCTCAAGGACAGCAAATACTGGATTATCAGGGTTCACAGGGGACCATTTAAGAAATATCCCACATTTTGGGGGACGAAAGGAACCCCTGAATATACAGCCACTAGGTGTTCTTAAACAGTCCTTGGGGGTCACGATGTGGGTGTGCGCGTGGGAAAGGGGTCAGCGGGCGGCATACCCTCCCGAGCTGCCCCCCCCCCCCCCGCCGGCGTGGCCAGCGCGGACACAGAAGCAGCTGCGATTGAGACGGCAGGAGGGATGCGTTAGACGCCCGAGGCCCACGACGGATGTGCCCTTGCTCGCCGCCCTCGGGCCCCAGCACCACCGCTTACTTTGCTGCCGGTGAGCTGACTGAGGTGGGGCTTCAGCTCGTCGCCGATCACCGCGTGCACGGCCACCAGGCAGAAGACACAAGCTTTCCGCACGCTGCTCTCCGAGTTATCATAGCCCTAGGGAGGACAGTCCCAGTTAGCACGCCCGGGAGATCGGAGCAAGTCCCGCTCCACCAGGGACAGGAGACGCGGTGGAGCCACTTTTCCGCCTGCCCTGGGGCGCCTCCACCCCACGGCTAGGCCTCCTTCGCACGGTGTGCCTTACGGAGCCCGGAAGGGAGCGCTTTGCCAACCTGCCCTGCGAAGCGCTCAGGGGCAGGGAGCCCAAGAGGGCGGCACTGCTGAAAAGGACCCGAACTGGGGTGAAGCTGGGCCCGGCGGTCAGGGCGCTCCTATAATCCAGGCTGAATTAAGCTCGACGTCTGTCCCACCCCTGCCATCGCTCTAAGTTATCCATCCAACAAAACATTTAGTCAGGAGCCACTGGACGCATGATACACACATACTACGCACATTCTGTTCTTAGTACCAAAGGACAAAGAGATTGGGATCTTACCTTCCAGGACCCCACAATTTAGTGGGCAACATTAGAGTCAGAACAGAGTCAAAGATAATACTATAGATGCACAAAGAAATGAATACCTCTCTTCAGGACGGGTATACGCTATGTAATTCTAGTCATTACAATTACATTAGAGAATACAATTTCTTGGATGGAAAAGTTAACAATTCTATGATTAAGCAAAGCATGTTATAAAACATCCCACCATGAAAATGTTTATGTGGATGGGTTTGCGTGCATAGAAAACCACATCACGTCTATGACCGTGAGTTAGTGTCACCATTTTGGAGAGAAATTTGGCAACACGTAGGAATTCTACTTCGAGATATATACATATAAGTAGAAGAAGAGATCATAAAGAAGTTCACTGCAATATTTATATTATTAAAAAAAGGGAAAATCCACATATTCATCAAAAGACGAATGGATAAGCCAACTGCGGTATTCACAACCATGGAAATCACTTAGTCATAAAACAGGAATGCAATTCTAGTACATGGATAAGCCCTATAAACATTATGCTAAATGAAATCAGCCCTCCACAACGGGACAAATACCGCATGATTCCATTTACATGAAGAACCTAGAAAGCAGAAGAGAGGAGTGGAATAGAAGTTACCAGGGGCTAAGGGGATGGGAACAGGGAATTAGGAATTAATGGGGACAGAGTTCCCACCGGGGTGAGGAAGTGTATTCTGGAGACGGACAGCTGTGACGGCTGCACCCAGCACGCATGGCTGGAATGCCAGTAAGTCACACACTTAAAAATGGCTAAGCGGTGAATTGTAGGTTACGTATATATTTAACACGCACGCACGCACGCACGCACAGAGCTGGTTATGGAAAGTCTCTGCTCTGAACGTCCAGGACAGCAGGAAGGCTTGGTTATGCCGCTCGTGGTGCCTAGAAAGTGCCTAAAATAACCGACTCCCAAATGTATTACGGCGTCTTCCCCGAAGCTTGGTTTCTTACCTGTATTAAGCCTGGCATAATCTCCGGCAAGAGCAGGTTGAGGGTGTCCTTGGACACTCTCTCTATCACTTTTGTTTGCATTTTGATTGCGGCCAGGTTAATCGGGTAGTCTGCGGTTTGGATGATGGGGCAGAGCACTTTGACGCACTGCTCCGGGCTGATGGACGTGGCCAGCACTGACGCCGCTTCCTCGGCGGATCTCACCACCTGCAACAAAGAGGGACTGACGCTGGGACCAAATTTTGAAAACATTATACTGTGTCCTGGAAGTACAGCCTTCATGAAATATGAAATACGACAGCATGGCTACAATGAAAAACAACTTTTTAAAAATGTTTATTTTTGAGAGAGAAAGAGGAGGAGCAGGGGAGATGCAGAGGGAGAGGGAGACGGAGAATTCAAAGCAGGCTCTGAGCTGCACAGCGCCTGACGTGGGGCTTGAACTCACGAACCGTGAGATCATGACCCGAGCCGAAGTGGGACGCTTAACCCACCGAGCCACCCAGGTGCCCCAGGATATCTACAATTTGCTTTGAAAATACTACAATAAACAAACACAAAAAAGTGAGAGTACAGATAAAATAGGATTGGCAAAATGTAACTTTGAAGCCAGAGGGAGGAGAGAGAGAGAGACAAAGAGAGAGAGGGAGGGAGGGAGAGGGAAAGAGCAAGAGCGAGAGCGAGAGCGAGAGCGAGAATGAATGAATCCCAAGCAGGCTCTGTGCGCTCAGAACGGAGCCCGACACGGGGCTTGAACCCACGAACTGTGAGATCACGACCAGAGCCGAAGTCAAGACTCAGATGCTCACCCGGCTGAGCCACCAGGCGCCCCGGCTCATGCACTTCCTACAGGGTGCTGCGGTCCAGCTGTGCGGGGCGGTGGAGGCCCTATGTACCTAGACTACAGTGTGCACGGCGCCCTCGACAGCGGCCCTGCGGACAGCCCGCTCGTCACCAGCACCCTCCGCCCCAGGAGGGCCTGTGCTCTCCTCATCCCATTATTACAAAATAAAAGCAGCAGCAAATCTCATTAGTAGGCTATCAAGTTAACATGCTCTTCCCCCTTCTGATCAGAATGATCTTCTCTCCTTCCGTACTGGGCCCTGGGCCCGGGGAGAACAGACACTGGCTCCGCAATGAGAGAAGAAATGGTTGTCTATCTTAGTAGAATCAGTCATCTCTAAAGATGGTCTTGAGACCATGTCAGAATTACTGCTTCTGATTCTACTTTAGTAGTTTCTCACTTAGTCTGAATCTGTGAGAGGTTCTAAGAAAGGGACAGCGGCAAATACACGGGTAGACCCGGGGCTAATTTTAGTTGTAATACCTTAAGAATGTTGATTTTATCTTTTGTAAAAATAGGGATTCCAGGTCTTATTTGGGTCAGAGGGTAGATAACCAAACCACAAATATTAGGTTTTTAAACCTTCAGCAAGATACTATAGATGTTCCTTCCACTAGTGCTAAACACCAGCTGAATAAAAAAAAAAAAAATCTGAATAAAAATCCATATAGATTTAAAAGTTATGACTCACTCTCTTAGAAGACTCACAGTCCTATCTTTTGAAAAGTCAATTACCGGGAGGGTTTGAATTTCTTCAAATATTCATCAACACTTCTTTTAAGTTATCTGTACACCCAACGTGGGGCTCGAACTCATGGTCCTGAGATCAAGAGCTGCCTGCTATACTGACTGAACCAGCCGGGTGCCCCTACGTCCTCACCAACATTTTTTTTTTTTAAGTTTATTTATTCATTTTGAGAGAGAGAATGCGTGTGCATGTGAGTGGGGGAGGGAGAATCCCAAGCAGGCTCCGCACTGTCAGTGTGGAGGCCTACTCAGGGTGAATCCACGGAACCTGAGATCATGGCCTGAACCAAAACCAAGAGTTGGACGCTTAACTGACTGAGCCCCCCAGGGCACCCCATCTCACCAACACTTCTGATTGTCCTTCTTCCTAGTGTATATAAAGTGATATCTCACTGTGGGTTTAGCGGCATTTTCCAAATGAGTATCAATATTGAGCATCTTTTCATGTGTTTATTGGCCATTTACATATCTTCTTTGGTGAACGGTCTATTCAGGTCCTTTGCCCATTTTTAAATTGAGTTATTTCTTTTTGTTGAATTGTAAGAGCTCTTTATATATTACCTCATCAGACATGATTTGCAAAAATTTTCTATTCTGTGGGTTGAATGTGCCACTTTTTTTATAGTGCCCTTTGAAGTACTAAGGTTTTTATTTATTTATTAAATTTTAAAAAATATTTATTATTGAGAAACAGAGAGAGACAGAGCATGAGCAGGGGAGGGGCAGAGAGAAGGGGAGACACGGAATCTGAAGCAGGCTCCAGGCCCTGAGATGTCAGCACAGAGCCCGATGCGGGGTTCAAACCCACGAACTGCGAGATCATGACCTGAGCTGAAGTCGGACGCTTAACCGACTGAGCCACTCAAGCGCCTCTAAAGTTTTTTTTTTTTAAACATTATTCTTTGTGACGCTGGTTTTTAATGTATTTAATTTTTGAGTAATCCTATGCTGTATGTGGGGCCTGAACTCAGACCCTGAAAGGGTCTCATTAACCTACCGACTGTCCCAGCCAGGTGCACCCTAAGCACAAAAGTATTTATTTATTTCATTACTTTATTTTATTTTATATATTTTTATATGTTCGTTTATTTTTGAGAGAGAGAGAGAGAGACAGAAATGAGCAGGGGAGGGACAGAGAGAGAGGGAGACACAGAATCTGAAGCAGGCTCTAGGCTCTGAGCTGTCAGCACAGAGCCCGATGAGGGGCTTGAACTCACAAACTGTGAGATCATGACCCAAGCTGAAGTCAGACGCTTAACCAACTGAGCCACCCAGGTGCCCTTTTATTTAAAAAAAAATTTTTTTAAGTAATATCACCACCCAACGTGGGGCTTGAACTTACAAGCCTGAGATCAAAAGTTGCATGCTCTTCCCACTCAGCCGGCCAGGCACCCCGAAAAAGAGAGACAGAGTATGAGCGGGGGAGGGGCAAAGAGGGAGACACAGAACCCGAAGCAGCCTCCAGGCTCTGAGCTGTCGGCACAGAACCCAACGCGGGGCTCAAACCCATGAACCGTGAGATCATGACCTGAGCCGAAGTTGGATGCCCAACCAACTGAGCCACCCAGGCGCCCCTACAAAGATTTACAATCATGCTTTCTTCTGGAAGTTTTAGTTTCAGCTCTTTCATTTAGCTTTGATCTGTTTTGTCTCACTGGTGTTTTCTAACTTTTCTTTTTTTAACTTCTTTTGCTTATGTCTTGGTCCTACTGGAGACACCTAATGCTACCGCTCGCTCTGGTGCTTTCTCTTAGAATTTCAGTCTGTCCCTGAAATTTCCTTTTTTAATTACGTCTGAGACTTAATAAAAAATCCTCATGGTTATCTCATCAATGTCACTGAAGGTGGTAGAAATATTGTGACTAAAAAGAGATGAGACAGGAGAGCCAGGCAAACCGAGAAACAGACTCAACTCTACCAGAGGGGAGGTGGGTGCGGGATGGGGGAAACGGGGTGGGGGTTGAGGAGGGCACTTGTGTTGAGCACGGAGAATGTACGGAAGTGTGGAATCACTACACTGTACACCTGAAACTCCTATTACACTGGGTTAACTAACTAGAATTTAAATACAAACTTAACCCCCCCCCCCATCTTTTTTACACAACCGTAAACACATACATAGGTGAGACAGTTTTACAGGACTTTCAGGAAAGCTATCCTCATTATTTTATTGAATAAACTTTTAACAGATACCTAGTTCCCAGAGGCAATTTATTACCACTTTAAAATAATGATTCTTGTCTTCATTAGTTACCTCAAAAACCCAAATTCTTCTTGGTGAGTGGAAAGAGAAGGTTGGTGAATTCTAAGTACCCAAGACAAATGAAGGAGAAAGTGAAATCAAGATCATTTCCTAGAGCCGGCTGATACCAGGGGAAAGGCCATGATATCACCGTAAGTCATTTAACAGAAAAAATATGATTGCATCTCCAACAGATACCACGTGGGACATCCAAGGTAAGTGTTCATTTGATTGAAACGATTGATACTCTTCAAGCAACGTTTGTATGTTTCATGCAATAACCTCAGAGGGACTGAGAATAAAACAGTAACTTAATCGTTAGGTAACTTACCTCCTTATGAGGATCTTTATGTGCTTCCAATGTTTTCATGACCGTCAGTTCTGCATAGTTTTTAAATCTGGCTGGTTGATGCCTTAGGATTTCTCTCAAAACCTTTAATGCCAGAGCCCTGATTGTAGGCTAAGAAGAAATATTTTAATGGTTTTAGTATCTTGGGTTGTAGACAATCTACTACATTTTCCATTTCTGTAACTTAAGGGTCTTAACGTTGGGGAGGGGTAAGTTGTAGACAACTGCACAAAGTATATGGCATATTACGTAATTAAGTTTTCACATCTCTAGTTGAAAACTTATGTCACACTTCATATATTTGTAGGGGATCAAGAACAAACAACATTCTATGAAAAAGGAAATTTTACTTCTGCACCAGTTTAAATATGCAAAACAAGTACTCTCCTATAAAAACATTCCCAGCACCCTTTCATTTCTCCCATTGTCAAGTGTTCAAAATCAACTGAGCTGTTGGTTTAGAAGAAAACGTACACATGATGAAAATTTTGCACAGGAAGAAGCAGTAAAAGAGGCCGATTTCCTCAGTTTCCCAATCTGTGTAGCGCTTGATTGGCAGGCAAGGATAGGCAATCCAACAGGAAAAACAGGCTATTATTTACATATTCCGCCATTTACCTCTTTATCCCCAAGGGTTTCAAGCAATAGAAGTAATATTGTTTTGAAGTGTTCATCCCAAACACTGAAACACTCCTCCTGTGTCAGTTTCATGAGTTCATAGAGGGCGATTTTTCTTTCCTCTACACGTTCATTATGGTTAGACAACTCCTTCAACAACTCTGCGACCAGGTCAGAATGGTCTAGGGAAAGATCTGTCAAGTGGACATAATA
The DNA here is from genome assembly GCA_028646485.1 of Cryptoprocta ferox. Classification (NCBI taxonomy): domain Eukaryota; kingdom Metazoa; phylum Chordata; class Mammalia; order Carnivora; family Eupleridae; genus Cryptoprocta; species Cryptoprocta ferox. The sequence continues at coordinate 143,509,568 of CM053573.1, read as the reverse complement.
TTAATTCTGTAACTCTTGTAAGTATGGGGATGACAGCTTTAGTTTTAAGGAAAAAAAGGACGAATTTTCTTTTCCATTTAGTCATCCTGAACCCATCAATTATAGTTGAAAATTTTTTATAATAAAAAGTCACTAGAGAAAATATATAATGGACCCCCATATACTCATCACCTAGATTTAATAATTATCAAGATTTTACCATTCTTACTTCATCTTCCTCCCTCCCCATTTTTGTGAAATTTTCTAGTAAAGGGCAAATGTATCATTTTAGTTTTCTGTACACCAGTATGCATTTCTCTGGTGTCATGCCAGGAGCCTCACAAGTTTGGGCACTCCATTTTTAGTGGTATCAATAATGACCAACAGATTTGAGTGGTGACAACTTGATCCTACCATTGTAAAGTTACCCTTCAATCTCTTTTTTTTTTTTTTTTTTGAGGGAGGTCGGGGGTGTGTGTGGAGAGACAGACACAGAGAGAGAATAAGTAGGGGAGGGGCAGAGAGGATGTTAAGCAGGCTCCACACCCAGCACAGAACCCGAAGCGAGGCTCGATCTCACGACTATGAGAGATCATGACTTGAGCCGAAATCAAGAGCTGGACGCTCAACCGACTAAGCCACCCAGGATCCCCACGAAAGATTATATTTTACTTATGGGGATTCAGAAACCTGAGGAAAGGAAATCAAGCTGAGCCATTAGAATAGTCGAGTTCAACTAGAGTAAAACTAACAGATGACAGGGAAGGAAAACTGAACCAAAATAATGACGGCATTCGCTATTAAAAAAAAAAAAGTTTGCTGTGACATCTTTCATGGAATTACAATTAGAACACTAACAACATCATACACGGTGCATAAAATGTGATTACTGAACTTAAAAATTTGAGATAACCTGAGAAGAATGATCACTAAGGTGAACCAAGTTAGGGTTTTGGAAGATCAAGGGGGAAGAACATCTATAAAATGCAGAGCAAACCATGGAAAGAAGAAATCGGAGTTCAAAGATAACACCAACACCCGAACTTGTAGAATGAAACCCGTCCTCAATAATGCCCCTTCTGCAGCCCAGCGCTGGGACCGGATGGCCGGTCTAACGGAACTACCGCAGCAGGATTGTTGCATCTCTATAAACCTGATCAATGCCATCCCGCACAGTTATGTTATCAGACTTGCACGGAGGATTGTTCCAGTAAGAGTGTATTTTATTTCAGCTCAGTAAAGGGAAGTCTCACACACACACACACACACACACACACACACACAAAATGCTTTCCAGGGAATGCAGCTCTTTTCTCCACAAATCTAGGCTCCTAATTACACTAGGAGATAATTACAGATGACTGACAGGAAAATCATTTTTGCCAAAGAAAGCACATTATTTTGTTACAAAACTGAACTATTTGTATCATACAAATGAGATAAGCCTCAAGTACTCAATTAAGATAAAGTATAACCAACTGTATTTCCTCTTCTGACAGACAGGCATCAGGGTCATGTGAAAAGATACAGCTTTGTAGTCCCATCAAACCTGTCCCTCTGACACTTCGTGCGACAGAGGCACATTCTTAATTACTGTGGAGGTGCTGTTTTCTTATGAGTAAAATGGGAAAAGAGCACCGACTTCCTGGGCCTGGGCTCGGAGTACAATAAACTCACTAATATTAGTTTTCCTTGTGTCCTTATGACAAATATTGGCACAATTACAATTCTGATACTGGTGAAAAAATATGGGATATTCTTTTCACTGGCAAACTTTGAAATGAGGACCCCTTGAATAACAGAATCATCCTTACTAGCAGTAATATTCTGGAATTTTATGGTCTCTCATTACTCTACAAAGGTTATGTGCACATGAGTGGGGTTTTAGTTTTTTTTGACATGTTAATCTTGATAAATTTATCACTAATGTATCTATCTGTAATGTGTATGGAATCATCTGAATAAGAGACATACTAAATAAGCCTCAGAATTTCAAAATAATTTCTTTTCATAGAAATTCTGACTTAAAAAAATAATTACCTCTTGCCAAAAGTTATGGATTTTAAGGACCAAAAAAAAAAAGGAGGAGAAATTTTGCAATGGGGCAGACATGGAAATCAAAAGAGCAATGGAGGTCGAAAAATTAAAAGGAGTGGGTAATGTTAGTAATGTTCACAATAAAATAGTGTCAAACAAGGCCTTCCCCATCTCAAATTTAAAAATGAACATAGTCGGGGCGCCTGGGTGGCTCAGTCAGTTAAGCGACTGACTTCGGCTCAGGTAATGATCTCACTGTCCATGGGTTCGAGCCCTGCGTCGGGCTCCGTGCTGACAGCTCACAGCTTGGAGCCTGCTTCAGATTCTGTGTCTCCTTCTCTTTCTGCCCCTCACCTGCTTGTGCTCTGTCTCTCTCTGCCTCTCAAAAATAAATAAACATTAAAAAAAATAAAAATGAACATAGACAATAAATGAAAATAACTGCTATATGAAGCTTAGAGCAACTACTATTTTGTTTAACTGAGTGCTTATCCATTTTCAGAGAGTGTTTAATCGACATCAAATGGCTGTCTTATGTTTCAGAAGCCAATCAAGTATCATGCTGCGAGGAAATAATTTCCTCAAGTTCAAAAATATTCCACCAGGTTTAGATTTCAGTTATATAATTTCCAAAGATGTCTTCCTTTAACAAATGGAAAATATACAGTCCTTCGTAAAGGAGAAGAGAATTAGACAAGATTAGTGGATAATCATGCTAAACCATCATGATTTTGGGTTTGTGATAATATTAACTCTCTGAACCTGAGCAGTTGGTAAAAATATAATTCTTCAGCCTCATAAAAGAAGAGATTTTTCCATTCGTCAAAACTACAGATGACCAGGCCTGGGAACACAGACTTCTGAGCAGCGTAAGCAGGGTTTCCATATTGACCATGGGAAGTATGGGAATTCAGAGCTCAGCCAGGGCAAGAAGGGTGTTCACACGGCGTGGTGACCATGTGCGACCTGTCAGAGCCCATGCAGAGTGAGAAGGGCATCCATGGCATTGGGTGTCAGAGCCCAAGGAGGTTGAGGGTATTCATGTGGAGGGGCAGAGCCCACCCAGCGAGGTGAGGGGTGCGATGTGCAAGTGAGGAGGGAGGGCAGAGACAGAAAATTGGCTGCACACAGGAAGATCGATCAACCACGTAAATCTACTAAAGATAACGAAAGCCAGGTTTCTCAGTGTCAGGAAAAGGGGGTTGTCTGTACAGAAAAAGAGGAAACCAGAATAATCTCAATATAGAAATACAAATTGGTGTGTGTGTGTGTGCGCGCGCATATACAGACATGGATAGATATTCCCTTAGCTTTGGCCACGAAGAGGCCTTAGGTGTAGTGATACTCTACCAGCAGGAGGAACACCGAGTGCCCAGACTCTAGCCTTTAATGACCATTTTCTATTAAATGAAACCAAGGATCGATTCCTGGAGAAATGACTGATTCCAAGACTCAAGGAGGGACAGTACAACATTTTGTCATGCCAGCATGCAAGCATGGGGACACTGTCAAAGGAACAGGTCAAATCAAAGAAGATATGAGCATCAAAATAAACAATGATGTTACAAATTATAACCCACCCAGTACAATGCAAACCATGAGTTCATACAAATACATAAATGAAACTTTTAAAATACATTTTAACACAGTTTTAAAGTACCACCCTACAAAGCATGTATTAATTATACATTTTTTTAATGTTTACTCATATTTGAGAGATACAGAGAGACAGGGCATAAGCAGGGGAGGGACAGAGAGAGGGAGAGGGAGAGGGAGACACAGAATCCGAAGCAGGCTCCATGCTCTGAGCTGTCAGCACAGAGCCCGACACGGGGCTCGAACCTACAAATCGCGAGATCATGACTTGAGCAGAAGTTGGATGCTTAACTGACTGAGACCCCCAGGAGCCCCAAGCACTTATTAATTATAAAAAGAGTAACTTCATGGTGGAGAAGCCTGGTAAGCACCAACATAATCAAGTGATAAAAGTTTCTGTCACCAGCCACAGGGCAAAGTGAAACCATTTATGACCCGAAGGACGCACTACCACTTCTGGGTCACCGATGCCAATGCCGCATGACCTGAATCCAACCACGAGAGAACATCAGACAAACCCAAAGTGAGGGAAATGCGAAACTGTAATTGTGCTTCGCAAGTGCCATGGCCACTGAAGGAGATTACAGAGACCTGTAAACGCCACCACGTGAGGTCTGAAGCGGACCCTCTGGCTAAAGGTATTCTCACTGGGACAACCGACAAAACTCAAAAGGGGTTTAAAGGATAGGTGATGACTAATGCACTGGCGACAACCACCTGACTTTGAGGAGTACATTGCGGTTTTATGGAGAAGGTCTTTGTTTAAGGAGATTTGCGGTAATGGAGCGTCAGTTTGAAAACTTACTCTCAAGAGGTCCAAGAAAAAGTTCTTTGTGCTATACCTTCATGTTTTAAGCTTTTGATTGCTTTAAAATTAAAAAAATATATATAAATTGCAGCGGAGGCAAGAAATGCCAGCAGAGCCAATTCGGTCCACGAGCTTGTGACTGCTGCCCCTAAGTAATTTAAGAACAAAGCTGCAAGCCTGTGGGCTCAGTTTACCAGGCTGCTTGGACCACGCAGGGATGAAAGGATGCTCGCGCCACGTCTAGTGCATTCCCTCCGCTTCTGTTGCTACCGCAACTAACCCTCAGCAATAGAGCCAGCCATTTGTGACAGATCAAAACACACCAAAATCAATCATTTCGGCAATGTATAGATTCCTCTGTAATTCAGACTTAGTTTGGCAAGTTGTCTTAATTTTGTCTTTGTGATAATTGAGATATATTAAGATTCTTTTTAAAAAATTTAATTATTAACAAAACTTTGTTTAATGTTTATTTTTCAGACAGAGAGAGAGAGAGAGAGAGAGAGCGTGGGAGGGGGAGGGGCAGAGAGAGAGAGGGAGACACAGAATCCGAAGCAGGCTCCAGGCTCTGAGCTGTCAGCCCAGAGCCTGACGCAGGGCTTGAACTCATGACCCGCGAGATCATGACCTGAGCTGAAGTCGGACGCTTAACCAACTGAGCCACCCAGGCGCCCCGATATATTAAGACTCTTAACAAGACATATTGGTAAAAACATGATTCGTCAACCTGACTGGTCATCAAAGAAATAAAAATTAAGATATTTTTCTACTTACTAAATTATAAAAATTTAAAAAAACTGCTGCTAACTTCTCAGTGTTTCTAATAATTAAGGAAATGCTGTCGTTAGGATGACCTATTTTATACCCATCACGGTGACAAAATTTTAAAAGGCTTGCATACTCTGTGCTGGCGAAGAAATCAGCACTACACCTAAACCAGCCAAGTGTTCTGAGTCAGTAATCGGGTAGTGACTCCCAAGACTTCAACTCGGATATCCCTTTATCGAGCAATTCTATGCCACGAAATCTTAGGGTAAATTACTTATTTATGTGCATAAAAGTTCATGCAGAAACATGTTCACTGACAGCCAACACTGAGGGGGACAAAGGAAAGCCAGAAACTACCTAAGTATAATCCCATACGAATGTATGGGGGGATTTTCAAATTTACCCACATACAGTTATCTATGATTTTACCTTCCTTGAGTCTTCAATAAAAAATTAATGAATTATGTAATTTGTAGGGAAAAATGTAATTCCTTCTTATTAAAAATACCTAAACCATTTGCAGTGTTTTGTACTTTGTAGCAGTGTTGACACAAATGAAACTAACTGCGTGCTGTGACTGGGAGGGCGGGGCGGTGGTACATCTCCAGCCTCCTTCGGAAGTGACTGAGGAACAGTCAACCCCGGATCAGGCTGCGCAGCCTAGTAAATGTCCAAGCCATCGGAAGTGCTGGAGTTAGTCCGAAGTTGACTTCAAATTCTAATGGTAACTTTCCCCACATCTGGTCTTGAATGCATCTTATTAGAGTTCATGACTTCACACTTTATTCAAGGGCTCTTACAAAGAACGGATAGTTCTTCAAAGGGTTTTGTTGCACTGGTATAAAAATTAATGACTGAATTGTGTCTACAGATAAACTAAATTTATAAGCTACAACTGACTTCAGTTGTTTCTGGGCAGTCAGTATGGTTTTCCTGATTTCGAGGATGATTTCGGGATTACCCCGTGTCTGGTTCTGGGGCAGAAAACTACCAAACCACTAGAAATGAGCTAGAGATAGGGAGAAAACATCTCCATTCCAAAGCTCCTTACTTCTTAGGGACTTAGACTAAAAGAGCATGTCTATTTTTTTTGCTTCACTGATAACCAGTCCTCGAAAGCGCAGGTGACAAAACATGACCCAGAACTTACCATCAGGAAACTGGTCGGCATCGTCGTCAAACATGGCTTCCTTGAGGGCAGACTTATTGAAGGGACTGATGCTATCGGAATAGTTATATGGATTATAGTCTCTGGAGCGTGGAGAGGAGTGAGCAGGCATCGAATGGAGCAACGAAGCTTTATTATCAAGGGATGTTTGGCTTGAGTCAGTAGCATCACCTCCTGCCCTTGGGTCAGGCATCCCAGGACCGCCACACATCTATTAATGGGAAGGGGAAGGCACAGCAAATGAATTCACTTGTAAATATCTCTTTAAAATTCCAAAAAGATGTTTCTCTCTTGCTTCAAAGGAATCAACATGAGGAGTTAAAACTTACATTCAAAATGTCAAAGCTTATACTAAAGATGTAAAAAACAAAAACAAAAACAAAACAACAACAGCAACAAAACAAAACCCACAGCTGTGGGAGCAAATAAGAACCATCAAAGAAAGCTGTTTCCCATGATTCCGATAGTTCCCTTGCTAAGGGCTTGCCCAAAAAATAGTCAGTGGGATTACAGCTCTCTATGCCAGTTAAAGCTATAAAAGGACTTTCATTACCAACACAGAACTAAAGACCGCCACAGTCTGTTATTAAGGTAGTAAATTACACAATGACAGGATGTCAACAAAGTATAAGAGAATCAAATTTTGGGGGTGCCGGGGTGGCTCAGCTGGGTAAGTGACCAACTCTTAATTTCGGCTCAGGTCATGATCTCACGGTCTTGAGACCTAACCCCACATCAGGCTCCATGTTGGGCGTGTAGCCTGCTTAAGATTCTCCCTCTCTCCCTCTCTCCCTCTCTCCCTCTCTCTCTCTCTCTCACGTGCACTCTCTTTCTCTCTCTGAAAAAAAGGGAGGGGGGACTGTCTGGGTTGGTAAAGTGTCTCAGTTGGTAAAGTGTCCCGCTTCGGCTCAGGTCATGATCTCACGGTCTGTGTGTTTGAGCCCCTGGGTTGGGCTCTGTGCTGACAGCTCAGAGCCTGGAGCCTGCTTCGGATTCTGTGTCTCCCTCTCTCTCCCCCTCTCATGCTCATGCTCTGTCTTTCTCTCTCAAAACTAAATAAACATTAAAAAAAATAAAATAAAAATAAATTAAAAAAAAGAGAATCAAAAATTTTTTAAAAAGGCCTCAAGGATTGTAACTTTTGAAAGGACGCCTGATGGGAGTTTAAGCACATTAACATACTTATAAAACACAAATACTAACACTGATACTAATACTAGTATGACACTCATTACAGTATCACCGTCACCACTGCCTACTCATAGCAACTGTGTGCTAAGCCATTACTCAGATGCTTTACAAATATTCTTCAAATATTTACAGTGGGTGCCAGGCTTCATTCGTGGCAGGGGGGAATATATTAATGAACAGAAGAGACCGCTGTCCACCTTCACGGAGTTTACATTCTAGTTGGGGACGGACATTACCAAACACAATGAGTGAGTGGACAGTATGGTGGGCGGTGATCAGGGTGTGGGAGGCGGTGCAGAATTAAAGGGACTGTGAGGCTGCGGTGGGAGAGAGGTAAGTGCAGGTTAGCTAGGGCGGTTGGAGTAAGTCATGTGAACTAAGACCTGAAGAAAATCAGCAGGAAGGACGTTTAATACAGAGGGAACAGCCAAGACAAAGGCCCTGAGGCAAGAGAACGCCCAGGAAGTTCAAGGAACAGCAAGGAAGCCAGTGTGGCTGGAGCAGAGGAAAGTGGTAGGAGATGAGGCCAGAGAAGTAACAGGGAAAAAAGCCGATGGGGTAGACTTTGGCTTTTATTCTGGGACCTTCCATACAGTTATAAGCGGAGGTGTGCAAACAGATGACAGGAGGTCAATGGCAAAATCAAGGAGGCCAGTTAGGTGCCTATTTTAATAACCCAGGTGTGAGAACTGATGATAATGATGGGTCAAGCCAGAATGGCAGTGATGGAAGTGGATGGATTTTGGATATATTTTGAAAAGAGAACGACAGAGCGAGTGTGGAGGATGAGAGAAAGAGAGGAGACACGGACAACTCTTTGGCCCAAGGTTTTGGCTAAGTGACCAGGGCTGCTATCAGCTGCAACAGCAAGGAGCAGCTTCAGGGAGGAGAAGAGAAGTGCAACAGGAAGGTGGATGTAGGAGTGTGAGCTCCAGAGAGAGGCTTGGGCTGGACAGAGTCGTGTAGTTAATTATTAGAGTTACAACAACTCTCAGGGTATACAGTAATCGCCTCATTTTCCTAATGGCAACACTGAGGTTTAGAAGTGATAGGACAATCTGACTCGTTAGTATCTGCCAGGAGTCGGATTTGAAGTTATTCTGCCAGAATCCTGTTGCAGCTCCCCACGCTGCACTTGCTGTCTCTGAGGGAAAAAGTCCCAAGCAGTGATTCTTACTAAACTGTTATTGCTTCTGGGGGGGGGGGGGGCGCGGAACCTCAAAGAGGAGTGGCGAGCTGGCTCTGGCCCGCGTGACAACAGCGGGAAAGCAGTCAGGAGGGCAGAGGAGGGCCCGTTGGGAAGCGGTGGGTCGGCCTGGTTTGAGGAAAGTCTGCCCAGCGGCCGTGTAAGAAACAACTGCTCTTTTTGTTCCTTCCCTCGCCCCAAACAACTGCTCTTTGTATGAACAAACCGAGCAGTCCTCACCCATGTCAGAAAAATGGGTCATAACACCCTTAACTGGAGCCACACAAACTGATGATGCAAACCCCTATCATTGCACTAGGGAGCAACGAAAAACCTGCGCACGTTTAGTCTTACGAGACCATGTGACCTGGCCACGTTCCACACCCCCCAACTCCTTCATCCAATCCAACAACACGGCCTCTCGTCCTGGTTCCCAACTGTGCACAACTTGTTCTCATCTAAATGTCCTTGCACCTGCCACTTCTTTTATGGAATTCTCCTCGCCTAGACCTTGTACGGCTTTATTTAGGTCTTGGTGCAAAAGTCACCTACTGAGAGAGGCTTTCCCTGACCCATTAATTTCAAATAGATTCACTCTGGGGCGCCTGGGTGGCTCAGCTGGTTAAGTGTCCAACTCTTGATTTCGGCTCAGCTCATGATCTCATGATTTGTGAGATCTGTCCGCATGCCGGGCTCTGCACTGACAGCGTGGAGCCTCCTTGGGATTCTCCCTCTCCTTCTCTCTCTGCTATTCTCCGGCTTGTGCGTGTTCGTGCGCTCTCTCTCAAAATAAACAAACATTAAGAAAAAATAGATTCATTTTATGTTCTAACCTAAAACTCAAAAGTACTCATCTCTATCTGAAAATTTATAAGGAACTTGAGGGCAGCGACTCTGCCTTGTAAACCTAAGACCCAGCACAGTGCTGACATGTGGTAGACACTCAGTGAATGCTTGCAGAGGGACTCCTGAAAAGTTACATCTGAAAACACAGGAAGCAAAGTTAAAAACAAAAAAAACAAAAAGAACAACAAAAACCTTTTAATGAAAAAGTCTGCAATGTAAGGATATTCAAATACTCACAGAATCACCATCATCCTTTTTGGAATCCCTTTTCAATGGCTCGTTCATATCTTCTTGACTACGGAAGCTGAAATTCTGAATTGCTTCAGTGACACCTCTAAGAGAGCTATAAATATCTTCAGAGTTCATATTTTCTGTGTCATAATCAAATGCACTATGAAAAAGACAACTAATTGTTATGTGTGTAGTTTTAAAACACAAAACACATTTGAGATTATGTGGGATATTTATAACAACAGGATGAGAATGCACATTCCCCAGAGCACAATTAGCAAAACCAAACCAAACTTGACAAATATAAGCGGTGAGGGTACATGCGCCCTTGTCCACCCACTAAGGGCAGCTTACGAGGACTGTGAATGCATAGCCCGTAACAACTGGTTTGTCTTTCACCTTCAAAAATGTTCTGATTAACCAGAGGTCAGCAACCCATGACCCCTGAAATCTAAAACTATTTACTTTTTTAAATAGTTGAGAGAAAAGTCAAAATAGCAATTCATGCCACATGAAAATGACATAAAAGCCTTATTTCGGTGTCCATAAATAAAATCGTATGGGTACCAGCAACACATTTATTCAGGTGTTCGCTGCGGCTATGTTTACACTGTAACTGCAGAACTGGGCAGAGGTAACAAGGCCTAAAGTATTTACCATATGGCCCTTTACAGAAAGTTTGCTTACAATAATGGCATAACTTGAAGAGAAGAGAAATGTATTTTACACAGATTTATAGGAAGGCAGAGATGTTTTAATACTGAACATACGTGTTTATAATAGAATTCTATAATCAAATTCTAAAACTCAACGGAAGCTGGAATTTAGCCATCAAATTGTCACATATGTGTAACAAGGAATAAATAGGCTAGATGTTAAGTCTGCAATGTATTTTTCTTCCTTAGATGCTGAAGTATTCTATAAATGTAATGAATATGATGAAACACGCTGTGATACATGGCTAATAATAAAGTTAGTAACTACATTAATAAAAATGGACTCCTATGCAAACTATTTTTTAAAAGCTAGGAAAAGGGAAAAAAATATTAGTTCATTAATGAGTGAAGAACTTCATCTGAAATACAGTCCGGGCTTGAACCTCACAAGGGTGTGACAATTTTACAAAGCTTGTATTTTGTATTAAGGTTCAATCTCACAGTCACATTTTTCCTAAGACACAGTCATAATGTCATTAATATTAAGCCTTTCCCTATTCTTCACTATTTTTATGCTTTTGTCTATAAGCATATCTGAGAAATGCCATTTAATGCATTAAGCAGTAGTTTGCAAAAGTAAGTTTTCTTTTCACTTACCGAAAAATTTTGATATCCTATGCATTATTCTCACTTACAGGGTTAGTTATGGAATAAACTTAAAAATTTTTTGAATCTAAGTTTCTACGTGTCAAGACCTTTGAAGTCAAGTGGAAATCAGCTGGAATTATATTACTGTCTGTGGTCTAAGAATGGGAATCTGCAAACACAAAGCATGATGGGAAAGAACTCTTGTTACCTTGGAGATAAAGTGTTCTGTGACGTATTGGTAGGAGACGTCAGAGGACTGGACCAGTTGGCTGGTGAGCGTGGTGTTGGTCTTGTCAACGGACTCCCCATGGAACCCTGATGGGGGGGGTAAAATAAATATTAACACATGACAGGTAAGTTCAACTAAAAGGCTCTTAAGGAAGCCATGCAATCAAGAAGTTGAACAGTATGAAAGAGCCATTATTTGTAGGTCAACATTTTAAATATTCAAGTCCTTATCTCTGCTCTCTGTAGGGAAAAACTTTCTCCCTATTTGGAAATCTAACTCTTTAGTCTTCTCTTGTTTTCCTTACCCACTTCCTTCTCTCAAATGTTATCAACATCTTCCTCCTCAAAGATTCAGGAGGATCCCAAACTGACAATTTGTTTTTTAAGTTTATTTATTTTGAGAGAGTGAGCGCACATGTGAGCATGGGAGGGACAGAGAGAGAGAGAGAGAAAGAGAATCCCAAGCAGGCTCTGCACTGTCAGCACAGAGCCCAGTGTGGGGCTTAATCCCATGAACCATGAGATCATGATGTGAGCCGAAATCAAGAGTCAGATGCTTGGGGTGCCTGGGTGGCTCAGTCGGTTAGGCATCCGACTTCACCTCAGGTCACGATCTGGCGGTCCGTGAGTTCAAGCACTGTGTCAGGCTCTGTGCTGACAGCTCAGAGCCTGGAGCCTGCTTCGGATTCTGTGTCTCCCTTTCTCTCTGTCCCTCCCTTGCTCACACTCTGTTTTTGTCTCAAAAATAAATAAATGTTAAAAAGAGAGAGAGAGAGAGAGATGCTTAACCTACTGAGCCACCCAGGTGCCCCCAAACTAACAATTTTAAATTAGCTTCCCATTCTGGGGTGCCTGGGAAGCTCAGTTGGTTACACGTCTGACTCTTGATTTTGGCTCAGGTCATGATCTCATGGTTTGTGAGGTTGGGCCCCACATCAGGCTCTGCAATGGCAGCATGGAGCCTGTTTGGGATTCTCTCTCCCTCTCTCTCTGCTCTTTTCTGCTCATGCTTTCTCAAGATACACATTCAAAAAATAAATTAGCTTCTCATTCTGAGCCAATTTCCTTCCTCCAACCATTACTAATACTCAAATTTTATTCCTCCTTGAGTCTGTTTTACAAATGATTTCTGCAAACATATCGAAGAAGGAACATTCACTCATATTATTAATTTGCCTGCCTGTTCAGATATAATTAAATGATTCCTTCTCCTTTTAAAAAGATAACCAACCAGCTTTAGTCCCAAGAAATTATTCTGATTATTTTTTAACCCTCAGGCTTTACCTTAAGCCTGCTATAAGTGCATTTAATTTTCTCCTTTAACTGTGATAAAAGGTCTGTCCTTTTAAAAAACCGAAGTTCAATTCTACAGGCATTTTATGTAAATGATGCTTGCCACTGAAGGCATATGAAACACTGTAATGTTTCATTTACTCAGACCTTACTTTCCCAAAACAAAATTTTGTATATTCAAGCAACTATGGACCCACACACCTGTGAACAGGCTTTCGAACCCACCTTTTAAAGCCCTGTTTTCTTCAGATCTTATTTGTTAATCAAGTCATCCCTTCTAGCCCTCCAACAAGGATTAGTTTACGCAAAGAGCATGTCCTAATTTTGACAGCCTGCAGAGCTGCTCAGGTTTTACTTTCCTGTTCATATCCTGGCCACCATTCACCACCAACCTAATGTACGCCAAATAATGATATAAACACGACAAGCCTCAGGACCGTACTCTTTCCAGGACAATATTTAATTCTGCTTAGGAAATGCTACTCAGTACAGATGCAAAAATGATATACTAGGATCAAAAGCTTACTTCATGTAAAAACAAGCAATTACTGTGAAACCAACCATCACGTCACAGGATGGCCAAGAGAAAAACTGAAAGGTACCTGGGTTCCGTTGCCAGTGTTTCGAAGGTGATTATGAAGAAGCTTGGTAGCACCATCCTGAAAAGTTTTTGGTAAAGCTCCTAATAACATTGTAAACTCTGGGGTGTTGAGTTCAAATAAGGAAATCAGCACGGATTGTGCTGCCTGTAAAGCAAGCACATATAAGTGGATGAGTATATTTCAGTTACTCAAAGGAATCAACTTTCTTCACTCAACATTTCTGTTCAATATAGCACAAGGCCATCTTTCCCACAGAAAAAGAAGCTGTCTTTACATACTTTCAATTTTGTTGCTGGGAGAATAAAAAAATATTTATTTGAGAGAGAGAGAGAGAGAGAGAGAGAGAGAGAGAGAGACAGAAAGCGAGCATGCGCGAGTAGGGAAGGGGCAGAGAGAAAAGGAGAGAGAGAACCCCAAGCAGCTTTGGCACTGTCAGCATAGTCCCGGACATGGGGCTCAATCCCATGACTGAGAGATAATGACCTGAGCTATTACCAAGGGTCGGACACTTAACCAACTGGGCCAGCCAGGTGCCCCATCGTTTATTGTTTTGAAGGTAAGAAGGGAATATAAAAACTGTCAAAAATATAATCTAGCAATCAATGGCAAAAGTAAACAGGTCTCCAGCCTCTGTGCTTCATCTCGATTATGTTGTGTTATGTGTTAGCAAGACGCATCCTAAGGTATCAGAAAAGACTAAAAGGGAAGTCTCAGGAGTTGTTCCACGTAAACGAATGGTCCTGCTTCTTAGCTTTGCATCACTGTGGCCTATGAAAGGTTTCACAGAACACTCTACTTTGAGATAGCAGGGGAGCCTTGTCTATCCCTAAGCCGTCCAAAGCCCATCCGGAGCAACTTCGTACTTTACTTTTCACTTTTACCTAAGTGAAAAACTAGTCTAATATTTTGGTGGAAATGGGAATAAAACAAAGCTTACTCAGATCAGTTAAGAAAACTTATAAATTTACTTTCTTCTTTTAAAGGAACCAACTGGGTTATGGAAAGCCAAACTCTGAAACTCAGATTTCACAGAAACTTAATGAGAGGAGAAAGAAACCCATCTACGTCACAATCATGACTCAGAGGAAAATGTGCACATCTTGCTCTAAACATTTTCAGGCCCCATTCTTTGAAAACCTAAGTGTTCCATGTTTCTGACCTCTGAATATACAACACTAGGGGAATGGTTAGATTACGTTTCGTTGGTGCAATGGCACACTACACGACACAGCCTTGAAAGACAACGAAGCTCTGGACGTGAAGAAATCGGGAGAGGACTATTATACGCTGTCGAAGGAAATATATAATAAAACAACAGCTATAACATAAGCCCATTTTTCTAAAAACAACAAAATATCCATTGTGCGGGTACGCACTCTAACATGTTAATAGTGCTTAAATGAAACTATTTGTATTTTGAAACAAAACGCTATGATCCTCTTTTTTGAAAAATATCAAACCTGCCTCGTTTATTTGAACAAATGAATTAATGACTGTTAAGGTACACTTTACTCCATCTAGGGTTTATTTTGGTGTATGATTCAGCTTTCTTTTCTCCCAGAGACAGAGAACCCAACTGTTCCAAAAACCACTTATTGATCAGTGTATCCTTTCCTTGTGACTTGAAGTGACACCGTTATCATGAGTTAAACCTCCTGTATAAACCTACGTGCCTTTGATCCTCCTTTGTTCTAACAATCTATTTCTCAATTACTGCATTACATAATATGGGTTTAAGTTGCATGATTTAAAATGCAATAGTTTGTGAGTATATTTTGATAAAGTCCATTTTTGTTAGTTTATATTTTAGTATCACATTTTCTTTACTAGTTACATTTAAAAAAATGTTTATTTTGATGAGTAGGGGGAAGGCAAAGAGAGAGGGAAAAAGAGAATCCCAAGCAGGCTCCATGCTGTCAGTGCAGAGCCGGACATGGGGCCGATCTCATGAACTGTGAGATCATGACCTGAGTCGAGATCAGGAGTCGAAGCTTAACTGAGACAGCATGGTGGCCCTAGATACATTTTTATTAATTAATTCATTTACTTATTTCACAGCATAAACCAGGTCTTTACTAGAGTACCGTATTCCATTTCTTTCTTTTTATTTTTTTTAAAGATTTTATTTTTAAGTAATCTTTACATCCAATGCGGGGCTTAAACTCACAACCCTGAGATCAAGAGTTGCACGCTCCACCGACTAAGCCAGCCAGGTGCCCCCTCCCCTTTTTTAAAGTTTTAATTGTAATTCCTCTTAGTTAACATAACAGTGTTATCAGTTTCAGGTGTATAATACAGTAATTCAGCACTCCATGCATCACCCTGTGTTCATCAGAAGTGTGCTCCATTACCCATTTAACCCATCTCCCCACCAATCTCCCCTCTGGTAGCCTTCAGTTTGTTCTCTATTGTTAAGTCTGCTTCTTGGTTTCTCTCTCCTTTTTTTCCTTTGCTTGTTTTTTTTTTTTTTTAAGTTTATTTATTTTGAGAGAGAGAGAGGACAGGCAGACAGAGACACTGTGCATGCAGGAGAGGGGCAGAGAAAGAGGGAGAGAGAGAGATTACCGAGCAGGCTCCACACTGACAGTGCGATGTGGGGCTCGAGCTCACAAACTGTGAGATCATGACCTGAGCCGAAACCAAGAGTTGGATGCTCAACCGACTGAGCCACCCAGGTGCCCCGCTTGTTGTTTCTTAAACTCCACATATGAGTAATCACATGGGTATTTGTCCTTCTCTGACTTATTCTGTGAAGGATTATACTCTCTAACTCCATCCATGTCATTGCAAACGGCAAGATTTCATCCTTTGTTATGGCTGAGTAATATTCCACTATGTATATGCACATCTTCTTTATCCATTTATCTATTGATGGATACTTGGGCAGCTTCCATAATTTGGCTACTGTAAATTAATACTGCTATAAACATAGGGGGATATGTATCCCCTTGAATTAGTGTTCTTGTATTTTTTGGGTAAATACCCAGTAGTATGATTACTGGATCATATGGTAGGTCCATTTTTAGTTTTTTGAGGAACCTCTATACACAGTGGCTGCACCAATTTGCATTCCCACCAACCACGCAAGAAGATTCCTTTTCTCCACATCCTCACCAACACTTGTTTCCTGAGTTTATTTTAGCCATTCATATTTTAGCAGATGTGAAGTGGTAACTCATCGTAGTTTTGATTTGCATTTCCTTGACGATGAGTGATTTTGAGCATCTTTTCATGTGTTGACCATCTGTAGGTCTTCTTTGGAGAAATATCTGTTCAGGTCTTCTGCCCATTTTTTAATTGGATTATTTGTTTTGTGGGTGCTGAGTTTGATAGGCTCTTTATATATTTTGGAGTTCTGTGGCAACCTCTGTGTTGAACAAGTTTATCTGCATGTTTTCTTTTTTGATTTGAGAGAGAGAGAGAGAGAGAGAGAGAGAGAGAGACAGCGGAAAGAAAGAGAGAAGAGACAGCGTAAGCAGGGGAGAGGGGCAGAGGAGAGAGAGAATCTTGAGCAGGTTTCATGCTCAGTGTGAAGCCTGACGTGGGGTTCAATCTCACAACCATGAGATGATGACCTTAGCTGAAATCAAGCATCGGTCACTCAACTGACTGAGCCACCCAGACGCCCCTTGGCACACTTTTTCAAAGAGCATTTACTCATTTCGTGTCTCAGTGTCACATTTTGATAATCGTTGCAACATCTCTTATACTACTATTGTAATTGTTTTGGGGAACCACAAATCCTGTCCCTATGAGACAGCAAAGGTAATCCGTAAACGTTGTGGGCATGCTGACTGCTCCACTGACCAGCCATACATTCCCCTGTCTCTCTCCTCCCCCCAAGCCCTCCCTGTCCCCTGAGACACAGTCATACTGCAATGACGCCAGTGAAAAAGCTCTACAATGGCCTCTAAGCGTTCAAGTCTCTCATATTAAAGCAAAAGCTAGAGATGACTAAGCTTAGTGAGGAAGGCAAGTCAAAAGCCAAGAAAGGCCAAAAGCTAGGCCTCTTGTGACACACAGCCAACTTGTCACTGCAAAGGAAAGGTTCTTGAAGGAAATTAAAACTGCTACTCCAGTGAACACACGCGTGATAAGAAAGCGAAACAGC
>CM053573.1:143418202-143492120 GCA_028646485.1 Cryptoprocta ferox | reverse complement strand
GCTTCAAAGCACAGGGTGACTCTCTTATTAGGGGCTAAAGCAGCTGGTGACTTTAAGTTGAAGGCAGTGCTCACATCATTGTGAAAATCCTAAGACCCTTAAGAATTATGCTAAATCTACTCTCCTTGTGCTCTATAAATGGAAAGCCTGGGGGAGAGCACATCTATTTACAACATGGTTTCCTGAATATTTTAAGCCACTGCTGAGAACCACTCAGAAGAAAAAAAGATTCCTTTCAAAATATTACTGATCGTGACGATGCACCGGTCCCCCAAGATCTCCAGTGGAGATGTGCAGTGAGATTAATGCTGTGTTCATGCCTGCTAACACGATATCCGTTCTTCAGCCCATGGATCATGAAGTAATTTTTAACCTATTTTTCTTTAATGTTTATTCACTTGTGAGAGGGAGGGAGGGAGAGAGAGAGAGAGAGAGAGAGAGAGAGAGAGAGTGAGCACGAGTGAGCAGGGGAAGGGTGGGGTGGCTCTGTGGTGATAGCAGCGAGCCCAATGCGGGGCTCGAACTCACGAGCCGCGAGATCATGACCTGAGCCCAAGTCAGACACTTAACCAACTGAGCCACCCAGGCGCCCCAAGAAAGTGGTTTTTTGAGATGGAATCTGTTTCTGGTGAACATACTGTGAAGACTGTTGAAATAACAACAAAGGATTTAGAATATGACATACACTTAGTTGATAAAGGAGCAGCAGGGTTTGAGAGGATGGACTCCAATTTTGAAAGAAGTTCTGTGGGTAAAATGCTGTTAAACAGCATCTCACGCTACACAGAAAGGAAGTGTGGATTGATGTGGGAAACTTCATTGTCTTGTTAAACAGCATCTCACGCTACACAGAAAGGAAGAGTGGACTGATGTGGGAAACTTCACTGTCTTGTTTAAAAATGAATTCTTAATGATTTTTATTTTTATTTATTTTGAATTAGTTATTTTAAAAGTTTTTAAAATCTGAGTATAGCTGACACACAGTTACACTGGTTTCAGGTGTACAACACGACGTAACTTCTCCACGTTATTCTATGCTCACCACAAGCGTAGCTATCATTTGTCACCCACGCAACGCTGTTACGACACCACTGATTATATTTCTTATGCGGTGCCTCTTATAACTGTGACTTATTCTCCGTAACTGGAAGACGGTATTTTCTATTTTCCTTCACCCATCTGTCCCATCCCCCCACCCCTTTCTCTCTGACAACCCTCAGTTTGTTCTTTATACTTATAGGTCTGATCTGCGTTTAGTGTATTCATTTGCTTTGTTTTGTAGATTCCACATAAGTGAAATCACATGCTATTTGTCTTTCTCAATCTTATTTCACTTAGCATGATACCCTTTAGGTCCATCCATGTTGTTGCAAATGGTAAGAGCGCATCCATTTTTTTTTTAGTGGCTAGTAATAGTGCATTGCATATGAACGCCGTATCTTCTTTATCTGTTCGTCTATCACTTGAGTTGCTTCCATATCTTGGCTATTATAAATAATGCTGGAAATAATGCTGCAATAAACACAGGGGTGCAAATACCTTTACAAATTGGCATTTTCATTTTCTTTGCGTAATAACCAGTAGTGGAATTATCAAATCATATGGTATTCTTACTGTTGTTTGAGGAATCTCCATACCGTTTCCCGCCATTTCTGCCATATTTCAAGAAACTGCCACAGCCATTGCTTCAGCAACCACCACCCTGATGAGTAAACACCAAGGCAAGCCCCTCCACTTGCCAGAGGATTAGGACTCTGAAATCTCAGATGATAATCAGCCTTTTTTTTAGCAGTATTTTTAAATTAAGGGATGTACCTTATTTTTTTTTTTTTGACATAATGCTTTTGCACACTTAATAGGCCACAGCATAAAGATTAACTTTTATATACACTGGGAACTGCAAATAATCACGTGACTTGGCTTTATTGCAGTGGTCTGGAACTAAGTTTGCAGTTTTCTTAAGTATGCCTGCCTATACTAGGTTTTAAAATCAGGAAGTGTGAAGTCCTCGTACTTTGTTCTTTTTCAAGACTGCTTTGGCTATTATGGGTCTCTTGCAGTTACATACGAATTTTGGAAAGAGCTTGTAAATTTCTTCATGTTTCTGGGATTTTGACAGGGATCACACTGCACCTGTAGATCACTGTGGGTAGTATTGTCATCATAACAACATAAAGTCTTCTCATCCATGAATATGGAATGTTTTTTGGTTTATTTAAATCTGTAATTTCTTTCAAAACTGTTTTGTAGTTTCTACTATAAATTTTGCACTTCTTTTGTTAAGTTTATTCCTACAGATTTTACTATTTTTGCTGCTGTTGTAACTGAAAGTGATTTCTTAATTTCATTTTGGATTTCAAGGGTTTAAACTAGAACTGATTTCTGTATAGTGACTTTGTATCCTGTGACCTTGCTGAACTTACTAATTTTAATAGTTTTTTAGTGATTCCTTAGGAATTTCTCTCTATATAATCGTATCATTTGCAAATGGAAATGTTTTTACTTCTTCCTTTCCAATCTGGATGCCTTTGTGCCCTCCTTAATGCCCGTCACCCACTTAGCCCATCCCCTCCCACCTCCCCTCTAGCAACCTTACTTGTTCTCTGCATTTAAGAGTCTCTTATGGTTTGCCTCCTTATTTTTATCTTATTTTTCCCTCCTTCCCCCTCTGTTCATCTGTTGAGTGTCTCAAATTCCACATATGAGTGATATCATAGATGTCTTTCTCTGACTTATTTCGCTTAGCATAATACCCTCCAATTCCATCCACATTGTTGCAAATGGCAAGACTTCATTCTTTTTCACTGCTGAGTAATACTCCATTGTGTGTATGTGTGTGTGTGTGTGTATATATATATATATACACACACACACACACATCTTTTCTTTATCCATTCATCAGTGGAGTAATACTCCATTGTGTGTGTGTATGTGTATGTGTGTGTGTATATATACATATATATATACATATATATACACACACATCTTTTTCTTTATCCATTCATCAGTCAATGGACATTTGGGCTCTTTCCATAATTTGGCTATTGTTGATAGTGCTGCTATAAACATTGGGGTACCCCTCTGAATCAGCATTTTATTTATTTCAATTTCTTAATGTTTATTTATTTTTGAGAGAGACAGTGAGAGACAGTGTGAGCGGGGAAGGGGTGGAGAGACAGGCAGACACAGAATCTGGAGCAGGCTCCAGGTTCTGAGCTGTTAGCACAGAGCCTGATGTGGGGGTTGAACCCACACACCGTGAGATCATGACCTGAGCTAAAGTCAGATGTTTAACCAACTGAGCCACCCAGGTGCTCCGAATCAGCATTTTTGTATCCTTTGGATATATTCCTAGTAATGCAATTGCTAGGTCATAGGGTATTTCTATTTTCAATTTTTGGAGGAACCTCCATATGGTTTTCCAGAGGGGCTGCACCAGTTTGCATTCCTACCAACAGTGCAAAAGAATTCCCCTTTCTGTGCATCCTCGCCAACATCTGTTGTTTCCTGAGTTGTTAATTTTAGCCGTTCTGACAGGTGTGAGGTGGTATCTCATTGTGGTTTTGATTTATATTTCCCTGATGATGAGTGATGTTGAGTATCTTTTCATGTGTCCATTAGCCATCTGGATGTCTTCTTTGTAAAAGTGTCTATTCATGTCTTCTGCCCATTTCTTCACTGGATAATTTTTTTGGGGGTGTGTGTGTTGAGTTTGGTAAGTTCTTTATAGATTTTGAATACTAACTCTCTATCTGGTATGTCATTTGCAATGGATGCCTTTCATTTCTTATTTTTTCCTGTTATGACTAGAACCCCCAGTAGAATAGAAATACAAATTGCTAATTGCACATATTTTTAAACATAATGGTACTGCACACTTAGAGCAGAATATAGTATAATGCATAGTATATATTAAATTGTATAGTGTATGTTGAACAGAAATGGTTAAGAGCAGACATCCTGTCTTTCTCCTAATTTTAAGGAGGAAGCATCCAGGCTTTTACCATTAAGTATGATTTTAGCTGTGGATACTTGCAGGTATCCTCTGTTGGGTTGTGAAAGTTCCCTTCCATTGCCAGGGTTTTTTGTTCTTTGTTTTTTTTTTTGGGGGGGGGGTGTTAAATCATGAAAGGATGTTAAGATTTTGCCAGATGTCTTTTTCTTTTTTTCCCAGATTTATTTTTAAGTAATCTCTACGCCCAACATGAGGCTTGAACTTATATCCCTGAGATGGAGAGTCACATGCTCCACCAACTGAGCCACCCAGGGACACCAACAGATGCCTTTTCTATTGATATGATCACGTGTGTTTTGTCTTTTGACTGATCTGGTGTATTACATTAACATACTTTCAGATGTTAATTTAACCCTGCATTCCTGGGATAAATCCCATTTACTTGTCCATGGTGTATAATTCTATGTTGCAAGATTTCGTTTGCTAGTATTTTGTGGAGGATTAAACGCATTGGTATTTGTAAGAGATACTGGCCTGCAGGCTTTTGTGTGTGTGTGTGTGTGTGGTGTCTTTGTGTGGTTTTGGTATCAAGGTAAAATAGCCATCATAGAATGAGTTGTTTTTTGAGTCTCTAAAGAGCTGGTATTAATGTTGGCTGGAATTCACCAGTGAAGCCATTTGGGCCTAGGCTTTTGTCTGTGGGTTCTTTTTTGATTACTAAGTCAATCACTTTACTTGTTCTTTCATTTCTAATTCTAGTAATTTTGGAATTCTAGTAATTTTTAAAATTTATTTGTTTTTTGTCTTTTTTCTTGGTCAATCTAGTTAAAAGTTTGCCAATTTTGTTGATCTTTCAAAAAACCAGCTTTCAGTTTCACTGATTATTGTTCTTCTCTTTTACTAAATTGTGCTTTAATCTTGATTATGTCTTTCTGTTTACTTTAGAGTTAGTTTGTTCTTTTTCCCACGTCATAAGATAGCAGTTAAGGTTTCTAATTTAAGACCTTTCTTCTTTTTTATAATAGGCATTACAGTTATAACTGTCCTCTAAGCACTGTTATAGCTGCATCCTGTAAGTTCTGGTATGTCAGGTCTTCATTTTCATTCACCTCAATATATTTTCTAATTTCCCTTTTGATTTCTTCTTTGATCCGCTGGTGATTTAGGAATAGGTTGTTTAATTTCCACATATTTGTGAGCCCTCCAAATTTCTCTGTTACTAATTTCTAATTTCATTCCATTGTGTTGAGAGAACATTCTTTGTTCTCTTATTTACATGATAATGAAAATAATGAAAACATTATTTTCATCCTTTTAAGAAAGCTACTGAGGTCTGTTTCATCACGTAGCATATGGTCTTATCCTGGAGAATGTTCCATGTAAACTTGAGAAGAATGTGTATTCTGCTTCTGTCGGGTAAAGTGTTCACCATTAGAATTACAGGTCATAAAATGTATATTCTATGCTCTTCTTTGTAGTAAATATTGAAGAAAACGATTCACGAAGAGAGTAAACAGTGGTTACTCACATCAGGAAGATGGTGAGAAGAACAAAAGGTCTAAGAAGGAGCTCCCCATGAAATAAATAACTTATGTTTTTGAGCATATGGAAAATGTTAGCCATAAGCATGTTACGGAGATGGTGAAAATATGAACAGAGAGTTAAACATTAAAAAAAAAATAGGCAAAGGAAAAACAAGGCAAATTATTTACACCATGACAAAACTCCTCTTATAGGAGAAGGCAACAAACCACACGTTGGTTACAGGAGTGAACTCTTCCACAGTCAAAAGGTAAATCATTTCTACTGGTTACCAATAACTGATTCATAAGTATTATGAAAATTATGGGGAAAGATACACAAAAAGATGTGGAAATGGTATGGGTGAAGCTAAGTTCTTATGTACAGAGGTAGACAGAAAGCTACATATGGCTAGATTTATCAACAGATGAATAGATAATGCCTAAAATGAGTAAATCATGAAACACTGTAAATTCTTTTTTTTTTTAAACACTGTAAATTCTTATCTAAAATACATTGGTACATGCAAGGGGAAAGATTTGGATTACAGATGACCCTTGAACAATGTAGGGGTTAGGGACACCAACCCTGTGCAGTCAACTCTGCACTTGTTATAAGTTGACTCCCCAAAAACTTCACTAATAGCCTACTGTTGACCAGAAGCCTTACTGGTAATATAAACAGCTGATTAACATACCTTTTGTATGTTGTATGTATTATATACTGTATATTATAAAGTAAGTTAGAGAAAAGATGTTATTAAGAAAATCATAAGAGAATTACAGAACTACACTGTAAAAAAAATCCGCATGTAAGTGGACCGGCACAGTACAAATCAGTGTTGTTCAAGGGTGCACTGTATTTTGTTTTTCTTATTCATTTTATTTTTTTGATCATAATAAGTGTACTCTTTAATCACCCTCTGTATTTCCCCCATCCTTCTCAGTTTGTTCTCTTCACCCTCTGTATTTCTCCCATCCCTCTGTTTGGAGCGCCTGGGTGACTCAGTCACTTTAGCATGTGACCTCAGCTCAGGTCATGATCTCAAGGTTTGCGAGTTTGAGCCCCACATCCGGCTCTGTGCTGACAACTCAGAGCCTGCAGGCTACTTCAGATTCTGTGTCTCCCTCTCTCTCTGCCCCTCCCTTGCTCTCTCTCCTCTGCCACATCAAAAATAAACAAACATTAAAAAATAATTTAAAAAAAAAAAGAGTCTGTTTCTTGGTCTCTTTTTTTCCCTTTGTTTCTTAAATTTCACATCAGTGAGATCATATGGTATTTGTCTTTCTTGGACTTATTTTGTGAAGCATTATACTTTCTAACTCTATCCATGTTGTTGCAAATGGCGAGATTTCATTTGTTTTTATGGCTGAATAATATTCCATTGTATATGTATATATATCACCTCTTCTTTATCCATTCATCAATCAGTGGACACTTGGGCTGCTTCCATAATTTGGCTATTGTAAATTGTTTATGCTATAAACATAGGGGTAAATGTATTCCTTGAATTCGTGTTCTTGTATTTTTTGGGTAAATACCTAATAGTGCAATTCCTAGGTCATAGGGTAGTTGTTCTATTTTTAATTATTTGAGGGGCCTCCATACTGTTTTCCATAGTGGCTGCACCAATTTGCATTCCCACCAACAGTGCAAGAGGGCTCCTTTTTCTCCACATCCTCGCCAACACTTATTGTCTCCTGCGTTTTTGATTTTAGCCATTCTGACAGATGTCAAGTGACAACTCATTGTGGTTTTGATTTGCATTTCCTTGATGATGAGTGATGCTGGGCATCTTTTCACGTGTTTGTTGACCATCTGGATGTCTTCTTTAGAGAAATATCTGTTCATGTCTTCTGCCCATTTTGAAAACTGGATTATAATTGCTTTTAGATTGCTTGAGTTATGGAAGTTCTTTGCATATTTTGGATACTAAAAAGGGTCAACTGTATTTTGAATGGCTACAAGATTGGGAGGACTGTGGCAATGACAGTTGTTTTTTTATTCTAAGTTTGAAAATTATACTCCTGTTAACTGGATAAGATTTATATCATTTAAAAGAGAAGATTAAAAAAAAAGTCTTCATATCACCAAATAAATGTATCAATACTAAGTGGTAATGCTCAGAAATACTAATTCCCTTCGTTGGCAATCCAAAACGACTGACTTGCTTTTCTAATTTACCTTCTAAACCTTAAGACGTACCTTCCGAACATCAGAACTTTTAGGTTCTGTTGTCCAAGTGATGACCCGAGACACTGCCAGGCGAGTTTCACTGGAATTTATAAAATCTCCTGGGTCCATCTGCTTGGCCAGAGTTTCTATGTATTTAAGGATAGCAACCTTCACCTGCAGAGGGAAGGAAATGAGAGAGGACAATCAGATGGTCACTGAGGGATACTGACTATACTTTAAAAGCAATCACGTGATTGTTTTTTCGACCAATGCAAAATGAAACGTCAACAATAACAAAAAAGAAATTATATAACCACCTACATACCTGAGGTACAAATACATGGAAATGTGGATTTTTGTTTTCACATATAGCAGAACTTTTAAATCCCAGGTGTTTCATTCCCTGTGTCTGAACTGAAGACTCTCTTGACAAGAGTACACCCTTCTCCTTGAGTCGGCCTTCAGAGCTTACAGCGGACTCTTGTCTAGATTTCCCTGAGAGCCAGTCTTTATAAATTAAGTGTAATTTGGCTTTTGGGGAAATGGACCAAAGTATTCTGGAAATAAGGTATCATAAACCAAGTAAGTAATCAGCGTGGGCAATACAGGTTTTTTTCCGAAACATACAATAACATTCACCCAATGAGATCATTTTCCTTAATAGGTCCATCAACTGCTCGAACTACCTTTCAAAAGAAGTGTCACAAATATGTTTTACACAAGTACCACTGGAGAAAAGACAACATTTCTTTGTAATTCCTGACGTTTGGGAGCATGGTATAGGTAGGCGTGTGGTCAAACACCGGCTTCAGAGTCAGCCGGAGGCGGGGTAAGGCATGCACGCTTCTTCCTCCGTTATCCTTAGAGTGGCCGTTGTTCAATTACTGCCTTTCTCTCAGGTACGTGGGAGCGGAAAGGCAGGTAGAGAACAACCGTTGTAAGAAGTCCCATCTTCTAACATTCTAGGGTTTCCTAATAATGATTCCAAAAGCCTCTGCTAGTGCAGTTTAGAATGGCACCCGGCAAAGGGTACAGTCCTTGGATACAGCAGATGTTAAACATATATTAAATACTCCTTTGCTGACTTAGATAAAGGAAAGTATGAGTGATTAAAACAGCAACTTTGTTCTGTCTTCCCTTATTACTGATCTTAAGAGGTCACTTGTCTCACTAAACCCAAAGAAGGTCTATGGGAAGTACTGTGCCAAGTTAATGGAAAGGAAGCAAAGTGTTAATATAAGGTTCTGACTCTTGTACATTTTCCCCCTTCTGCTTCCGGTTTAAAAAACAAGGGGGGGGTATCAGATTACATTCTTCATTTCAAAATGATTACATTTTTTAAACTTTTTAAATATGTTTATTCATTTTTGAGAGAGAGAGAGAGAGAGAGTGTGTGTGTGTGAGTGGGGGAGGGGCAGTAAGAGAGGGGGGATAGAGGATCCAAAGCAGCCTCTGAGCTGACAGCAGTGAGCCTGATGCAGGGCTTGAACTCACGAACCTCAAGATCATGACAGGAGCCGAAGTCAGATGCTCAACCGACTGAGCTACTCAGGTGTGCCTCAAAATGAATAAATTTTAAGAAGTAACTATAACTTTCAGATGTATTGAAAAAAATTGAGAGTTAACCCATCATCTGTCCAGGTAAAATACACAGTGGAGAGGGAAAGAGACTTATGATTAATTTTGCAGTAGTAGGCCCAATAAATTACGGTAGCACGTAATATTCTGGATTCTGGAAGCCATGTCACCTTCTACCAGTAAAACTGAACGGTGACTATAGCAAATCAAAGAATGAGCCTCAATGTAGTTTGTTTTCAACTTGCTACCGTCAATAACTGAATATACTTATTTGTGCTACATGAGAGTCAACTAGTGCAGTGTCTTAGCAATTTACAGAGGCACAAAAGCTTTAAAGGCTTTCACAGAGTAGGTGGGATTATAATACCACTAGGCAAAATAACCACAGTACACACATAGTAATCATTTGAAACTTTAGATTTAAGTAGGATATATCACAAGTTTATATACACAGTCTATAATTTTAATAACACAAACATACATTCAGAGAAGGAAAAACAATCTAGCTGCTAAAGTGTGTTTAACTTTACAACGTATCTGTGAAACCCAGAAAAAGGCCACCAGAATTATTTTTTTAATATTACTCAGAATCACTCTGTATTGCTATTTCCCCCTATTCTATTGCTTCTTTTCTGACATTTAACCACATGACTGTGAGAACTAAGTTTTCTCTTTTATCTGAAAGAGCCATCATTTTTTCAAAACAGAATTTATAGAGCTCATACACAAGTTGTTTTTCTATAATCTGTTCAGTTTTTTAACCTGCCATCCATCTGAAAGTTACTTTTATTTTTGGCATAAGGTATGGCTCCAATTTAACTTTTCCTTGTTATCTTAAAATATCAACTTAGGAGTTTTAGAGTGATTTTTCCCTACGGCGTTGCCTCCATATGTGTGTATATAATACATAATACACGTATATATGACATGAAATACAAAAGTCATATAGATAGTGTCTTTTACAGAATTAGTCTGTAACTCCAGAACATCTCCCAATAGGAAAGCAAATTTTAATTAGTCTGTTTCCCACTGTCTTTTTCTTTAGGCATTTAGCAACTTTATTCTCTCCCTGAACTCCCCTATCACTCTTATTTCTTAAGCTAATGGTTTAGACCTCCCTTTCCACTGGCCCATGAAGATCTCTCCGTACATTCTCTACAGCCCTTGAATACCTACCCCCGGTCCCTACATCGTAACCCTTATTACAGTTTATCATGCAGTATAATAATGATAAGAGACTATCAGTTTTATACTCCTAGGAGTCCCCTGCATGATGGCTAGGACAAAGAATGAATTCGAAACATATTTATCAATAATATGAAGGAAATTATTCTCCTGCAGGTCACATTTTAAAATCAAAACAGATAGAATCGTTTTCACAAAGCAGCTCTGAGAAATTAACATTATGTTGAGTGTAAGTCAACCCTGGTAAGAAACATAATTGTGAATTTTAAGGCAAAATCATATTCAGAAACTTAAAGGAAAATTGATCGGTCATGGGCAATAATGCTTGTAGAATATATTTCGTGCAGAAGAGAGCAGAGAAATATAAGGCTTGTAAATGCACATATGCTTGTTATTTCCCTGACTTTAATCTCATTTAATAAAACTAAGAAAACATCTCTACTGAAGAATTCAGGGGCTTTTCCATTATTTTTTCTTTTATGTTCAATAATTATTTTAAGTCATAAATTGGAATCCACCTCGTTTTCACATAAATTAGAAAATGTGTGCTAAAAACAATTGAGAAAGTTAACCCTGATTCTAAATTTTATGCACACATTAGAAATATCACATTGCAAAAAGAAGAAAAAAGTTACCATGTCAGTGAAGGAGAAATGGAGAACAGCAGGGAGACTAAACTTAAAAATTTTTGTTTACTAAAATAAATACATAGGCAAAACTGACATTTTGCCCAAAATACCTATTCAAAATTGTAAACTTAGAAAAAAAAGTATTGGGAAATCACAAACATAACATAAGAGAAGACTTTATAGAGCAAGTCTGCATCACCAGCTTAGAGTTAGACGGCCACACGTGTGCTGCCTTCTAAGAGGAAATCCCCAGGAAGCTTCTCGCAGAGACAGCCTGGCGTTTGAGTAACACTTGAAGTAAAATCTGTGCATGCTTCAAGTAAGGCTCACAGAGGTTAGTAGTTGAAAACAGATGCATACAAACATTCTCTGAAACACGACAGAGTTTTAAAGAGAGTTAAGAAAGGAAATAATGCAGATTAAAACAAAAACAAAAAACCTTGGAACTCCAAAAAGAGTGAAGCTGGTCCCGAAGTGCTGTCTTGACTGTCTGAAAGTTTATAAGAACAAAATCCACTGATGCAACAGCTTCGTATTCAACAGAAATACAAACATCAACGTTATTAATAAAATGCTTCAATCCCTTACAATGTCTTCGAAAGACCTCAAAATTTTACCTTCAAGCTTGGTGTTTGGGTCTGATCGACTGTAAATCTCATTAGAATATTGAATTGAAGATCATTTGGAAAAGATTCTCTGAAATAAGGAAAGAACAAAGTAAAACAAAAATTGATCAGGTAAACATTTGGCAAACTAAACAGAAAATTATGCTTACTACCAAAACATAACGTCACTCAAAGAGCATGCATGTAGCATCTGTAAGTGGTACTGTCTACGCAGTATGGTGTACAAGTTATTCCCAGAACAATCTGAGCATTCGAGTCTCTATCCTATTGGGTGTTAAAAAGCAACACTATAGGAAGTAATGCTCTATCTTGCTTCAACTGTGGTTTTAATCAGAAGATTTAAAAAGCTGAAGATTGTCAGAAATGTTTCCCCAGACCTAATATCTGAATTCTTAGACTCACCTCAACAATCTACACAAGAAAGTAGAAATATATCATTGGTTCAAAATCCTCTGAAAAAGATTCTGAATGTTTAAATGCATAATAAAACAAACATTTTTTTTAAATTTAGGAAATATTTTTTGTTCACATTAGATTGAATAAGAGCTTCAACTCTATTTTGAATATCCTAATTAAGATAAAATACAACCTTGAGTTACTCAACCAATGTTCATGACAGTTTTAGATAAGAAAGGCATTGTTTGATTTAAGGACTATTGGTGCATTAAATATATCATGTGAATGAGCAGGATTAATAATTTCCAAATGAATCCCATGCAGCATAAATGGGTTGAAAGGACTCAGGAATCTTAACAGAGAAACTAAACACCTCTGAATTACTACTGGATAAATTGGAAATATACGAAGAAAATATTACCTTGTAACATCAAGGGCTTTCTGAACTTTTGCCTGAACAGACCCCAGCAAATCAGCACCCATTTTTTTTAATAGTTGAGTCAGCAGTACAAACAGCCAATCTTGAAGATCATCTTTGTGGACTTGTATGAAATCCACTAGAGTCTCCAAGAACATGCTGAATACCTACAGTGGGTAAACGAGGGAAGGGAGAGAAAAAGGAGGAAATATTGACCTCTATGATTCATTCGAAACTGAAATAGAAAGGGAATACAGGAATCAGAGGCACAGCGATTGGCAGCCAAGCGGAAAAACAATCTGTCTTGCTTTTCATTGGACTCTGTGATACAAGAGTACGTTTGAACTGTTATCCAACTTCTGCCGCAGTTCAACAATTAGCTATTCCATGCAGCATCGCTTGGTAAAGAAACTTTGGCCATAATGGCTGGCACACCTAATGCTGTCAATGATGCCAGAGCTTAATCTGGTTAAACTGAAATCCACCGTATCTGAAATTTAGGGCAAGGAACTACCTACTGATAGCCTCCCCAGGCCTCAGCTCTTTGAAGGAGTAGCACAGAGTGAATCAGAGGATGACTATGCTGACAGCTACCTTAAAATATAAGAACATTATGACATATTGGCTAACTAGAGACTCCTAGATTTCTCAATATGTCAGTTGTCATACCTTTTTTTGGTATGAGATATATTATTTGTTAAAACTGCCCCAAATGTAATTTTAAATGATCTGGGATACATATAACTGTATCTAAAAGAAAATAAATTCAGGATACAAATCTATATATTAATTTTAGTGATTTCTAAGAAATCCTAGATGGCTATTTTGATGGGTTTTGTACTTGGTTCCAGTATTTACCCACTAGTTTAAAACTTTTTACAAGATAAAAAAAATGTAAGGAAAGGAATGCTAATATTCTTAAGTACTGCATCTCATTAAAATACTTGTGAAAAATGACCGACACTAAGGTGTATCTCTACAAGAAATTCAGTACCATAGTAGAGAATTTATTTCTAGGTAAAGAAGAAAAAAAAAAAACCTCTTAGGACAACGTCAGCCATTATATTATGAGACAATTTATAATCACAACAGACTCTAAAAACGATGGCTTAAAAAAGTTAATAATCTCGAAACTTTGCTAATTTGAGAATTAAGGAGTTATGCTCGATATATGTCTTATTACTGAATATATGTCTTATGACTGAATTTCCTTTATTCAGTTCTACGTGAACTCCCATTTTTTTCTCTTATGTTAGAAAATGAAGGATTTTCCTGATCAGAATTAGAAGGTTTAATATTTGAACCTGAGTTAGAAACGAATACACCTAAGCTATGTACTCAGAACGTACAATAATCACAGAAGCAGGAACTATTTTCTAACGCCGTCTGAATCTCTTCAACACCACTCTTACTCACAGTGCAGAACCATTAACTTCCATCCCACCTCCCCAACTACCCCCCCAAATCTGGCTTCTCTCAGATTTAAAACGTGGCCCGCTGTCTCAAATGGCTGCTGGCTGTCTCCTCAGAGCCCGGACTAACGTTGAGGGACTCCGCTAAACCTACTCCACAACCACGCATGTATCTAATTGAGTACTCACTCTTTCTGGTCCCCGGCAAATCAGTCCAGTGGTACGGTACTAGTACTCGCCTAGAAAGCTGATTGTTAAGTATCCAGAAATGCTGTAAGCTGGCTGGTAGCTTGAAATCGGCCATGTACACCTCAGAAGGTACAACAAACACTACACGTCAGGCCTTTCTGCCCTTCCCCTTAAGTCTGCTTTGCCAGGCACAACACTCTAATTCTTTGATCCACTTTTAACCTTGTTTCAACTCTTGCCTCTTTTCCTGAAGATTCCAACTTGAAGCTTTCAACTACAGCAAAGTTGACATTAGAATGCCTAAGTCAACTCTCATTTTATCTGGTTCTCGGGAAACTGAGAACCAGAAAATTATGTGACTTGCCCAACGTTTCCATAGTGAGTGGTTGGATCAGGACTTAAAGCTAAGTGTCTTGGTTTTCGGCTGTGTTCCATCCACTTTATTGTGAGATAACTTACCTCATCCACTTGACTGTCATTCAACATAAAATTCTCCACTGACTTTCCCCCCACTTTGATTTTCCTCTACAGCCATCCTTCTAATAATCGTTTCTATAAGGGAGAACCAATTTTATTCCTCTTTAATCTTTCAATTCTGGATTCGTGTTCTCTACAATATGGTCTCCCCTCTACTATCTTTACTCTTTTATTCTCCATCGAAATCCTGTGCTTACAGCTGCAGAAAACAATGTTTCATGAACTTCTCCTTCAGTTTCCCTCCCACCAATCATATTCTCATCATGAAATGTGGCAGCTTTTTCACTAGCTTAGTATGCTTGGCCATTCTGCGGCTTGCCACTGCTTTCCTCTTATTATTTCCCTTTTTTCTTTCATTCTAGTTGCCAGGCCCTAAATGTGTGGTGATTAAGAGCCAGTCTTCTTCTTGATTCTCTTTTCATCAAAAGTGTGACCTTAACAGGACCACTCTGCTCTAGCCTAGTAGGCCCCATGACCGCTAAACAGTTCTCGGCAGGCCTTCCCCAAACCTGTCCATCACACTATCACTGTAGGCACCATGCCTTTCTGACCTCAAGTCTGGATTTCTAGAACCAGCCAGGTAAGTACATATTCTAGGCTTTGTAGGCCATACGGTGTCTGTCACAACTACTCAACGCTGCCACTGTAGCAGAGCCATAGGCAGTATGCACACAAGTGAGCACAGCTGTGGGCCATATAACTTCATCTACAGAAGAGGCGGCAGGCCAACTCATGCCTGCTTTCTCACACCAGACTGCTATCATTCTTTTGAGCGAAACAAAATCCTCCACTGTCTATACACAGTGTACAGAATAACATCTCAAATGCTTTAGACAAGGTTCTAACTCTCCAAACTGCTCTCAGACCATCTGGCAGCATAAAGTCTACTGTTCTGAGTACATCTCACCACACTCGTGATTTCCTATCACACACCCTCTATTTACACACAGTATGGGACTCGCTACAAAGTTTACTGCTCAAGTCCCAGCCAAAAGGCTTTGTAGATCAGTTTAGGATACAGTCACTGTTCTTTCCTTCTTGGAATGTTTTGTGGGACTAGCTTTATGGTGCTATTTAAATTTTTCTGTATTTATATTACCTTCCCATCTGAAACATGGAACGTTTGAGAATAAAGCCTCTATTTTTGTATAGCGCATTACCAATTAGAACCAAGCTCAAAGTTTATCAGAGGCTGAGGACTGAATAAAAAAAGTTCCTTAAAGAGTAAGGATCTTCTATTAAGTGGGAATTTACCCTCAAAATGGTAGCCAATGCTTTTTTTTTTTCCTCAATGGCAAGGGAAGATGTCTAAGATCTTCCCTTCATCCCACCCAAGATTAACTTCTTTCTTCTACATACTTCTTATAATCTCCCACTTCTCTGGACTCACGTCAGTCATTCCCAGGAGGCCCTTTCTTCTCATGCTGACATATCCGAAGTTTATGTTCCTGACAAGATCTGAACTGCTATTTTCTTCAAGAAGACTTCTTTGAGTCTCCTAAGTACCAATTTCTTTTGATAGAGTACAGATGAACAAAAATGTAGACATGTTATTTCTAGTACTCCACATAGAGAATTCTATTATTATTTTTCAAAATACTTATATCCTATCAATGGTGCTTACTAAGTGACAGTATGTATGCCTATATATATCTATCTAAAATATATATTGTGAACTTCACATAAAATTTCTGACTTGACTGCCTGCTCACACAGAGTTCACTGCCAGATGTTGACATCCTCCCATGACCTTATCTAACATTAAAGAAGTGGAAAGTAGATATGCTAATGTTAGGGTTAAAAATCTGACTTCAGAACAAAAATTTGAGAACCATGGCTTCATACACTGTTCTGTTTGCTTTTATGGAATGACATTTATAGATGAGAAAGTATATATGGGGAGATTGGGACTAATTACTTTTTTAGTAATTGAAAAACTTGGGAATTATGTTTTTTAAATAATTCAATGGAACCAACCTTCAATGGAATCGCTTTATAATTCCACGTATCTCACAACGGCAATTCCTGGAACATGACTATACCAATGGGGCTATTACAGTTGAGGCAGTCTTTTCTTAATCTTACTTATATCTTAGGTGTGCCAGTCATCAAATACAGAACAGAAGAACATCATCAAATTAGATTAATTAGTAGATTAAGAAGCACATCTCCAAACAGAATGACAGTTTGCATAACTGCAAATAGCATTTCGTGGATTGCAAAGGGTCCAACACTGCATGAACTCTTCGGGAGAGAAAATAGAGAAAAAGGGTTAATTTCACAGTCATGCAGTAAAGTTAGGTTTCCAACAAATATTGAACCAACTTACTCTCTATTGAGAGTTCCAACACAGGGGACAGCATGCAAAAAGA
This sequence comes from Cryptoprocta ferox, assembly GCA_028646485.1. NCBI lineage: Eukaryota > Metazoa > Chordata > Mammalia > Carnivora > Eupleridae > Cryptoprocta > Cryptoprocta ferox. The sequence continues at coordinate 143,475,187 of CM053573.1, read as the reverse complement.
AAAAAAGAAAAAAAAGAAAAACACACAAATTAGTCGCCATCAATGCAAAGTTCCTGTATGGAAGAAAAACACTTAGAAAATAAAAGTGACAAATGTTTTTCAAAGTTTTGTGATAAACTCAAAATAGTTTTTAAAACAAGGGTTAAATGAATAGTATGAGAGAAGAGTATGTGATTTTCTTGTGTTCCTCCCTCACCTCCTTGCAAAAGAAATTTAAAAACAAAAATCAGAAAACCAAATGCTTTTCCAGACCCTAATATCCTTGAGGCTCAACTTCTAGAAAGAATCTAAGACTAACAGACACCTGTCCCCCCATTTCTGAGGACTGCCAACATTTACTACCAAAACATGGCATCTAGAGTTTCTTTTTTCCTCTGCAGAAGCAATACATTCACAAGTGACTTCTGTGAAGGTTTAGAACAACCACAGTTGTCTGGAAATAAAAAGGAACTGTTTATACCAAACTTTACATTTTGCCCAGGTAAGATGTATGCTGTGGTATCCTGATCCTAGGACACCTCTGTTGCCTAGCCTAAGAGACCAGATGTGACCTGGGCACTCAACTGTGTCCCATTCTAGTAGCCACATTAAATTCCTACCCTAGCTGTTCAAGACTCAAAGACAGGACTTCAAGGGGTAGGACTACACGGATCATAAAATGCCAGTTCATGGCACGCACCTCGGTGAAGGTGGCTCTTTTCTAATAGTTTCTTCAGAGGCAAATGTCAGCACAGAAGATAACTTTTGGCATCTGACACTCCTTACATTTGAGGGAAAAGCGATTCTAGAGCAGTCAAAAATAAAAACCTTCCCTGAACTCCTTAACTTTTCAAACTTATTTAAATTTAGTTTAAAAAAAAAAAACTTACAGAAGTGCTTGGTTGGCTAAGGGGCTTTACATATATTAACTCGTTTAAATATCCTCACAATCTTAGGAGGTACTACTGATTGTTAACTATTAATTACTATTAACTCGATTTTACAGATTAGGAAACTAAGGCCCACCCTGCCAGTACGTGTTGGAGGCAGAATCTGAACCCAGGAATCTAGCTCTACCATCCACACTTGTTATCATCGTGTTGGACTCTCTCTGGAAATCTATTAATAGGCTTTAAATCAGACATCTGTAGCTTATGTTCTAAATTACTGTCAGACATACATCATCACTTATTCCCATACTGGTATCCGAAGTAAAAAAAAAAAGTTACAGGCATCAAATAATTTCAGCCTGCACACTCTACCAGTCCGGTCCCAGGAAAAAGTCCCGCATCTCCTTCAACGGTATTCAGAGAGTACTCTTTCCTGGGGTGTCTGCACCGTACACCAGAGCTCACCTGATGCTCTGGTTGGACTCAGATGCTTACTGTAAAATATGTAAGAGGGGAACATTCTGGGGGCTGGAGAAGGAGATCCTACATGAAAATAGGCAGGTTGCCCACAAACTAAGTATCTTGTTTCTGCTGAGGGCAGCAGGTAGTCTCAATCACGTTGGGTATAAGTGTAAACAACTCTCAGTTATCACGGAAGCTGGGTAATACCCAGAAGTGTGAACACAGAGACTGAACTGTTGATTTCGACCTAAAAAGACACGAGAAAATCCACCTAACCAAGCTCATGGTACAAGATGTCTCCTGAGCACTATGGCCCATTCTGGGGGCAAGTCTTCAGATAGTTTCTGCCCTGTGAGCTTTCAAGCCACTTGAGGTTACGACTAAGTGATTCCAACTCAGGGTGGAGAGCTAACCCAGGCTTGAGGAAGACAAAGAAATGTCCCTGATCGCATTTTTCACGGCTATGAAAAAAAGTGCCTGGCTCCTTTTGGGGACATGCACATAGTCCAGGCTGGGGTGAGAGTGAGGAAGGGATGACAAGCAAAATGACAGGCATTTTCTTGAGGACAATGAGGAGTCACTGTGGGGTTTTGGGCTAGTAGAAAAGATTTATCTTTTATAGAAAGGATGCAGTCTAGAGGAGGAGCAACAGACCACTCTGCCCTGAGTTAGCAGTGAGGATAGAGAGATGTTCAGAAGATTGAATTAACTAGGTTTAAGTGAAGTTTCCAGGATGATGCCCAAATTCTTCACTGGAGCAATGAGGGAATGGTGATTCCACCTGATGAGATAAGGCAACGCAGAAGTTCTGAGGCTGAAGATGACCATCAGGCACGTGACAAAGTCAGTGCAGGAGAAGATAGGGCCGGAAGTACACATTTGCCAGTCATCAGGTTCCAGCAAGCGGTAACGTAAGCTTCAGATAAGGTACAGAATTGAAGACAAGAGCCTAGGGCAAGAATGTAAGCAACACCAATGCTCAAACAAGTGGAGAGAGCCGTGTTGCACGACCAGGGGTTCAGAGAGACTGGGTGAGCCACAACGGGCACATCAACAACAGACACATCAGGTTCCTTAAATGACAGGAAAGATACACTGAATAACTGACAGCAAAGTTGAAAAGCAGAAAGGAATGTCAACCAGCACATTGGAATTTATGAGAAATTCCCGGAAGCCAAGAAGACCGTATCAGCAAAAAATAGAATACACGTTAATGTGGCTAACAGCAGTTTTAAGGTGACACCTCCTTCTAGTTCAATAGAAGGAAAGGTAGAAGAATGAGCTTCTGTGTAGTTAAAGTGGCTGGTCTGGAGGCAGGAAGTGGGAGTTTCTGCTTGATGGCTTCCATTTTCTGGGTAAGCTAAGAGGCCAGGACGCACGCTTGGGACACGAGATAGGTTGGGAGGTGAATGGGCTGCAGTTGTGCGGAGAGAAACCATATGACATGATCTCCATGGAGAACAGAAGAGAAAGAGGAGAGGAGGATTACAATGTAGCACTGAGCATGCAGACAAAAACCACAGATCAGTAATGGAGAATGGCAGGAAAATATGGAATACACATGGCTCGTTTCACTCAGGGGCCAGTGCATTGTTTCCCTTCAAGAATCCTAACCTCCAACCAGTGTCATGAGCTCCACCAGCAGAGGTTTTTGAACATATGTTTCTATTATAGTGTCAATAACTAAGAACTGAGCATAAAAAACAGGGATCAGCAAACTATGGTTTGCAAGCTAAGAATTTTTTAAATGGTTAAAAAAATTTTTTTAAAGAAAATTTTGTGGGGTGCCTGGGTGACTCAGCCGGTTAAGCATCTGACCCTTGGTTTTGGCTCATGTCATGATCTCATGGTTCGTGGGACTAAGCCCTGCATTGAGCTCTCTGTGGACAGGGTGGAGCCTCCTTGGGATTCTCTTTCCCTCTCTCTGCCTCTCCCCTGCTTACTTGTGCACTCTCTCTCTCCTCTTAATTATAAACTTAAAAAAAGTAGGCCTTTAGTAAATATTAAATAAAAAGGCAATTTTGTGACACATGAAAATTAAAATTTCAATGTTCATAAAGTTTTGTTGCAACCCAGCCACATTCATTCGCTTACATACTGTCTATAGATTCCTTTGTGCTATATAATGGCTGAGTTGAGTGGTGGTGACAGACATCATTATGGATGCAAATATTTACCATCTTGCCCTTTACAGAACAAAAATGGTCCACTCCTGATAAAGAACAAAACTGTGTTTGGGAAGGGGCACTTGAGTGGGTGGCTCAGTCGGCTGAATGGCTGACTCTTGATATAGGCTCCAAGCTGAGCATGAAGCCTGCTTAAGATTCATAGATTCATTCATTCATTCATTCATTCATTCACTCATTCTCTCTCTCTCTCTCCCTCTCTCTCTCTCTCCCCCTCATTCCCACTGCCCCTCTTCCCAACCCATGCTCTCTAAAACAACAAAAACAAAAACAACCCCGGAATTTGGAAAGAAAATCATAATCACTGCCTGTTCCTGAAGATGGGAGCCAATGGTACTTTATAAAACGGGGAGGGGGAAATCTGCCACTTTAATAAAAATATCAGGATATAATGCAAAAGCTCAAATCAAATCCTCACATTTTAAACTCAGCATAGTATGGTTACATATCCAGTTCATTCTTTTTCTTTTTTTTTTTTAACTGAGAGAGAGAATGTGACCAGGGGAGGAGCAGAGAGAAGGGGAGAGGGAACGCCTAGAGGATTCCGTGCCCAGTGCAGTGTGGAGCCTGATGCGGGGCTTGATCCCAAGACAGATCATGACCTGAGCTGAAATCAAGAGTTGGAAACAAAACCAGATGGGTAAAGATTATATATTGTTATAAAACCTGATGAAGGAAAACCAAAAAGTCCTCTTCCTCACGACTCTACAGAGAACTGTAGCTGGCTCTCCAAGTCTACTAAGGAAAGCCAAATGTATGTGCTCAGTTCAGGTCCTTTACCAACATCAAACTCAATTTTCCTATTGACCTCTAAGAGCCTCTTTTAAACAGCACTTCTCTTTATTACTGTATAAACCCTAGCATCCAACTAAACTGTATTATTGTCCTCATAAAAATTAAAAAATTGTGACTTCATTAAATAATCCAGCCCCAGTCTTATACCTTCCAGTAGACAAGAATTTTACCACTTAATGAAGATGTTTTAAAATTCTATTTTTAAAGGTTGTATAGATAATTATGAAAATATTATTTATAAAACAGGTCCATTCGGATCACAATGGTCTTGTCCTTTGGTTTATATTGCCAAGAAAATATTTCAACAACTGATTTGGTCAGGATTTATAGCATTTTTGCATTAAAGGGAGTCCTGCAGCTGTAATTGGTGGTAGCAACAGGGGCATGCCGTGGAGCAGTTATCTACGTGTGCAGTTTGAAAATTATAAACTGTATGTCTGTACGTCTGTATGTACATACGCACTTGTTTATTTATAATTTCTACGCCCAATGTGGGGCTTGAACCCATGACCCCGATTCCAAGAGTCACATGCTCTACCAGTTGAGCCAGCCAACCACCCCTGAAGGTTGTAAACTTTAAAAGAAGCTGCTTACCAACTGTTTTTTAAGTCTTTATCTTTAATAGAATCTTGTATTCGTGGATAAGATAAATATACCTTCCGACAGAGGATAATCTTTGAAAATTGTTTTAAAGTATAAGCAATTTGCAATCTTTAGCTGGATTTTAGTTTATGTATAAAATGGGATTTTATTATCTTCAGTGTTGTAAGTAATGGAAATGATGAAAATAGGGAAAAAATGAGAATGATATGTGGAACAATAATGTGAAGACAGTAAAAAACCAAAGCAAAATTCATTAATATCTTTCTTATAATTTCCCTTCCACATCTCCCTCTCACTTAGATTAGAAATTCTCATGTAGACAACTGGTAACCTAAAAAAAGATACTTAAAATTTCACCACTGTCAGACACATTACTGAAAACAGAATAAACAAACACATTTTACAACAGTACTACCCTGCAAGGTAAACCACGGCTTCGCAGCGCACATGCAGATGATGCCTCACTATTTGACATTAAGTATGTTCAAAAATAATTTCTTTTCCAGCAACCTCCACACCCACCATGGGGCTTGAACTCATGACCCCGAGATCAGGAGTCGCATGATCCTCTGACTGAGCCAGACAGGCACCCCTAAAATTCAGTATGTTTTAACCAACATTAAAAATTAAACAATGTTCTGAAAATTTTTATGGACCACTTCAACATAGAAAATGCTTTTTTAAAGGTTACTACCAAACTATGGCCAACACTGTATTTTCTGCTTTTGCGTTATTTAATGGCAATTCTTTTCTACACAATTGCTCTTTTAAGAATATATTTACATTAACAGTGCAAAAGAAGAAAACAATAAAACGTTCACAGAAATATTTTTTCAACTTACCCCAATTTTCTTCTTTTAAAAATAGTAAAAAGTTTCTAGTAATACAAATACATTCAGCTGACTAATTCTGTGAGTTGTGCTTGTCACTATATCCCTCAGTTTATACAGTCTTAGCCAGTTTCTCTTTGGAGAAGCTTAAATGGTTACCAGTGAACAATTTCTAAATTATGTATGATATCAAACAATTTCAATTGTGTTTGAAAAGATTATTACCATTTTGGAGCAATAATAAAACAAAAATGGCTTACAGTGTTTTGCTATCACTTTTTTTTTTTTTGGCAATACACAAATGACATCCCATAGGAGTAAATAATCTTAAATACTAAAACATACCTTGCCATGAGGATCAGCAAACATTCTTGTGAAAATTTCACATAATCTTTTCAGTTCAACTCGGCTGTCAAAATAATAAAATAGCTAATTAATAACTTGCTGTATGAAGAATTCATTTAAAAGTAACCTTAGGGGAACCTGGGTGGCTCAGTCGGTTAAGCGTCTGACTGTGGCGCAGGTCATGACCTCACAGTTTCTGAGTTTGAGCCCTCAGGCTGGGCTCTCTGCTACAAACACAGAGCAGATCTTCTTTGGATCTTCTGCTCCCCCCCCCTCTCTGCCCCTCCCTTGGTTGGTTCTCCCCCCCTCCAATGAAAAAACCAAACAAACCCAAAACCCCAAAATGAAACTTCAAAAGTAACCTTAGCTGTAATTAGCTTCTTATAAAAAGGAGGCTATAAAAACTAGTCCTCAAAATTATAAAGTTTGTGGGATTTACTAATTAGGAATAAACACAAATTTAACAAATGCAACAATAATTCTGTTACAACCCACATTAGCTTAAAAGATGAAAGTTACATGAAAAGAAATACAACTGAATTTCTTTAATGTAGCATGACAGGGGAAACTGTAAAAATGACGTTCCTAACATAAATTTTATCCTTTATTTTTATTTTTTAAAAACGATTTTTATTTATTAATTTTGAGAGAAAGAGCATGCATGTGAGTGGGGGAGAGGGCACACGCCCGATGTGGGGCTTGATCTCAGGAATGGTGAGATCATGACCTGAGCTGCAATCAAGAGCCAGATGCTTAAACAAATGAGCCACCCACGCACCCCTGATTTTTTCCTCTAAATGCTAAGATGTTTTCTTAAATTTGGCCACCTGACGACTAATATCTTTCTAAACTATGCCTACTCCCTTGCCATTGAAAATGATATACTGAACTTAATATTAACGTAATTTTGATGAGGCTAGGAACAATATTATGATGACTTATTACAAAGATTCATGAAGTGTGATATACACACATCAGAATATATTAGGTAGTACATAAACATCTATTTTATTTTATTTTTTACATTTATTTATTTTTGAGAGACAGAGCATGAAGAGGGGAGGGACAGAGAGAGAGGGAGACACAGAATCCGAAGACAGGCTCCAGGCTCTGAGCTGTCAGCACAGAGTCCGATGCAGGGCTCAAACCCACGAACCATGAGATCATGACCTGAGCCGAAGTCGGATGCTCAACTGACTGAGCCACCCAAGCGCCCTCATAAACATCTATTTTAAATTAAATAGTTCTAATACTTCCTAAAGTAAATATACAGCTAGTAAATCTAACCCTGATTTCAGATATTAAGTCAGGAAGTAGACCTCTAATTTTCCACTACACTCAAACTTATGAATTAGCTGAAACTAGGGTTTTTTTTAATGTTTATTTTTTATTTTTGAGAGAGAGTGACAGAGTGTGAGTGGGGGGGAGGGCAGAGAAAGAGAGGGAGACACAGAATCTGAAACAGACTCCAGGCTCTGAGCTGTCAGCGCAGAGCCTGATGCGGGGCTTGAACACACATTTGAGATCATGACCTGAGCCAAAGTTGGACGCTTAACCGACTGAGTCACCCAGGTGCCCCTGCAGCTGGGTTGGCCAGAGAAGTTTAAAACATTACAAAGATAAAGACAATAAAGAATTTAGGGGGGAAAAAAGTAAAAGCCATTAGGAAAGGAAACCAGATCAAATCAAATCAAACTAAAAACCAATATAAAGTTCTGTTAAAACAAATTTACCCCAATTCCGTTTTGTATTACACTAAGATTCACATATTATATGAACACTAAGTATATACCTTCATATTCAAGTGAGCCTAAGCATCCTTTCCTCTCACTGAACAACCTAGAATCAGGAACGAACTTTAACAAACTGGTCGACCTTTTTTTAAAAATAATCTGTTCAGTTTTATTTTATGTACACTTTATTATTTTTAATTTTAAAAACAATTTTTCATTAACTTCTATTTATGAATAAAAAGTTTCCTTTTAAATAAAAATTTCTAGTATAGATAGTATAGATGGCCCTGAGGCTTGGGAAAATATTTTGATACCATCTTCTGAATTTATAACAAGTCTGTTCCCATACTAAGATCTGTAAGTGTTATGGAAACAAAGTCGAAAGTGCCAACCTGACAGGACAATTGTTTTAAGATAATAAACTCACCTTAGTGTTCTCTGATTTTTTAATAAGTTTTGTAGCCCCAGGAGGCCTTCTTTCCTTTCTGACCAGTTGGAACTAGCACATCTATTGAGGACCTCGGCCACATCTTCCGTCTGCCTCATATATGTCGGAATACTGCCATTTCGAGAGCTGTATGAGCGTTCTGAACAAGCGCTGGACGCGTCACTGTTGGCGTCATCATCTGAATGCATTCCATAGGATTCGTATCTTCTTCGAGCAGGTTTTTTCTGTCACACATAAAGACTCATCAGCGGTAGCCAAAAGAATATACTGGCATCTCACAATTTCTACTGACCACCAAAGGACTGGTTTTTGTTTTAAAATCAGTATAAAGCATGCGTCTAATCACTGTAATAATAAAGTTATTACCAACGTTGTATCAATCGATAACTGATTTTATTTTCAATATTTAGTTTTGCTTCACAGAGAACAGGTTTTAGAAGTTAGTAGAAGATGAAATATTTTTTAATGATGGAATATAGTAGAAACAGAGTAAGACTACATGGAAGTTCACACATGTAAAGTGAGAAGTGCTCAAGTTGTGGGTTTGTCCCTTTTCTTTTTCCTTTTCACGGAAGCCAAAGAACTACCAGTATATATTACAGATGAACAGAAATTACTAGAAGTTTGAGTTGGTAAGAAGAGAATATTACTTTTTTTTGAATATTACTTTTTTAAAGAACGAGAATGGGTCAGAGAAACACGTTTTCCTACATGCACTTCTATTTTTTCCTGTGTATCTTCTCCTTTCTCTGGTCTCCCTTTTACTTGTGCTACTGCGTCTCTTGCCACTCCTTCTTCCCCTGTACCCAATCCTCATGTCTCTTACAGAAGTAAAATACAAAGAATGATGAGAATCTGTTTTGCTTACTATTATTTTTAGGAGGCAAGCTCCTTGAGAGCCCATCATGTTTTCCCCAATGTGTCTATACTATTTCAAATAAATGCAAGAAAGCCTATTTCGATTCGATTGCTTTGTATCTGAAGCTTACCATTTAATATACGTAACTGCTAATTATACCGTGCATAATAAAAATGAAATGAGCGAGCAAATAGTTTGAGATTTCCTTGGAAGAATTGGAGATACATCTCTATGTAATCTGATATTTGAATTTACGCTAATGAGCAGTGAAGACATTTCTATGAAACATGCTGATAAGCACAAGAATTTAAAACAGTTCCAGATGATTATAAATTCTCCAAAGTCTAAAATCTTAAAAAGCAAATAAACTTGAATTTAATTCAAAATAGTTTTATAAAGACATTTCCATCACTAAACAAACACCTCTTACTGATTTAAAGACACCAGTTTAATTTAGGATGGGATAATGGGCTATGTCCTGTGTTGGGCTCCCGGACTAGGTTGTTATAGACATAAGTGTCAATGGTGTCACCTCATCTGCAGGGAGCAGTCAAGCTTAAAGGAGAAGAACCCCCACAGGACGTTTTATGCAAGCAGTATCTCCCTACTGACAATCATATATACAGAAAAATGGACGTATTAAAGGATCTTATTACTTCCACTTGAATATTTTATAGAAGACTATCATCTGTTAAACTGATGAAGCAAAGGAACAAAGTTATGGTATCATAAGATGTCAGAAAACAGCAATGTCTATACCTTAGTCCGTATGTCTCCTAAGAGCTGAGCGCAGTAAATTTTTAAAGAGAAAAATTGAAAATAATGAAGAACATTTTGCTAAACAGCACAATGAAGTAGGCATAAACAATGCCCATAATCAGAAACAGTAAGTTTTTAATATACAGATACATAAAAACTGCTTAGTGGCAGGCTCGATCTTTAATCTTGCCAATATCCTTTAGTCCTAGGCTAGAAGACTATTCCCATAACCAGTTTTCCTAAAGAAACTAAAATTTTCTTTCTGTTTGGATCCTTTTGTTGTTTCCAAAGTTAACTTTGTTTCTATGATTTTCCCAAGGTCCAAATTAGGCTTAATACATTTTTTTTCTAGAAATTAAGAGTTATAACTGCAATATCTAGGCTATGCAAATAACGGAAGTAGAAGCAAATTATTGGGATTCAGCTTTTAACCGTGTGGCTCAACACCCCTTAAATAATCCAAACACACCCTAGTATTTTAAGTAATAGTTCAATAACCTATTCAATTCATAAAATTATATGAGCACAATTTAACTGGTAAATCTTCCATTTAAAAAGAAACCAGACAACATGATTTGAGGAATACATTGATGAGGAATAAATTTAAAGCACTTGACTGATCATCAGAACAAGATGTGATCAGTAGTATATCCCATGTCCAAGAGAACATAGTTCCTACTTAGTTATACTATTTATAAAAAATTAATCAAATGGCTGAGGTAAAAAGAAAAATTCTGCACATATAGACTGTTAGAGCAGAACTAAACATGTGATTACATTTCCTGCATTGCAGCTATGATCAGCAGCTATTTTTTAAAACTTTTTTTCAAATATATGTGGCATAAACTGTATTATATGAACACTGGTTAAGATGTGATATACAGTTTCAAAAGGCAGGATGTATTTTTTTTTATTTCAAAACAAAGATGAGGACTTTTATAAGTTCTGTGTAAGAAACTGAGTAAATGCTTCTCAAACATAGATAGGATTAATGTAATATGAAAGAGGAAATGTGCACCGAATTGATTTGGGAAATAAGCAGAAATCAATTATATCCATTGTTGCAAATGACACTTCCTTCATAATTTTAAGTGAGGAAAACAATGGTGATACATGTACAGTACTCTTCTGACAAACTATCATGGATCTGTAGATGATGTTTTTAAATTTCACGATTTAATGTGTCAGGCATAACGAACCAGGAGGGTATCTTAATTATAATTTGTCTGGAAGTTGTACTTCTCTCGGCTCAGAAATACAAGCAAGGAAGACTAAACAAAATCCTACCCCAAACTAAAACAACCCCTCAATACACCAAACGTTAAGCAAGGCTTGAAACATATGCTCGTAGTACATATTTATGTACCAATCTGCCCTTAGTGTCCAACAGTGCATAAAACACATTGTCGTATTAACAACATCAATATTTATATTATATTCCTGACATCCCATCAATTACTTCTGGCCCCAGCTTAAAATTCTGACCAAGTAATAAGGACCAAGAATGGATTATACAACTCTGCTTTTTACATTGTCCACATTTGGTCTTCTTAGATTTAATCCACAGGCTTTTTCCCATGTCCTCTCCCACGCTGGTGGACTGGCTTACCCACACATTAGTTTCATAATTGGAATATCTCTAATGATAAGGAAATGGAGAAGAGTACCAATGCATCTGCTACCGCCTCCTCCACATCAGAACCTGTGTTCAGGACTCGCATGGCACTGACAGAAGATGACAGTCGGCTCGATTGGCTCATCCCATACCCTGGACCTAATTCATCAGAAGGAGGAAAAGAGCTTTGAGAGAGTCATAAATGTAACAGCGTCACACTGGAAACTTTAAGATCCTTAAGGGGAAGGGGAAAAAAAAAAAAAAACCAATGGGGCAAAGCATTTTAAGAGCAATTCTGTATTTTCTGGGTACATTTGGTTTTTGGTCAAATAAAATGGTAATAAAGACAATTAAATTACTGACAGTGTATGGAAAACAAATTTAAAGAACAGTAGCTATGATACATTTATGATCAGAAAATAGAAGAAAACATGGTTGGCTAACTAAGGGCTTGTGAATCTACAGCCCTTGCAATTAATCCAGCTCTATCAGTCAGGCAGATCTCAGCCATACAGGTGAGCCATGGAGTAGTCCAGAACAAACCTCAAACCAGTAAAGATTAGGGAGCTCGATGAAGCTACACCAGTTTACAAGGAAAAACTCTCCAATTGTTATCTCTTTTCCTTCAAGATAGGTTTTCATTCTATAACTAAGACATGTCATTTGACATTTGTTAGGCACCTAGCGTGTGCCCAACATTCTGAGGTACGTAAAGACCAACCAGGGATGGATTCTCCCCCTCAACTACTTTCTCCACCATCATTTACAATTAAAACACTTCATCCACCATTTTGGTTTTTTTTTTTTTCCAAAACATGTACAAAGATGAAGTACATAATTGAGAACATAAAACAATTCCATATTTAAAAATGACATAACTTAGATTACATACACAAAAAAAAGCCTATTTGCTAGTGAGAAAAATGCTCAAATAAGGTGGTGGGAGGGGAAAAAGTTACTTGGGGGAAAATTAAAAAAAAAATCACAAATGACTTATTATCCAACAAATCAAATTTAACAAAAAACAAAGTGATTTATGGACATGAATCTACAATTCAATGGAAACTGAAAAGGACAAAAGTCTGAGATGGATGCACAGATGATAGTGAAAATGTACTCATCCTTCACCTGAGGCCCCGTACACATCGGGGGCGTAGAGCGCACCAGTAGATCTGGAATGGTGTCTGGAGGCTGGAATAACAGGACCATACAAACCTCATCTATTACCACAGAAACAAGGAATAGTGGCAGCACTATAGTCAGGCAAGGAGAGTTAGTCAACACTGGTATTACTAGTAATAAATAGTTAAGGGTCAGAATTCTCACTGCCGAGTCAGGCAACTGAACATTAGCACTGCAGTATCATCCTTGACACACAAAAGATCTTACACCTGACGGGACAGACATAAGCCCACGGGAGACAAAAAAAAGCAAGTATTCAAATGGAAGGAAATGTCAAAAGTACAAGCATGAGACAAAAAAATGAACACTGTAGTTTAAAAAAAAAAAAAACCACTATGGTCACTAGTAACCAATAATAAACCTAAATCCTTTAATCCTGAACCCAATGAGGCAGGTATTACTGTTCCATTTCAAAGATGGGCAAGTTAAAGCATAGAGTGAAGTTAATTAATATGATCAAAGCCACAGTAGTGGGAAGTGAAACCCCTCAGTATCTGCACTCTTTCAAGGCCTCTACTCTTAAACAGCACATGAACTGTCTTCCTGCTGTTCAAAAGGTCACATACCTCACTTACATCAATCTAAACATTTTCCATCATGGTTCACAGAAGTTCTGCATTCAGTAAACGATTTAAATATCAAAGACATGTGAACGTAAGAAAAGGATACCAATAATACAATCAAAAGACCTACGAAGGTAACATGTCTCCCTATATTTGTCATGTTTCTCTGAATTTAATTTTAGCATAGTTTAAGTTTCATGTCTTAAAATCCTGATTTTCATAACACCGTAAAGTCAATCTTCTTCATTTTAATATTTAATGAAATAGAATACTCCTATTTAGAATGTTACTCTTCTTCAGATATATTAATTAGAGCAGTTAAAAATACTTTTTTAAAAAAAAGTTTATTTTGAGAGAGAACGAGAGTGAGCGGGGGAGAGGGAGAAAGGGAGAAATGGAGAATCCCAAGCAGGCTCTGCGCCATCAGCGCGGAGCCTGACATGGGGCCTAAACTCAACGAACTGTGAGATCATGACCGCAACCGAAATCAAGAGTTAGATGCTTAACCAACTGAGCCACCCAGATGCCCCTAAACACTTTATTACATGAATCACTCTTTTCTTTGCCACAGGACCTTAATGAACGCAAAAACAATAAAAAAGATTGAGACCAAAGATTAAACATGCTGTAAATGCTGTAAAAAATGTTTAATCGGACTCTGAAAAAGTGACTGCTATAGTTAACAAAACATACTAATACGTAGTTTTAATTCTACCTGAAATAACTTTTAAAACAGTGAGAGTTGAATCAATATGAAAATGCCCAATGGATGAAAATTTGTGAAAAATGTTATAGCATCGAAGGTTACCTGTGGCTGAAGATAAGAGAGAAGAGGCACCACACGTATTCTTGTAGGAACACAAGTCTCTGTTTTGAAACTTGGCTCCAGAAAGAAATGGAAACGAAGGGCACAAGTTCCAGAGGAGTTCAGCCGTGCTCAGCTCTGGTTTATTTCCGAGGCCTGAGAGCCCTCACGCTGGCTTTTGTGTTACAACCGAACGTGCAGCAAACTACGGGGTTCACTTGCTGAATGGCGATATTGAAGTCATAGGTGAAAAAAAGGATTCACCAAATAAACACAGCAAGGACAGCAGAGTGCAGGCAGACACTGCAGACAATGGCAATGGGAAGGACAACCTGATTTCTGAGACGGCTACCCCTCACCCCTGCATAGTAACAGGGCCAATCTGCTACCGTTACTGTGCGGCATCCATAGGTAAATAAAAGGGCCATCAAAATCAATTCTCCTAAAACTATAATATTAAAAGATCTAATCCTCTTTAACCCAAATAGAATGTCCCACTAGAATCAGGAAAGCAGCTTCTTTTAATAATTAAAAATTTAAGTGATTTAAATTGTCAAATGGAGGCTTTGAGATGAATCCAGAAAACTTAATGGCAGGCTACCATTTCTCTTTAAAAAGAGGCCTAGTAGCAAAGCTTATTTTTTTAAGTGATTAATAGTTGGTTATAAATCTCTCATGTCTGACTACCGCAAAGGTTTAAAAGGTTTCTTCTTGATATCTCATGTTTCCTAGTAATTCTGCAGTGGCAGCATTATACAAATACAGGTGTCACCCCATTAAAAACACCTAAGATCTCTGCCACGGAAGTACAAGGCAGCTACTTCCAGGCAGCAGTCAGAGCCTGGTCAGTGCCAAGTGCCTAATGTGTGCCAAGCACGGCTCTGACGGATTTGTCTCCTATATTCTCTCGCTCGTGGCTTCTTCAGAACAATCCTAACAAGTACGTGCTACTCATATCCTAGTTTTACCGAAGGGGAGACTCGGGTCTAGAAGCCGTAGAGCCCAGGCCACCTGACTCTAGAACGTTATGTTCTTAAACTATGACACACCCACTCCGCTCTCTCCGACTCTTCAAGATGGCATGCATCCTGTATACAAATGTAGGGTCTATTCCATTGTCAAGCATATATGCACGGACGTATACCATGTACATTTACATGCATGCAGGTGTGCATATACACATACATATAGTCCGTATGTATTTGAACTAAAAATACCTCCGGCAAAGCACTGAGAGGGAACTCTCTGGCACGTGGGACTGGAACACAAATGACAAAGGCCGAGGATGTCTCTATCTGTGTCCCCAGCTCAGCAGGGTTTTCTAGGTCAGTACAGGACAGTCGAGTGACTTATTTGAACCAAAGGGCCCAGAGAACAAGCCTTGAACCTCTAGATGTTCTACACTAACGTGTCTACTGCACGAAATAGTAATTCTGCTTGGCAATGTGTAGAACTCTGTTCTACTTAAAAGTCACAAAATCTGAAGAGCAAATCTCTAAGTATTACAGTAACCTATATTTTGTGGAATTAAAAGAAAAAATCTGAAATGGCTTTAGGTATGTACATATAAACAAAGTACTAGTTAAAAAGTCGAAGGACCATGCAGAAATTCTAAAACATTTCAATGTAAAAAAAATTCTGCCTCTCTGGTTATTCTCTTTTTTTAAATTTTTTTTTTTTTTTTTACATTTATTTATTTTTGAGAGACAGAGTGAGACAGAGCATGAGTGGGGGAGGAGCAGAGAGAGAAGGAGACACAGAATCCAAAGCAGGCTCCACGCTCTGAGCAAGTGTTCAGCACAGAGTCTGACACGGGGCTCGAACCCACAAACTGTGAGATCATGACCTGAGCTCAAGTCAGAAACTTAACTGACTGAGCCACCCAGGCGCCCCTCTCTGGTTATTCTCAAAAACTGTAAGTTTAAAAAATCATTTACTATTTTTATAATTGAGGTAAAGATACTATTACAGGGAAGGATACAATCTAATCTCTATAATCTGCAACACGGAGGTTTTACAGCAGTGATACAACATGGGCTAATATGTGGGAAACAACTGTTAAACTGTAGAATACTATAAAAATGTTAACCTCTCCCATTTTAGTAAGTAGTTCATATGGTATTTTGCAGCACTCTTTCTAGTAACCTAAGTTAAATATCTAAGTTGAAATGTTAATATTTCTGCTAAAAAAAACCAACAGCATTTATTTTGTCAAATGAAAGGGTCCGTATTTCACAGGAGGGTAAAAATTCAGATATTAGCTTCAAAGTTTATAGGTTTATTTCTTAAAACAGATCTTGAATTCAACATTCTGTAGTTCAGATCGGTTTGACAGTTACTTGATTATGGAGCCAATCTGTTTATACAAGGTCTAACCTGCTCGTTTCAACAAGGAAATGTCAAAGGAATTCCCAAACCTACAAGTCCCTTCTGACTCTGTCTTCTGTCAGGACAGAAACGAGAGGCAAGGAAGACAGCTAAACCCAAGTCCGCGGAGGCTGCCTGGTGGCGACAACACGGGAGAGAAGCGCACCGACGCCTGCCCAGTGCTTACCGAGGGGCTGGAAAGAACGAACAGGACTTGTGTCCCGGCTGCTCTCCCGACTGGCTTCCCGGCTGCACCCTTGACTCACACTTGGTCGAGGAATGCGGCTGCTTCGGGCTGGCACAAACAGCCGCACAGAAAGGGAGGAAACAAAAGACAGAATTTGCGTTTTGGATACATTAGTTTTATTTCTCTTTCTCAAAAACTGATTGATAACTTAAGTCTTAGGAAGGCCGACAAGAGATCACTCGGTCTTGGTAAGGCATTACCAGGACTGCAGGTAAATCTGAACACAGCCCTCTAGCTGCTATGAGATTAGAAGGGTAAAACAGTATTTTGCAAACACAAACAGGCGGCAAATAAAAAGGTTTAAACTCCACTTTAAAGTTATACTTTCAAGGTAAGATACCTAGTTCAATTTACGACCTCTATTTAAATTCTCCGTGAGTTCTAACTTGTTTTCTTCTAGCTTCTACGCGCCCGTCTGAGGTCTTCAGTGCTACCCGAGGCTGCGATACGGAAGAGGGGGGCCCGCGGCTCACGAAGCAAGCCTTACCCACGGACAGCCGGGACGGACTGGCCTCTCTGCTACAGCCCTGGCTCCGTGGGATCTTGCTTCTCTTCGGCGCCGAGGCGGAATTGACCAAGACTCTCTGCACACCGGAGCTCACAGTGGAGAGGGCTGTCGTGGTCAGAACTCTTCCCGGAGACCCGGACCGGCTGCCAGCTGAACGGCAAACACACACGCAGATGTTAAGATGTGAATTCTAAGAGAACTTGTTGAAAGGACAAAAAGTCAAGAAGTACATCGGAGGAAACTGGGATAGGGTGGCAAGTTCTAAGTTCAAAGGAAAGGGACCGAGGAAGACATGTGCATAGAATTGTAACCTGGAAAAAAAAAAAAAAAAGGTACGCTATATATACTAGGACTGGGGAGTAAAGCATGTAAAATATGTTTTCAGTCTTGGGGGGTATAAGATGCTATGTTTAATAAGGGCGACACTAATAAACAGCCTGTTTGCTTCAGAACACAAATAGAATAGAGATTTCCAAAAACATAACTTATCTGACGGTACATTTCATATGGCTGCAGCTATATATTAAAGCTATGTATTTACAAGGAACAAAATTAGTCATTACATTATTGCTAGTTTTTGTGAAGAATAAAAATTTGCTTCCTGTTAAAACAGTTGGCCTTTGTGAGATGCTTCTGAACGGGTATAACAAAATTATCTTGCTACTAAGTATACTTTTAATTTTTACAAAATTAAATTTTGAGGGTTTATGAAATTGGGCCAGCTGAAACAAACTTGCTTTTTGCCTTCAAATAGCAACGGGGACTTGGGTGGCCACATCTAGGATGGAGACGTAGAAGTACTGAGAGCAGGAGAGTTAAACTAACTACGAGCAAATGTCAGACAAGTCAGACACTTTCTAAACCAGTGACTCTCAGTCTTGGAAGGCAGAGGACACGCGGTCGGGGGGAAGAGAGAGGGGGCTAGATAAGATCTCAGAGACTGGGCAAGGATTAAGAAAAAGTTAACACGGTTTTCAACTAGAATCACGTGCGTTAACTTTTAAGGGGATGAGCTCCCTGTCAGAACATTTTACATCTGCACTGAATGGGAAAACAAACTAGGTAAACTCCACGATGTAATTTAGCTCTACATTCTGAATGGCGGCATTTTAGAAAAGTGGGACTTGCACTTAAAGAAATGAGAGCAACTTCCCCCCTTTGCTGGGCTTCGCCTCTCTTCACCACCAGGCAGTCACTGCTCACCTTGTACGACCTCACTTCATTTCCATGGAGCAAAACCTAAAGACTCAAATGCCAGTGTGGTCAAGCAGGAGGTGTTTATGAGGGAGGAGCACTGACTGTAAGGTAGGGAGTGGTGACTTTTCAGTCCCAGCCAGCTGTGACTTGAGGGAATACTGGCCAGGTTTTAGCATTTTGTAGAAAAACAAATAATAATAATAATAAAATAAAAACTCTGAAATTTTCTCATTGTTATCATGTTGTGAGGACCAAATAATACATGAATGGAGGCAGGCTGGATATCGTCCTGGGGCTGCTGATCTGTGGCCTTCACTGCAGTTTTCTTGGCATGGTCTTGCCTAATACAATTTAAATTCATGTTTAATTCATAAACTTTACCAGCACACAAAATTAAAATTACCTTCCACTGGTTATAGCAATATTGTATAAAAGCAGTGTTTCCAAGGAAATTAACAATTTATGTGAATAGAAGGAATTCTAAGTTATTACAGGGAAATTATTCAACTCTACTTTAAAACGATGGCTCATTTGAATTCCTTCTTGATGTTTCAGGTGAAGAATCTTCAAATCAGGTTTTTTTCAGTTATAATGTTAAGGATACCCACAAGGCACCTATTTTCTCCATGCAGTATCTAAACTAAACATACACACCAAAACATCCAAACACCCAACATGCCACAAACTCACAATGCAAGATAAGCCAATGGGACATTTTATGGGAACACTTGCAACAATATAAAAGGTATCAATAATGAACTGAATGAACACATACAATATGGTATTCTGTTAAAACTAATATAAATTTAAGGGGTGACAGTGTCGGTAGGAGACTGGAGGATTGCTTGAAACGTGGGTCTATTCAGCAGAGAGGAAACATGCAGTACTGAAGCACAGTAGTCACTCCACCTAGTCTGGATTAACTGAATTTGTCAAAAGTATGCAAGCTCGCTCTCTATTTAAATTCATTCATACCCTCTCCTAGAAAATAAAATTGGCAGTCTGTTTTGCTTTCATCATCAGCCTCCCTTCTCCACTAAATCCAAACCCCAACCAACAGTGCGATAATTCCAATGCCCATGACTCATTTTGGAGTTATTTATACTTAGAAGAAAATACCGAAGCTCTTTCCCCAGCCATGAACTACCAAGGCTAATGCTTCTTCTAAGAAAACCACTGAGTTGATGAAAAAGGGCCTGGTGTACCTGGGAGTGACATGCTACTAGAAAATACCCTAATTTGCAAAACCTGAAAGTGGATATCTAATTTCTGTCATGCTACTTAAAATTTTCAAACTACCATTTTATACTTTTTACAAGGTATTTTCAAGGCGTTACTAAAGCTCCTTTGCTTTTGAAGGTCAAAACCGGTGGGATCAACTTGGATATTTTCAACAATTCAATGTTTTAGTAATAGAGACAGGGCAAAGATAATTGGCAATTTTTGCCCTGATATGGTTACACCACGATGGAATATTATGTTGAGAATTTCTGCTGAATAGAACCCATTCTCGATAATGAAAATAGGTGATCAAACAACAGATGCACACATAAAGTCTATAGATTCTTACCACCAATGGTATTAGCAGATTGTGATCCTGAACAAGTGTAAAGGCAGAATTAGGGTAAGGATTATCATCCATGAAGAGGGAAGGAGCAGATTTAAAATGAATGGCAGATGGAAATAAAGCTTTAGTCAGTTCATAGAAAATAAAAAAGCCCTAAAGCAAAAAAAGCAAACTTCACAAGAAAACTCCTTAAGCCACAGATGTCTGTAACAAAGCAGTACATTTAGCAGCTTCTGCAGCTGAAATCAGACACTCATGTACAAAGCAGATGAAATGAAGGTGCAAAAGTAAATGTATATTCTTCAGCTTTTCTTCTACTAATAGCCTATAATCTCAATAATTAAATGTTTAACTTTTTATTATTTAAACATTTAATTTAAAACTAAAGGTAAAGAAGAACTACAACATCGTATAGCTGAAGAAAGCTTGCATGAAAAAGCTACAGTTGTTTTCTTTCAGATGCACAGAAAAACACCCAAAACCAAACGGCAGGGGCTTGGGGTGAGGAGACCAAGTTTCTGTCAGGCTGCATAGCCATCTGCACACAACCAGTCACTGCCGACAAGAACAAAAGACACCATCCTTACGTAAATAAAACCTGGACAGCTCTCCACTGGGTCTCCTTTTATTTTGATCAGTCATCAGAACACACCTGCTTTGACCCAAGATTTCCCCCCCTGAATGGTAATATAAAAATTTGGAAAAACCATGCAAACTCTAATGAATTACTTCACAACAAAGTGAAGACGGAGGTCACAGCAATATTTCTGTGCAAATACGTTGTAAAGAAACTTGCGACAAATCATAGAGGGCCACAATTTCTTTTTTCAAAAGAATCTAAAATGGAATATACAGTAATTCAAACAAATAAGCCAGCAAGCAAACAAAAACCTCTCCAATATGACTTAAAGCCTAAGTGATTTTATAGTGAGAAAGTCTTCTGATCTTAAAATCCTACCAGGTCTAAAAAGCCTATCATTATGTTCTCATATTTCAGGAGAGGATTTTAAGTATTGTACATTGGGTTTAAAAGGGAAAACCAAATGTGAAATGATTATTCTATATCCCACTGAAGTGATCAGTAATCACAACTGACCTAAAAGGGAGGTCCTTAACATACTAGAAAACCATACACAGAGCACTTTGAATCTTTGCCACAAGTTCAATCTTGGTATAACTTTAGAAAAGAACTAAGTAAAATAGCTCACATCAAATTAAATTTTGTCCTTAAGATACTAGATAAAGACAGTTTTGGTTTGCTATCTTTATTCTTCTTTATGCTTTAAATTTCCTAACATTATCATTATTTATTTCTTTGTTTCCTGAAGGTCAGGAAAATAACTAGGTACAAAGGTACACAACAGGAGTTTAAGATCCAGTTGGCATTAGGTGAATAGTGACAGGGAAGACAGTTTATCAGCTGAAATACATAATGCTTATTCTGGGTCCAGGTATGGTCTTCAAGTAGATTAACTATACTGCAACATTTAATCACTGCAATCCTCTGAGATTATCTTCCTCATTTTATAGATAAATATATGGAAACACAGCAACTTTAAATACCCTGGAAGAGCCAGGATTCAAATGTGGGCAATATGGCTCCAGAGGTTCATGATCTAAACCGGACGCTTCTCAGACTTTACAAATCACTTGGTGATCTTGTTAAAAAGCCTGGATTCAGGAGATCTGTGGTGGCATGAAACCGTGCCTTTCTAACTAGCTCCCAGGTGATGCCGACACTACACTCGGAGGAGCAAGGCTCTGGGCTGCTATGCTACAACTGGTAAAGATCGAGTTACTTAAAAAATCACTCTCGGGGTGCCTGGATGGCTCAGTCTGTTAAGCATCTGACTCTTGGTTTCAGCTTAGGTCATGATCTCACAGCTCTGTGGGTCAAGCCCTGCATCGGGCTCTGTGCTGGCAACTTGGAGCCTGCTTGGGATTTTCCCTTTCCCTTTCTCTCTGGCCCTCCCCAACTTGTGCTGTTTCTGTCTCTCAAAGTAAATATATAAACTTAAGAAAAAATTACTCTCAAAATCCAGGAAAAAAAATACAGAAGATCAGGGAAGAATGTGGTCTGATTTATTCCTAATTTGGTTGGGAGAAGAGCCCTCACCCAGAGGGCATTTGCCATTTTTCCTATTTATAAATAATCCTCAAATTGCAAACAAATTTTACCAAGCATTTCCTTATTTTTAGGACTCTTGTTGAATGTTCCCATCGTTTCTCTGCCTGGGTTTTTTGACTCTGGAAAGAGGAGGAAAGGAGAACCTGCTGGAAGGACTTGTGTAATCACCGCCTGGCCCCCTCCACCCCAGCTCTTCCCTGGATTCCAGGATTCGGGAATCAAGTAAGAAAACAGACAAACAGAGCATCTCTATCTTGATAAATTGCCTAAACCACTGTGGAAGATAGTTAAAGATAGTTCTTTTCAAAATGGCCAACTACATAGGATAACCCCCAAATTATTTCCCTGGAAAAAAATTTCTGTTTTTAGAGCTAAGTGCTAATGAAAATCTCTTGATAAAGAAAGAATAGGAACAAATTCTTTTAAATTAATAATACCATAAATGTATTCAGGAACATGTAGAAGAAATGAATCATTCATTTTTACCTAGCCCTCAAAATTGTGCTTTTTAATAATTGTGCTTATGAGGAACTCAGCTTCCAATGAAATAGTAAGAATATAAATCTTAAATTTAACAAGGGATATAATAGAACTGGCCATTTCAATTTCTGTGTCCTCACTATGACCCAGTATACACCTGCCCAAAATGCTAACTGTGTTCTAAAAGATTTTGGGGAGAGTTCGAAGATCCACGCATCTGTCATTGAACAGCGTGAGCTAGATGCAACCAGATTAGACAGTAACATATGGCGATTCTTTTGCCTCTAAAAAGCACAATTTTCTACATTTGCAGGTTTGAGTAGACCGTGAAAACCTTAATGCTAAGACTTTGGTGCTATTTACAATATCTCCATGCAATAGTGTGTAAATGAGGTATTTTCTTTCTAAGTGGCAGATATCAATGATGCAGCCCTAGGAACACACCAAAAGACAAGACAACACCCACTCAAAAAAATTCCAGAACATGCACAACAACTGATCCAAAACATTGAAAAAAAAAATACCTTCATTTTTGTCAGGTGATGATGAACCTAAAGTACAGAACGAGAACTCAGTATGTGGCTTGTCTTTTTTGAAGTCAGCTTTGTCTTTATCCACTGGTCAATCTCCTAATACAGTCATATACAAGCAACACACTTCTCCTAAAGCAGTACAGATCCAGAAGAATTCATAGGCAATACGTACGCTGAGACTGAGACACCATTTTTGTTCGACTTCTTCCTCGAGAATCTGTCTTGGCATTTCCCATGCCCGCAAGAGGTGCTGAAAGCTTTGCTCTCACCCGGCCTGCGGAATAAAATTATTTATGTTAACTAAAGACGTTTTTCTGTAATAATATGTAATAATGAGGGGAAAAAAAACCTCACTATAATTTTCTGATTGGGTGTGTTTCTCAAGTATTGTTAAATTCTGAAATAACGTAACCATCACTGACAGGTTGTATTTCCCTTAAATTTTTTAAAACACATACTCCTTTTTATGTGTTTCACCATAAGCTAACTCTTCTTCAGGGGTATAAATAAGGTCAGACTAAAAGATTTCCTTTCTTAGTTTGATAGTATTAGTCCAGGAGAGTGACAACAAAGATATTTACCACAGGCGTGCCACTTGTTCCTTAACTGGCAGTTCCAATTCTAAAATTTCAATTTCTATGGAATTTAGTTTATTCTGAAATACAGACTATAGTTTTAAATATAGGCCTACTCTTAGAAGCAACAACCCAACAATTCTTTTAATTGAAATTACGCTTCTAAAAGGGATTTGCAAGAAGAGAGTTTAGGTAAAATATTTAATATTTTTATCCTGTGCTAAATATCAGATTACTACAGATAGATATGTGGATATATTCTCTTCCCCCAACCGACTGCATTTATAAAATGATTTGAGGAAATACCTATCACATAAGAGTTGGCATTTTTCTCAGTGTTTCCCTCTCCACCGCCTGGTTGCACTCCCTTCTTCCCTAGCACTGCCTCACGCCCCTCCACAAAACCAAGCCACAAACATCTATTTCTAGAGGTCCTGAACCAAAGGAGATTGCGTTTCTCAAACCTAGGTGTCATTAGTAAAAACAAAAATATATTACTAGTAGGTACTTTGGTGTTCTCAGTCTCAACCACTATCAAATCTGAACCAATAACAAATACAATCATAAAAGAAGGACTCACAATCCTTTGAAGTTAAAAGGTACAATTTGTAGGGCAATCACTATACTGGCTAGCCTGGTATTGTTCATATTAATTAGGAAAAAAACATAAATGAAGAGTAAGGAAAAATCACAAAATTAAGACCTGAGTGAGAGAAGGTAAGAGAGTGATTAAAAACCAGGAATAAAACAGAAGCAAAACCAGAAGTCTAGTTGGTGAGTTTTAGCATTCTCTCAATTCTTCAAGGCCCTTGATAAGCTTAGGCCTTTCACCCTTTTACAGAGTCTGTTTAAAGTAGGATACAATGTTCTCCCGACTAAGAAGTAAACAGAAAGACAAAATTATGACTCTTGAAATGGAGAATTTATCTGATATAACAAGGAAATGAGAGTAAGTGTTTTTGATACTATCATTCTAAATTACAATGCTAAAGTGCCAGAAACCATTTTTATAGAGTACTCCCATTTAAAATATAAAAATATTTCAAATACATCAGAGTAAATGTGAGACCAAAAAAATGTTAAATATACTTGGTTTTATATCACAAGAAAAGGTTATCCATGTAAAACTTAGGAGAAAAAAGGTGTGTTTCAAAATCAGAGGTTTATAAGACAGCCTTCAGGCAATATAAATTGAAAGACTGAATTTTTTTCCTTTCTACAAATTCAAAAGCAAAAAATAATTATTTTCTTAAAGTAAATTGGCTCAGTAAAATAAAGTGGTATATTTAAGTTTTTGTAATCCCAGCTTCAAATCATGTATGCAACTTTCCACTAACTGTAAATCAAAGACACACTTAAAAGGGGACTGAATAAATGCACTTAGCCCCTCATGATAAAGCAATGAAACATGCTCCCCCAAAGTATAAATGAATTAGCATAAATTAAAAAACAAAAACACAAAATTAAAGAAAAACATTAGTGATGCTGCTGAAAAAAGAAACTATTTATTAACTTTATACTAGATATTATTAAACATGTTAAGCAATTATGTTTTTTCCAGCATGAGATGATCCAAGATACAAAGCACAACTCAAGATGAAGAACTAAAGAAAAAAATTCACATCTGTAACTAACACAACCAAACATAAAATGGAGAAGTTATTACAGCTGTTGAATGATATACTTTTGCAAATTAGCCTATTTTAGTTTGTGATATTTAATTCCTACTAATGAAAATGTTAATGTAGAGGTATTCGTGTTACTAACAAAATGTATGATTCTTACCATCTTCGGATGTGGCTCCTAAATAAGAGAAATAAAACAATAACATTTCAACAAATTCTGCCGATGCTGATGTTAAGATCTATTCGTACCTCCCACCCCACACTAAAATGAAAGAGTGGAAAACAAAAAAAAATCTCCTAGTCCGCTAGCCTTCAATTATCTTTTAAAACGTTCAGTTTGAGAGAAAACAAAATTTGAGGTAATGTAATGACGCACAGCACAAGGTTGAAACCAGACAAATGAGAATGGCAAAATCCCCCAACAAACACTTTTACCTGCTACACTTCATACTCAAAATTTGAAATGGTGAAGAAAATTATGTAAGTTAGTCACGCAAGAAAGGTGTAGTCCTCTCACTGCTTTCTTTGAAATGAGGATTTTTATAGAATAAGCATACGTTCTGTGCATTTTCTAAAAGCTGTCCATAAAAGAACTAGAACCACTGACAAACATGGGAGCCAAATCCACGGTCCAGGCCTAAGTAACCCAGTGTTTTCATCAAAGCATTACAAAGACTTATCAGTCCACCAGCTCTTTACTCATTTATACACACTCCCTAAGATATAATGGAAAAATAGCAAAAATGAAGTAAAAATATCATAACTCACTACTCCTAAAGGGCAGTAATAGATATACCTCTGTACGTGTATATACACATCTTTTTAAACATAGGCTTGAACATCACTAAGAGTAATGTGACACAGAGGAGTCTTCAAATAGGTTTATGTTTCTGCCCCAAACAAGAAAAGATTTTAAAATAGAAAGTGAAAATAATTTAAGGACGCACAATTTCAATGTGAGAACTGGTACTGAAGGGCTTAAAATATAGAAACTATCTCTTGGTGGGCTTTCATTTCATTCAGTAATTTTTTAAATTTATGAAATACTTTCAATATAGAGAGGAGCACAAGGACAGTGTAAGTAACAGTCATGTACCCAACACGAGATTAAACAAATCTTCCATTTCATTGGAATGGAAGTTAAATCTATTTGAGTTTATATAGTAATTGGCAGCAAACCATAGTTTTCCATTTTCCCTCAATCTAATACGAAGACTTACAGATTCAGCATCTTCTTACAAGTTCTTAACAAAAGCTCAAGTTCCTAGACAACATTATGGTTATCTGATGAAGTGAAGGAGAAATGTGGATAGTATGTTGTGTAGTACCAGACAAAAATACCAAACAGAGAAACAATACCACACTGAACCAAGCAACTACAGATAAACTATATTCATTTGAATACTGAAATTAAAAAGGCAAAACTTAAAGTTCAGTTCTGGTTAAATGTTAGTTAAAAGTCACTCTTGAAAAGACAGCATCCTGTGACTTGCATTTTGTTTTCACAGATAGCCATATGAATCTGTAAATACATCATTTGTCTCTCTGTATCAGAGTCAAGAAACTACAGAGTTCAATCAAATGACTTAGGGTATTCCTTTCCATTTTTCTGAGTCTGATTCTATCTCAGAGAAAGACTTAAGAAATCAAGAATAGTTCTATGAGCTAAGGTAAAAAACTTTTAAGATAATTGATTTCACTTACAACAAACAATAACCTAGTATTGGAGTAGACTAGGAAACCCCAAAATGAATATGCCTAACCCCAAAGTCAGAGAATTATGTAGCCATTTTTACATCAAAATTGCTGCTAAATAAACAGTCTCTTTTCAGAAATTAAGAGAATGAAGCTATTATATAGAATCCAAGGGCCAAAAAATCTTTAGTAGAATTAGAAAAGGAAGTTCTTACCATCCATCTTGTCAGAAGTATCCTCTTTGATGAAAGAGCAAGCAAAGAACAGAGGAAAACTTAGCATATTAGAAAACAGTAAGTTTACAAGCCCTAGAAACATTATTTTTAAGACAATTCATAGCACAGACATATACACAGACATATAGACGTGTATATATATATGTATATATATACATACACGTATATATGTCTCAATTAAAACATACTAGGAGATTTAAATAAGATGAAATTCCCATGTGACGTAAAGATTAAAAAAAAAAGACTCGGTAATGAATTTAATTTTCACTGGCCTATATCCTAACGTGGGACCCTTGCCACCACCAGGCAAACCTCTTGCTCTGGTCTTCCGGGTTTCTTGAAATCATACACTCATGGTATCCCTGTGCCCTAAGGATTCAGTACTCAAGTGGGAGAAAAAACCCAGTGGCAACTGCTTTAAGGAATGTACTGCTTAACATTGGAAGATTCTAGTAAGAAAAGTCTCTAACGACTTCCAAATCTAACTGAAAGCACAGCTCTCTCTCCTGAGTTCCGTACCGCAGTATCTTGATGCCACTCTATCTCCTTCTCTCAATATACCTCTATGGCTATGGCTCTTCACACCTCCAGTCTGATGCCTCACTGGGACGTTAAATTCTGAACGCATAAAACACAGTAAGCTTTTAGCTGCTCATCCTTTAGCAATCTACCACTAGACTGACAGACTCTTGGGTACAGAAGGATATATTTCTGGATCTCTTGTACCAAGTGGGGTGCCTGGCAAAACCTAAGTGCTCATTAAGATTTTGCTGAAAAACAAGGGGAACACTTCCTGAGATCCATAAATGTTCAGTCATGACAAGCAAGGCTTAAAGTAGAAGATAACAGAGTATACAGTCACATGTGTATAAGAAAGCTGGTGGTGACGGTAAATGGGGAGAGGGAAGGAGGGAAGAGGAGAGAGGATGAGGGGGGAGAGAATAGGGGGAGGGAAGAGGGGAAGGAAGGAAGGAAGGAATAGAGAAATAGAAAAGGGAGAGGAAGGAGAAAATCCATTATCCCTGGAAAGAGCCACAGGCAAGTGGCTCAGTGTCTCTGAGTATAAACCCGCACCAGATAAAGAGGACAGAGGGACACGTTTCCCTTCTGTAATGAAGTAAATGTGCAATTCAAACCTCAAAGAACCAAGATAAACCAAGTCAATCTCACAGCATTATTACAGACTTTCTTATGGGGGAAAAAAAAAAGTTGTTACAAATCGCCTTCCTAGTTCATATTAAAATATTTCAAATACTATATTTTTTCCTGATAATAAAAATAACAGGTATTAAATATCACATTTATAAGACTCCAGATAAATAGGTTTTATATTTGTTCTCCAGTGTTTACCCCACTTAAAAGTAAGATATAATTCCTGTACCCTCAGTATTTTTAGTATATTGACAAGGCTGCACAACCCTCATCACTAATTCCATAAAGTCTTCACACCCCTAAAGGAAATCCTGCACCCATTAGGAGTCCTGATACCCATGCCTCTCAGCCCGTCAACTACTAATTTATTTTCGATGCCGTGGGTTCACCTATTCTAGACATTTCAAGTACATGGAACCAAACATAAGTGTCTGTGTCTGACTTCATAATGCTCTCAAGGTCCGCCCGTCCTGAAGCCTGCAGGGGGGCACATCCAGGTCACGCACTCCTTTTGGCTGAATAACATTCCATTCCACTGTATGCACACATCTATCTCACGATTCACCAGTTGATGGACATTTGGGTTGTTTCCATGGCTACTATGAATAATGTTGCTATGAACATTCATGTATACATTTTTATGAGAACATATATTTCGTTTTACCTTGGATATACAGCAAGGAGTGGAATGGCTGGGTCACACGGTAACTGCTTCACGTCTTAAGAAACTCCCAAACCGTTGCCATGGCAGCCCCACTGTTTCTCGCTCTTACCGGCACCGCCTGAGGGTTCTAATTTCTCCACACCCTCACCAGCATTTGTTACTGTCTATCTTTTTGGTAACAGCCATCCTCACAGACATGAAGTGACATCTCATTGTGCTTCTGATTTGTAGTTTCCTAATGACTAATGATGGTGGGCATCTTGTCAAGTTTGTACACTGTCTTTAGAGAAATATCTATTCAAATCTTTTGCCCACTTTTAAACTGGATTGTCTTTTTGTTACTGAGCTGTAAGAGTTCTTCATGTAATTGGGATATAAGTCCCTAGTATCAGATGTGTGGCTTACA
Organism: Cryptoprocta ferox; assembly: GCA_028646485.1. Classification (NCBI taxonomy): domain Eukaryota; kingdom Metazoa; phylum Chordata; class Mammalia; order Carnivora; family Eupleridae; genus Cryptoprocta; species Cryptoprocta ferox. The sequence continues at coordinate 143,445,753 of CM053573.1, read as the reverse complement.
AATGTTTTCTCTCATTCTCTATGCTGTGTTTTCACTTTCTTGATGGGGCCTTTTGAAGCACAAAAGTTTTAAATTTTGATGAAGCCCAATTTATCTATCCTTTCTTAGGTTGTCTGGGGTAATATGTAAGAAAACATTACTTAATCCAAGGTTACAAAAATTTACTCATATGTTTTCTTCCAAGAGTTTTACAGATTTAGCTCTTACATTTGGGTCTTTGATCCATTTTGAGTTAACTTTCTGGATATGGTGTGAGGTAGGGATCCAAATTCATTCCTTGCCAAGTGGCTATCCAGTTGTTTCAGCACCATTTGTTGAAAAGAATTCTTTTCCCACTGAATGGTCTTGGCACCCTTGTGAAAAAATCAACTGATCATAAATATACTGGTTTATTTCTGGCCCCTCAACTCTATTACATGGGTCTACATGTCTACCCTTATGCCAGTATGACAGAGGCTTGATTCCTTTAGCCTTTAAGTTTTGAAATTGGGAAGTGTGAGTCCAGCAACTTTTTCAAGCTTGTTCTCAGAACTGTTTCATCTATTTTTGATCCCTTGCATTTTCATATGGATTTTAGGATCTGCTTGCCTATTTCTACAGAAAGGCACCTGGACTCTGGACAGGGATTACTTGGAGTCTATAGGTGAACTTACTATCTTAACAATATTAAGTCTTTAGAGAACCTGGGTGTGTTTCCATCAATTTACATCTTCTTTTATTTTTTTTTTAATGATAGGTTATAGTTTTCAGTGAACAAGTGTGAAAATAAATATATATATATATATAAATTTTTGCCCTTGGTTCTCTGCCCCCTGGTTCTTGAGACAGAGCTCCTAAGAACCTTATAATTTCCTAAATTGTAAGAAGACTAGGGGTATCTTTTCTTCTAATATTTGGTCTTTGACCCTGGTGCCTGGCAGATACCTTAAGACCCCTGTAATTTCCTAGATGACAGGAATGTCTTTTGTTCTATTGAGGTGATTCCTGGTGGGCTCCTGGAGAGCTTCAGAATGGAGGCTAGTCACCAGAAAGATGAAGCCACGATTAGAAGCTTGAGAGTTTTTAGCTCCACTCTCCATCTCCTGGGAGGGAGAAAAAAGCTGAAGACTGAGTTAATGACTGAGCATGCCTATGTGATGAAGCCTCCCTAAAAATCTCCAAAGTACAAGGTTCAGAGACTTTCTGCGTTGGTGAATGTGCCAGGAGGGTGGCACACTAGACGGGGACAGAAACTCTTGTGCTAAGGACCCTCTGGACCTTGCCCCGTGTATTTCTTCATCTGGCTATAAACCAGTAATCTAGTAAGTAAACGGTTTCCTTGAGTTTTATGAGTCAGGCTCGCAAATTAATTGAACCTGAGAAGGTTATGGGAGCCTCTGATTTATAGCTGGTTTGGTCAGCCGCAGGAGTGACAACCTGGATTTGCAAGTGATGTCTGAAGTGCTGGGGTGGGGGCGGATGGGGCGATCTTATGGCACTGAGCCCTTAACCTGTGAGGTTTGCGCTTACTATAGTTAGTGTCAGAACTGAATTGAAACGTAGGACACCCAGCTAGTGTAGAAGAACTTTTTTTTTTTAATGTTTTATTTATTTTTGAGAGAGAGAGAGAGAGAGAGAGAGAGAGAGATAGCATGAGCAGGGGAGGGTCAGAGAGAGACACAGAATCTGAAGCAGGCTCCAGGCTCTAAGCTGTCAGCATAGAGCCCGATGCGGGGCTTGAACCCACGAACTGTGAGATCACGACCTGAGCCAAAGCCGCACGCCCAACCGACTGAGCCACCCAGGTGCCCCTAGGAGAACTGTTTAGTATGGAAAACCCACACGTCCGGTGTCAGCCGTATTATAAATGTGAACATAAATGAGAAACACAGGAGTGGTTTTTCCTAGAGAAGTCTTACCCTTCTTTTGTTATATTAATTCTTAAGTATTTTACTCTCTTTAATGCTATGATAATTGATATTATTTCAAGCTGTTCATTGCTAGCATTTAGAAATACAACTGATTTTTGTACATTGATCTTGTATTCTGCAACCTCGCTGAACTCATTTTTAAGCTCTAATAGTTTTATGGTGGATCCCTTAGGATTTTCTCTATATAAGATCATGTTTTCTGCAAACAGACAGTTTTACTTTTCTTCCAATCTGGTTACATCTTATTTCTTTCTCTGCCTTAATGACCTGGCTAGAGCGTCCATGGTAATGTTGTTAGGAAGGGCAAGAGAGGACATCCTCATCTTGCTGTTGATCTCAAGAGAAAGTACCTTGTCTTTCACATTAAGTATGATGTTAGCTGTGGATTTTTCATAGATGTGCTTTATTAGGTTCACGAATTTCCCTTCTATTCCTAGTTTGTTGATTATTTCTCTCATAAGAAGGTGCTGGATTTTGTCAAATGCCTTTTCTGCATCTACTGAAACAATCGTCGTTTTTGAACTTTATTCTATTAATATAGTGTATTTAGTTGATTCATTTTCATATACTGAAGTAACACTGCATTCCTAACAAGGTAATGTTTGTAATACAGAAAAGTTTTATGAAAATTAAAAGCACTAGAGACCCACTGTTGACATCTTTTGTTTTATTTTGTATTACTCATTTGATCTTTGTTGAAAATATTACTTGTTAATGGCTGCCTAGTATTTATAAGTACATATAATTTAATCATACCTCGTTTGTTTATATATCAAGGTTGGCTCTAATAATATCTATTATTAAAAAATATGATGAATATTCTTTTTTATTTCTTGGTATAATTATCTATAAACACTGGGTTACTGGATCAAAATTCTGAACATTTTAAAAAAGCTTCACAAGGTCAATAACACTGACCTTGTTATTACCTTCACAAGGTAATGGTATGGTGACTATACTTATTGTGGTGAGTACTGAGTAATGTATGGAATCGGTGAATCAATACAATGTACACCTGAAACTAGAACACTGTATGTCAGTTACATTTCAATAATAATAAAAAAAAAGCTTTCTAAATTGCCACTTAGAAAAAGTGTTCTATGTTTAATTCACATCAGCACTTTGTAACCACATTCTTTATCAGCAGTTAAGCACTAATCTTGACTTTCTCGCCACACTTAAAGCTCTGTCAATCTGCATTTGTTTGATTTCAGTTAAGGTTCAACATGTGTTCTGGTGTGTGTATGGGGGGGGCGAGTTTTGATATATATTTTACTTGATACATGTAGAATATTTTTCTATTAAAAAAAAGTCTTGTTTCTCACAGACTTACATAATTTGTTGACATTTTAGCTTCTTTTGTAGTATGTGATAAAACTTTTCCCCCTTTACGTTTTCAGTCACTCCATTTTATATTTTTACACTTAAGATTTAAACCGGAGGGACTTTTCCCTCCTGGCTTTTATCTTTAGAAATTCCTTCCCCAATCTGAGATGAGATGAACATTAACTACTTTGGTTTCATCACGTTGGTTTTCAACCTTTTAGTCATCTGGAATAAATTTTTATATGGTGTGAAAAATGTCTCTAACTTAATTTTACTCCAAATTGTAAACCATGTGTCTAAACCCTATTTACTGAATGATGTATCCCTTCCTCCCTGTTGCTGTGCCAACTGAATCATGTACTGCAATTCATCCTAGTATCTCTGCACTTCCCGCGGTGCTCCAGTGATCTGCCTGCCTAGTGTTCTGCCAGGACGACCCAAGAGGAAGACAAACGAAGCACAGAAATAGAGATAAGCAATGTGAATAACCAGCCTCAAACACTTATCAGTTGATAAACACAGGGGCGCCTGGCTGGCTCAGCTGGAAGAGCACACGGCTGTCAATCTTGGGGTCATGAGTTTGAGCCCCAGGTTGGGTGTAAAGAACACTTACATAAATAAACTAAAAAAAATACAGATGATAAACATAAAAAACAAACCCCAAATAGCTTTGGGAATACATGTGTCAGCTCTGATTACAGTGAAGATTTGTCTTTTTCCCAGATCCCCAAAAGGCTTTCACTTGGTGCGGGGACAGAAGCTGGACACAAGGCCAGCACCCTTCCCAACTCCCCCAAGGAAGAAGCGGCTAGGGGCAGCAGCCGTGCACCCCTGCCAACATTCCGCAGGCAAATGATGGAAGCGAGAATCGTGCCTCTGATCGGGTGGTTAGGAGGACGACACAGGGAAAGGCAGAAACAAGGCAGCTCAGATACCATCAAACTACGTCCTGAGTACAGAATCACGTTAAAAGATATGGACGGTCCTTAACTAGCGAGAACGAAAAAGAAGTGATCATGAGATCGCTGTCATCCCGCCTTCGCTGAGGCCAGGGAGGAAACTGTGCACAGCACCCCGGGATTAGTGACTTACCCAGTGAGGCATAGGAACCTGGGTTCAGGGCTCCCGCGCCTAAGCGCCCACCGGGCACGGCCTGCCCGGCAGCATGGTGTGCCTTGGCGCCCGCGGCAGCGTTCACGTCGATGTCGCTTCGTGAGCGCTGCAGGCTTCCGGGAAGGGAGCTGGCTTTGCTGCTGCCGGCGGACACTACAGGAAACAAAGCAGAGGTGATGTGCACGGTTTATTTTTTATTTATTTATTTATTTAAATTTTATTGGTTTTGTTTTTTATATTTTATTGTCAAGTTGGTTTCCATATATCACCCAGTGCTCATCCCAACAAGTAACCTCCTCCATGCCCATCACCCATTTCCCCCTAACGCATATGGTTTAAACCGCTGCAAACAGCACGAAATTACATCAACTTGAAACCATGATGAGCTAGCCCATGACAACAAAAGGTCAAAAAGGAAGTAGCGTACAAATGGACACTAGAAAGTACTTCATAGTATTTTAAGGTCAGAGTCCTTCCGTTTCAATCTTGTTAGAACTAAATCTTCTTGGACAATTTTCTCAATGTTTTTCTGGCTCACTTTCCTCTTCCATAAAATAGGGGAAAACACCTATACTTCGTGAAATTCATACAACTGTTGTGTAGACAAAGAGATGATGCCTATGACTGATTCATGATAAGGAAGCACTGTGCCAGATAACAGATGGCAGCAGTGTTGTTGTTTTTCTACTATCAGAAAAATACAAGGAGAACCACTCCAGGATATGGTTATTCAGAAAGTAATGTGAATTCCACCCCTCTGAGGCAAGGCAAATTAAGCCATTAAATTTCTGGTCTTTAGTTTTCAATTTTAAAAATGAAGAGTTTTATAAACTGTGACTTATGATCCATGAATAGGCCATGAAATCAACAGAGTGGGTCATGACCAGCATTTTAAAGAGGTGAAACCAAAGAGAAAAAAGTGCATCACAAGTAAGGGTAAGCAGTGCTTCAGGGAACTTGGATTATACTCTATTCTATATGGCACATGTATGTTGTATGCATGTAACTACGTACACTCCATTGTAAACACTGTGTGTAGTAACCGTGTATGGTATACAATGTGTAGATGTGGTATTAGCTCACTATGCAGAATGATGTTCTCACTGTGGGTCACACTGAGAGTTTAAAATGTTTAACAGTTTACAAGTTAGACTTTAAAAGCACACCAAAACAATCTAAAAGCTAAACAGTTACAAGGCAGCAGCTTTTAAACCATACTGATGTGGGCCACAGTGAGAAAATAATTCTATTATTTTTTTTAATGTTTATTTTGAGAGAAAGTGTGGGGGGGGGGGCAGAGAGAGATGGAGAGAGAGTATCCCAAGCAGGCTTCTCGCTGTCAGCACAGATCCCGATGTGGAGCTCAATCCCAGGACCCTGAAATCATGACCTGAGCCAAAATTAAGAGTTGGCTGCTCAACTGAGCCGCCAGATGCCCCGAAAATTATTTTAAACAGTAACATTATTAGCTTTTACTTGATTATCCAGTACAATATGCTAAGACTCTTGCTTAAGGAAAGGCAGTTTACCTCTTCCGGCCACAGTTGATGGGTTTGCTGTAGACCATTTGGAAGAAAAAGGGCGACTGCAAGGTAAAAATAAATGCTTTTAGTAAAAAGATGCAATTCATCACTCCTCTCAAAACAATGAAATACTGAGTTTTCTGAAGAGTTGTTTTCGTTTAATTTAAATCTCCCTTTTACAAATCACTTCAGAACACCTGTTGTCACCTATCAGTGGCCCCTCAGCTGTGGAGCAAACATGGAGTGACCAGCAACGAAGAGACCGAAGCTCTGCGGAGACAAGCTACCGGCGTGCGTCATTCGCTCTGTCCCCAGCACCGCTACCCTGCTGACCGCGGCGGACGCAGTGAAGCACACTCCAACACCCGCATTCCAAGATGTTTTCCTCAGAAGGACACAGACATAGTGCTATCACCAGCATGTAGGGAATCGAGCATGACCAAAGCCTCTTTCACCTAAGCCATAAAGGCCGTGGCCAGGGGCAATTCGTGCGGTCCCCACGTAGGGGCCACACCACCTACAGCAGTGCTGAGCGCTACTGCCGGGGACCAGGGAAGCGAGGCTAAGAACCGCTGCGGAGGATACAGAACACAAACGGTTAGAAAGCAAAACAGCTCAGATCACCTCAAAGAATCCACCATCTGCCTTAGTATCTTAAAAAAAATTTTTTTTAAATACTTAGTTATTTTTGAGAGAGAGAGAGAGAGAGAGAGCGAGCACATGCGCAGGGGAGGGACAGAGAGAGAGGGAGACACAGAATCTGAAGCAGGTTCCAGGCTCTGAGCTGTCAGCACAGAGCCCGATGCGGGGCTCGAACCCACGAACCATGAGATCGTGACCTGAGCCGAAGTCGGATGCTCAACCGACTGAGCCACCCAGGAGCCCCTGCCTTAGTATCTTTTTTGACTATCTTTCTATATGATGCTATTCTGCAGCCCATAGGTAAATAATATACCTAGGTATGTAAGGGGGGATCAGGAAAGTTTATCTACAAATTTTAAAGGCATGGAGAAGAGAGAAGCAAAGACCCCAGACAGGTTCATGTCAGGAAAGGCAGTAATTCCCACAACAATTACACTGGAATCAGATCGTATCTGCCTTCTCACCAGACGCAAGTGCAGCACTCACAAAGCACTGTGCGTGCCTTCTTGAACCCTGTGCCCCGGACGCCTCTCTTGCCTCTCCCTGCTCCTACTCCTGCATCAGGGTCCCGCCAAGCAACCAGCAATCTTTGTGCGGTCAAAGTCCCAAAGGAATGACACAGAGGTGAGCTCACATTCTGTGAGCTGTTCTTCCCTGGGGAAACCTGCAGATCCTTGTGGCCACTGCTAGGAGTAGAGATGGCAGCAGAGATTTCAGCAATCTCATAGGGCTAGAGAAAATTAGGGTTAAGACACCAAGGCAGTAAGGGTTTGAGGAAGCCAATATAATGATGAGAATGTAATCACACAGAAGGGAGTCAGATACTAGAGAATCTGGCCCCGTGAGGAATTTGCTAAAGACTTCGGTTGCGCAAAGGCAAGGAAGGAAAGCAGTGTGCGTTTACTAGTCACACAGTGCAGTGCGGTGCAAGAGTTCTAACGATGACTTCAGAATCCCCATTACAATTCCTCCATTATAATGCCCTAGAAATGGGCTGCTTACTGTACAAACTATTTGGGGGGTATTAAAAAATATATACATAAATGAGTGCTTCCCAATCTTTTTCACAGGCATGAAAATACAGAAACAAAATTTGAATCACTAAACTCTTTACCCCAAAAGAAGTTACACGAACATGTAATCCAACCCTTGAACCAACAGACCAAAAGAGTAAGTACAGCTGACTTCCAACAACACAGATCTGAACTGAGTGGGTCCACTCATACATGGATTTTTTGGAGAGATACAGGATAGTACTGGAAATGTATCTTCTCTTCCTTACGATTTTCCTAATATTTTTTCTTCTACCTTACTTTATTGTAAGAATACAGGATATAACATACATACAACATACAAAACGTGTCGATCGACTGTTTATGTTCTCGGTAAAACTGCCAGTCAACAGGCTATTAGTAGTTAAGGTTTGGGCAGGTCTAAGTTCTATGTAGATTTTCAACTTCACAGGGTGTTGGCACCCCTAACCCCCACATTGCTCAAAGGTCAACGACGCATTCCAGTAATCATTCGTTCAGGGCTTTCAGGGAAAGCAAGCAGATACTCAACCATCTGACTTAAGGAACTACAGGGAATTGGAGAGAGAAGAAATCAGTAATTATCATTTATATGACCTTACTTGAGACTTTCCTGTGAGCTAGATGAGGACCTGTCCGATTGTGGAAGAGACGCTACACTGCCAGAACTCTTTAAGTAAGTCTGAAGACTCTTCTGGTAAGATGGCTCAAGTGAATTATACAGTGTTTCAGCTTCACCAGGAAAGTGGTTTCTAAGGCCCATATATGTCCTGTAAAAGAAAGGAACAAACAACAACAACAAAAGAATATAAAGTAATAGCTTTACATAAAATGTGTACATTCAAGAAGAATGAAGATGAGACCATGTTGATATATCCACCACATGTCAAGTGAATACTTTATAAATCTAACAAGTTGTGGTGGAAAGACCGCAGACTTTTGAGAAAAGCAGATCTCAGTTCAAAATCTGGCAGTGATGCTTACAGTTTATATGGCCATGAATAAACCCCCAGATCTCCAAACTTCTGCTGCCAGTCTACAGAGATGCCACCTTTGCAGGCCATTTCAAAGATTAGATAGTAATGTATACCAACTGCTCCACGGTATCAGGTGGAGCACATTCTCACTAAATGATAGTTTTATTCATAATGAAAGTGAAGATGTTATAATGGAATAGGAATACCGAAGATGATACAAATGACAAGGTGAGGTCCACTGTTAGACATCACGTACAGATTTTTAAAAAAATTATCTCTATGCCCAATATGGGACTCGAACTCACAACCATAAGATGAAGAGTCGTGGGCTCTACCAACTGAGTCAGCCAGGCACCCCATATATCTAGTTCAGGTTTAATGGAGAAAAATCTACGTCAATTTTACTAAAGAGCTAATCTAGTAGAATACTTGAGACACTTCTGATCTTTTCATTCTTCCAGTATAATTCCTTTCAAAGAAAAGATCCAAGTATGTTTAAGATGTGACAAAAATACATTACAAACTTACTTTCTTGCCTCCACTCTGGCTTCCGCATCAGCGTCATGAATTCCCTTCTTAATAGTTTCAACCAAGACAGCCGCATGTCTATGAAAACAAAACATCTCATTATTTTTTAAAGATTTTATTATTTTTAAGTAATCCCTACACTCAACAAAGGGCTTGAACTCACAACCCTGAGATCAAGAGTCACACGCTCCACCGATTCAGCCAACCAGGTGCCCCAAACACCTTTAGATTCATGAGTAAAACTGTATTTCACCACAATCATACTTACTGCCTGTATGTTACAAATCAATCACAAAGGGGCAGGGGAGGTAAAAAGATTAATTAGTGTGTAATAATCTAAGATTGTAAGAGTTTCTAATAATCTAATAATAATCCCACATATTTCATTCATGTATGGTTTCCTCCTGACAAGTCAAATACTAAAAACTTGAAACAATTGTTTTTATAAGGAGTCCAAATAATGTATAAATGTATAGTACTCAGATTTTAAATTCTTAATGAATAAAAAAAAAAATCCTCCAGTGTGGTTCCTCACTAACCCATCAATGTAGAAAATAATTTGCTAATAGTATGATCAGTGATGATCTGACCAAACTAAATAGTAGCTGCCACAAAAGAACTTAAAGGAAATTGAGAATTATATCATGCCTACATGAAACAAACTCTTATTCTTTAAAAAAAAAAAAAAGGGCTGTGAATACATTTTACCATTTTCCATGAAAATGGAAAACCAGCAATGTATTCCATGCAAATGCAAGTATACTCCGAACTTCAAACCTGAAATTACACCATGCCTATAGCCAACTAGCCAGCTGGCTGCCTACGTTTTCCTCTTGTTCATCTCAGAGCTACGTTAGACACCACCCAGTATATTTCTTACCAACGATACCGGCCAGCTGGTATGGAGAAACTTTCCAACGAATCTCTCTCTTCTTCAAATCTCTTTCCTCTGAAAAGAAGTGCCTTCCTTCTATCTTAAATCATTCATTACTTGGTTAATTATACCTCAGGAAACCTAGGTCACTTGTCTGGAGATACACTTTGAAATTTCTGTCCAATTTAACCTGAAGTATCTTATTTAACCCATTCTACTTAAGAGAGCCTCATTCACCCCACAAGTAAAGAAGAAAATCCTAGCTGCACCGAGTAAGAGGAGGCATACTACATTACAGCTTTAAAGGAAAACCAATAACAAATAGCTTTTAAGCAAAAGCTGAAATAATGCACAACCAATACCATCAACTTCTAAAGAACTGGTGATAATGGGAAGGAGAGGGAAGCAGGAAAGGAAGAGTCAATACATACCTCTCCAACGAATGAGTCTGCCACTCTTGTAACAATAAATCTAAAAATTCAAATGAACGCCTGAAAAATAAGTTAATTATAACTAAATGTTAGAACACTATATTAAGTTATATTAATTTAAAACTAATTGTTAATTAACACTTTCTTCTACTGCACTTTGTTCTCTGAATTAAAGTGTAAGATATTTTTAGGTTATCTTTTTCTTTTTAAGCTTTATTTATTTATTCTGAGAGAGAGAGAGAGAGAGAAAGCGCAAGCGGGGAAAGAGCAGAGAGACAGAGAGAGGGGGAGAGAATCCCAAGCAGACTACATGCTGTCAGGGCAGAGCCCTATGCAGGGCTCGACCCCATGATCCACGAAATCATGACCTGAGCCGAAATCAAGAATCAGACACTTAATAACCGAGCCACTCAGGCACTCCATGCTTTTAGTTATTGTAACTGTCAAATACTTAACTTACTTTATAAGGCTTCAACTACTCCTGTGCTAAACAGTTCAAAAAACCATTCAGGGTTCCCCATGATTTTAACTTAAAATGTCTGTCAAATATAAAATTTAATATTTCATTTAAAGAAATACTTATCAAACACCTACTATGCACTAGAAATTGAAGGCATACAAACAAAGGTGGCCAAGAAAGATGGAATGGATCTTCCATTTCCACATTTGTTTTCTTATATACACATGCACGTAATTTCTAATCAGGCATTTGTACAGTTGCTCCTACACCCTCTAGTCCTCAACTCCTTCAACTGTCTCACTCCTGAGCTTCTCTTCTTTCTTGGCATCTGGTGACACAGTTCTCCCCTATTTTTCTTCTTTTATTAACACCTTTCCTCCACCTTCCCTTAAATTAAGTGCTCCCCTGGTTGGGGCTCTTCTCAGCCCATGTCTGTTTCATAGTCTCTACTTGGGACACCTCACCTGTACCATCGGTGCCCTTAGCTCTGACTACCAGCTGTGCCTCTGCCATTTGGTCCTTCACCTCCAGCACTGGTTCGTTTACTCAGCTGTTAAGTCAAAGTTTCAACCAGTTCATGGACATCTCTACACGCGCAGAGACTGTCAACGCAAACACTACATACAAAAGAACAGATTAATTCTTACCCCCTCACATCCATTATTGCATAGTGTAGAAAATGTTAAGTTAACTTGCCCAAAGTGATAGGACCTCAACCCTGGCATTTCGACTCCAGAACTCCCAGTCTGAAGCACCTGATAGCACCTCCTCATCTATATCCAATGATCAAGTTCTCATTTCTACACGCCAAATCCCTTGAATTTACTTACTGAATAAAATATTTAATCAGTTATCATCAACGCAGCTTACTTCAGACCCTGCCCCTCTTGCATGAGCTATAAGAATTCCTACTTAATTAAAAACCAATGCTTCTCATTGTCCCCCACTTTTTTCGCCTTTAAAGTTTATTTATTTATTTTGAGAAAGAGGGAGAGTACGAGCAGGGAAGGGCCAGAGAGAGAACGAGAGCGAGAGAGGAATCCCGAGCAGGCTCCTCACTGACAGCATGGAGCCGGATGTGGGGCTTGAACTCACGAACCGTGAGATCATGATCTGAGCTGAAACCAAGAGTTGTACGCTTAACTGACCAAGCCACCCAGGCACCCCTCTCACCGTCCCTTTTTATCATCGGCCATGGCTGAAATAAAAACTAAGATGGATGACATTACCTCCTCACCAGAAACTGTCCAATGTCAATATCTCTCTCTGTAGTCACTCAAAGCCGTGTGTGCTCTGACTCTAACCTGTGCCTGCCCGCCGCACCCCTGCCCCCCCGCACCAGCCTCCTTTCCTAGCGCACCCGTGCGTGTGTCATGTGCTCGGCCCCCATGGCCCCTCTGACGGCTGTGCAGCACTCGGCAGCTTCACAGCTCTGCTTAGGTCACTTCTACTCGGGGCCCCGACAGTTCTGCACTTACTTCCCATTTTCCAGGCAATTTTATTGTTTGATTATATATATTTTTTAATGTTTATTTTTGAAAGAGAGAGAGCAGGAGAGTGAAAGAGCGAGCAAGAGGTGGGGGGCAGACAGAGAGGGAGACACAGAATCCGAAGCAGGCTCCATGCTCTTAAGCTGTCTGCACAGAGCCTGACGTGGGGCTCGAACCCACAAACTGCGAGATGGTGACCTGAGCCACAGCTGGACGGTTAACCTAGACAACTGAACCACCCAGACACCCCTCAAGACATTTTTTGATGCATTTCCTGACTCCCTCTTCTCTGTCACATTCCTATTTCTCTAGTTACCACTTTCCTCAATGTAAGACAGACTGGCAAACCTTTTCTATAAAGGGCCAGGCAGTAAATATTTTAGGCTTTACAAACCACATACAGTCTCTAACTCATATTTTTCTTCTTTCTCCCTTTATAACCACCCTTCAAACATGAAAGAAATAGTCTTTGCTTGCAGACTGCATACAACTAGCCTGTTGGCCAGATTTGACCAGTGACCTGTCCTTTGCTGACCCTGGACATGAGAGACAGGTGACGGAACAATCGTCACCCAAATTCTGAACCACTAAAGGCAGTAATACCTCTTTCAGCTTCTTCCTAGCGGTCAAAGTGCTTAAATACACATATCTATCAAGTAAAAACAGAGATTCTTCACAATTTTCTTTGTTTTGTTACTCAAGCAATAATGACCAAATGAGTAAGAACAGATTTTATAAGCATATAGCAATAGAAGTAATATCAAAACATGATCAGATAGGACTATAGTTTAAATTGTTTTGAACCAAACATCTTTCACTGCAAATATAAAAAGGTAGCTAGCTTTTCTATGTCTGCTGTCTTTCAAAGATTGTTTGAGATGGTTTTTGAATAAAATAAATCAAACCATCATAATTTTAAAGCAGTTAAGAAACTGAGATCAAGAAAAGAAGATGAATTCAAAAAAGCCGGTATATGCATCATATTAGCATATAAAATGTGATACTTAAAAATGTATTTTTAAAATTATTTCTAAAGTTTATTTTTAATTGTAGTTGACATACAGTATAGTTTCAGGTATACAACCTAGTGATATGACATTACAAAATGCTCACAATAGTAACGACCTGTCATCATACAAAGGTAAACAATAGTATAATTATATTCTCTATGTTGTACTTTACATCCCCGTGACTTACTTATAATTCAACTTGGTACCTCTTAATCCCCTTCATCCTATTTTGCCCATCCCCCTCCCCTCTGGCAACCATTAGTTAGTTTTCTGATTTATGAAATGTTTGTTCATTTGCTTTGTTTTTAGGTTCCACACGTAAGTGAAATCATATAGTATGATTCTTCAATTTTTTGGGTAGTTATGTACATATTTATTTTTTATGTAAGTTAAGTAAGTAAGTAATCCCTATACTCAACATGGGGCTCAAACTCACGCCCTGAGATCAAGAGTCGCGTGCTCTTCCGACTAAGGCAGCCAGGCGCCCCTGATTCTTCACAATTTTCTTAAACATCAAATGTACAAATCTTGTTTTTGTTGTCTTTAGTATTAACGGTAATCACGATGGTATTAAAAACAGCAGGAATCGTAAGGAGACAGAGAAAGGCTGACAGACTGACCTGAGAGGGCCGTTTATTCTGTCCCAAACGCTATAACGGATTCTACTCCTGTGCATCTACCTCTGTCCTCATGACTGCATGGGGTCAGTATCACCAGCAGTGCTAACATTTGTGGACACTGACGTCCGGAGCAATGTAGATTGCCCAAGGCAGGACAGTCGAGTGGAAGCTGTAGTACTCTAGCAAAGGCCTGACTCCACGTTCCATTCTCTCTGAAAACCAGGCAAAAGCGGCCCAAAGACACCAAAGCTTAATAGGAGAAAACTGAAATACATGGGTGGTTGTAATGGTCATTTCATTTCTTTTTCCTTGTAGGACATAAGATAAAAAAAAAAAAATTTACTAAGGTTTCTAGAAGGCAAGAAATTTGTGACAACTAAATTTTTCACCAGAATTAAGAATTGAACATAATATTAAAGCTATGCTAAATTTGTTTTTTCTCAAAACTTACCTCCTTACGGGAACTGATTTTGATGTGCAATTGCTTGTTATTAAAGGTATAAGTCGGGGTACATGAGTGTGCTGAAAAAGATGTTTTAGAAAAGGTTGAAAAATATTGTCCACTTCACACAATCCCTTCTTCTATTTGCCTTACAAGCAAGTATTTAGATATATTAGAACAGACCCAAAAGACCATACAAGGAGATCTGGAAAGAAATCAAACCTGTCAAACAGTTTTCCCCCAATTAAAGTACCAGTAATGATGATACGGTTTCGGGAGGACAGGTGTGGCTGTAACAGTACATAAGAGAAGTTAATCTGTAGGGCGCGCAGTGCATTTCGGGGAGGGGGCGCCAGAAGGGCTGGGCGTGCGTCTGTCAAACTCTTGAGTGCCACGGCTACTGCTGGTGGAGGATAAGAACGACTAGGCCATCAAAGCGCGTAGGCAGAGTGAGTCCGCGCACCTAACTGCTGGGAGTGCGCTTGGAAATGGTGATTGAAATGGAAGCTTCACTGTGGCTGGACCACAGCTGGCTAGAATTCAGGTGAAGTTCGACGACACAATACTTGGATTTCTATCAGTAATTTTACACTCTAGTGAAGTAAACACTCAAAAGTACACAATAGACCCAAGGATAAAATAATAATCTAAGCATACACACGTGATGCTCCAAATACCCGATTTTTTCTCCTGAGCTAACGGTACAGGCCAGGTTACCTGGAACACAGGCTCTGAGATGAAGTCTAGCCTCCAGGATAGTACGAAATGCCCTTGGGATGAACACTTGTGGAAGGGGGCAAAGGAGGCAGGAAGAGGCAGAGCAAGGAATCGGTCTGGGATTCAGCCACAGGAGATCTTTGCCAAAAGCCATTAGGGAGCTCGGGAGTTAAAATGGCCCTTCAGAGTAGTCTCGAATTGGTTCAAAATGGCCCAAACTTTAACTTCCACATCAATGAGCTCTTGGATGTGGGCCACAACGGGAAGGGGCAAGACCCTGGGAAACGCAGCTCTCTGCAGCTGAAGAAGCCTTCCAGTGTCGGAGGAACAAGTGTGTCACTGAAGGGGAACACGCGTGGCACATGCGCGTCCGCCAGCACTAACTCCACTAAACTAAAAGAGCAAACTTTGTTCAGCGACTATAGAGGGAAACTACCTGTAGACCTGAAGTTGTTCCGATGAGAATTACGTACGAGAGTGCTGACCTGTGTGTTACTGAACTTACACTCAGCACAGAAGGGCTCTGTGCACTCGCTCCCTACAGCACCCAGAGAGCCTATTCCTAAACACTGCTGCAGAGTTACAGCCCGAGGACACTCCCCGGCCACCACGCACTACAGAGGTCTTCCCTACCGTCCTTTTCTTCTCTCTCATAACCTCCCCCAAACCCTACTGCTGATTAACACATTCAACACAGTGGCACGTACGGGGAGATGCACTGACCTGACTATTGCTAAATCATATTCAGGGAGAGCTGTGCCAAAGGAAAGTAGAAAGTGCACATTACAATTATAGATGAAGCATTCAACTGAACATCAAGTCAGACTAAAAATTTAGATTTTAATTTATGAATATAAGTTAACTGAAAAATAAAAAACCCTCTTTAAAATTAAAAAAAAGAATTAGAAATCAAAGGGAGCAATCTAAGGAAGGAGTCTTCTGGGAGACAAACAAAATACAGAAAACAGGAAATAAGATAAAACAACAAAACCACCTGATTTGTATTTTCAGTGAGATGACAGGATAGTGTATCAATAACATTAAATAAGCTTATGAAAAATGAGAAATTTGAAAACAATGTATGATGTGTAAGGCCTTAGAATGGCAACATGGGTATTGTCACTTAAGTAGAATTTAAAGGAATTTTTCTCGAGAACATATACCTGTCAGACAAAAACCAAAAAATTATCCAAGGAATGATAAATGATACTGAAAGTTCCAAAACTGTTTGACAGTTTTGAAAAAACAGAAAAAAAAAAAAACAGAAAAAAAAAAAACCTGGCAAAGAAAACAGAAGCAATAAATACATGAGCTATAAAAATTAACATAACTTAAGGAAAATTCATCCTCATCAGAAACTGTTAGACACTGTAGAAGGAAAGCACTAAAGAAGTTAAAAGTCCCTGCTGTTGGAAAACGCCTAACACCTGTAAAGCATCCTAAAGGTTTTATTTTTGTTTTCCTGGAAAAGAAACAAATGGTATCTCACTTCTTAGAGACACAATAAAAAGTTAAAATAATTCTGAATGAAAAGTAAATAATTCGGAGGAAAAAGGAATATGAACCTAAAGTGCAACTTTCTAGTTCTGTAAGGGCAAAGAAAGGGCATTTTAAAATATGCAAAGATAAATGCACACGAAAACTGAGAACACACTAAACCAAACAGAAATTACTCAGAACCAACTAAAAAACTGGTTAGTAAGCGCTTACTAATAAACAATGGTCAGGAATGAAAGAAGTAAAAAACTACAATTTTCAATCGCTGAAAATGAAAATATTTTTGTTCAATTTAATGGTTAAGGGGAAAATGACATGAATTAGACAAAACGTACACTTTTTAAAAGGTAGGGGAAGTAAAACAGGTTCTATTCTTGACACTGATGAAGAATGAGGAACTTTTAAGAAAATAAGAAAGTTAAGAAAAAGCACAATGAACAGAAAACAGAAATTATAGGAAGAAATGCTATTTCAAAATGGTAATAGTAAAAAACTTTGACCATACATAAAATAAAGCAAGAACTGTTAGGAAACTGAAGTTGACAAAGACTAGAATCAGAATTTGCTAGATAAAGTACCTTTTTAAAACATGAGACCATGAAGAATTGGAATAATAGAAAATATCAAGTTGGATTTAGAGATGAACAAAGTACTCTTGAAACAAATTTCATAGTTTGCAACTACTAAAAGACTACCTATATAAATTTATGATGTACTGAGACACAAAATTCAAGGCATTCACTGAAGAAGAAACTGTGTAATTAAATTCTCTAATCAGAATGTAATGAAATTATAAACTAAGGACAAGAGCAACAAAAGAACCATTCGAACACACAAATATCATATGTAACTCAAAGAGGATGCTGAAAGGAAAATTACAGGTGATAAAGAAATACAAAGAGAATGTGGTAAATCTAAATGATTGTGATGCTGCCAAAATCACAAGAAAACCTACAGCCTTATAATATTACATAACAAAAACTAACAAATCATCTAAGGACATACTACAAAGATCTAGGGGGAAAAAAAGGAGTCAAAGCAGGCCAAAGAAAGGAATTAAGAAACTTATAGGAACTAAAAAGTTAAAAAAAAACAAAACTGAAGAACATCGCTGGAACCAACAAAACTAAAACTTGAAGCTTCTAAAAGAAACAATGCCTCTGGCAAGTTAAAAACAAAAAAGAAAATATAGTATTATAACAAGAAAAAACAGTAACAGAACCACAGTGCTACGTAGAGGCATTATTTTTTTAGCTTAAGAGAAGACAGTATACCACCTCATGCTAAAGATTCTTAAATTCTGGATGGAAAGAATATTCTAAGAAAATACAAATAACCAACAATTCAAAATGAAATGCAAAAGTGCCCAGGGTCTATAACATTTGAAAAGTTATTACAGAACTTCCAAGGTCAGCAATCCCTAACAACAGAATCATGTAATAATAAAATATATAAAACAAGTGCAGGAAATTCTAAAAAGACTCATATATTAAAACGCATGCCAGAATCTTAAGTATTAGCCAAATGAATCTAGCAATATCATAATGTACAATGGCCGAGCAGAATTCAGTTCATGAATGTACAATGGATAACTAAAAAGAGAACCATTTCTAAAGATATTAAATAGATAGCTGATAAGATTTCACATCTATTCCTGATCAAAATTTAGCAAAATACGAACAGAAGTAAATTCCCATAACTTAATACAGAGTATCCAAAGAAATCTGCACCAAACATCGTATTTAAAGTACTCCCATTAAACTTGAGACAAAACAAAGACCTCAATAATTTCTACTATTTTTCCGGATTTAGAGAACCTTAAAAAAATATTACACAGAAAGGAAGGACCATTTCATACATAAATTCATAGCTTTTTAAAGAGCCACTTGATTTTATCAACAAAAAAACCCTTCCGGTGTAGCAGTATTAGAAAGAAATTTCATTCCTTTAATAGGAAAGAATTAACTGATCAAAGAAACTGAGTAAGGGCTCAGGAAACAAACCCATATACTTTATGGAAATTTACTATATGAAAACACTGCCATTGCAAAAAAAAAGACTGAATTGTACACGCCATTGAGCCAACTGATCTTGTATTTGCGGGGGGTGGGGAATCATGTTAGATATCTATACTTCACACAGAAATGAAATCCAGTTAGATTTAAACATAAGAAACAAAATTATAAAAATGTTAACTAATTGAATATTTTTATAATTGTGAAATAGGGAAGGTCATTTTAACTATAACAAAATCCACAAAAGGAGCATTGTCTCAATACATAAAAATTTAAAAGTTCTCTATATAACAAACAATAGTTTCAACAATATTTGAAGAACTGACAGACCAATAGAAAATAGTACCTGCAACATATATAACACAGAATCAATATACTTATGATATTTAAAAAGACCTTAGAAGTCAGGGGCAAAAACTGTACCAGGGGTATAAACTGGCAATCGATGAAAAACTGTAGAAGGAAAAAAATACCTAATGTCTCTAATAATCTAAGAAATGCAAAGTACAGAATATGAAATAATATCCCATGTATTAAACTATAAAACCTTGAAGAGACTGGTAATACGCAGTGTTGGTGAAGGATGGAGAAAAAGGACTCCACGAACTTCAGGGAGAACGGTGGGCATGACTTAATGTTGATGTTTTTAACAGAGAACCAGTCTAGACATTAAGAAAAATTAGACGTACAGACAAGGGAGGGTGCCCAAGTACATGAAGCTGAAAAAAACAAGTTAAAAAGTATTATTTATATATACGTAACATGTAAATTTTATATTTATATTTTGTAATAAATACTGTTTGTATAGGCATAGAACAGAAGTTTGGCAAAGTATATATTGAATGGCTAGAGTGATTAACTGTAGAAACACAGGGAGATTTATTTTTTTACCTTTTTGGGGGGCACCTTCAAGACACGGAAGATGAGAAATATTAAGAATTTGCCTATCACACCACGGCCTATAACATTTTTACTGTTTTACATTTGCCCATTACTACCTGTAACAGAATTACGCATTACACACAAGCGTATATGCACTTGTGTATATCATATTCTGTGTGCAAGCGTATTTACCTCGTCATCTTCTGTATTATTTAAATGTTCTATTAATAACTGCAATAAGCATGTATTCCTTTTATTTCATAAATAAGTAAATAAGTAAATAAATACAAATACCCATGACTTATTTAAAGTATATTGAAAAAAGAGAGAGGGGAGGAGACAGGGAGAAAGACAGAAGAACCTACCCGAATGATGAATCTGATAGCCGCGCATCCAGAAGTTGCCATGACTTTCGCACTATTGGGGACGAGATTAAAAAGCGTAGGTACAATGGCTTCAGCGCCATGATCAAACTTGTTTCCCAAAACTGTTGAAAGATGTCTACAAAGAAAGACCAAAGAATGTTTGTTTTTTTTTAAGTTAATGGTAAGTATAGGTAGGATCAGATACTTTAAAAATATTCTCACTGAATTAACTTTAATTTTTATTTGTTATTTTCAAGTTAATTTTTATTTTAACCAGTTCTAGCAGCAGAAAAACAAGAGAGAAAGGGAAGTGCAAATGTTACTCATTTCCTTCTTTTTCCCCCTCTTCAATTGTCCAGTCCAAAGCTGAAATCTGGCAGTTTACCATCTCTTTACAATGGCAAAGAGAAGCCATCTGATCTCAGAAGTTAACCATTGTCCCGACAGGTAAAAACATTCAGCCCCGACTGCCCTGACTTTTATTAGTCTTTATCCACCAGCTATTTCTATTCTGATGCCCCGATATCAATCTTAAATTCAACATATTTTACAAACAAGTTGAAAATCTTACCCAGATCACTACTCCTCAAGACAGCCACAATTTCTATTAATGGTACTACCACTATTTTAGTCAGCAATACTCCCTTACATCTTTGGCGTAGGGTTTCAGAATTTTTGACTGAAAATACACCTCTACTACATGCTAGTTAGTTGGGTGACCCTAAGGACACCTGTCTTCTCTTTCCAATTTTGTAAAAACAGCTAAATTCAGTCTTTAATCGCATGATTTAGTTAAAACACTTAGGAAGGATGTTGTAATCACTCGCAGTTCTGACAGGGCTTGCAGTATTGGTTCCTTTCTATATATCTTATTTAAGATACACCATTGGGATACAGTTAGCTCCAAAACTTCAGGCTCTTGATTCAAAGAGGAACTCAGACTCAGGCTTATTTACTAGTGTTCAGTTATACTTTCAGTTTTCTAATGTCTAAACTTGTGGACAAAGAGGAACCTCAAATGAGAAGCAAGCAGTGTGGTCTTCCTTTAAAAAGTGAGTTTTGTTCTGGCAGGCAGGTGATGTACTTGGGAATCAGCTCGATCTTTATCCGTTTATTGGAAGGAGCCTTATTTTAGCACTAGTTTAGTACTATTCCTACACAATGGCCTTTCTGGGACCTCTACGAATGCCCTGGGTGTTCAACTAGGTTTCTGCATTCTGACTCTCTCTGAATCTCTCCCAGCCCATAGGAGCTCTGGGAGCTGTTGTTTACCTTCTAGCTTCCAGCAGCAGCTCTCCCCCATCCTCAGGGAGGTGCACCTTTCACGTGCACAGATTAGTATTCAGCTAGACTCATGGGATACCTTATGCAGCACGATCTCTATAGCTCTTTTTCTGTTTCTCTCACTACTCTCCTGGCTTCTGCACTGCAAACTATAACCACTTCAGCCTTCCAAAACTCCAATCTGTTTCTTCTTCAACTCAATGAAGCGGTCTTGCTCTGCCTGGGTTCTTTCTTCCTTCTCCATGGTCCAGAAAGTGTCTCTTAGTCAAAACTGTGCTGATTATACTGCTCAACTGACTTGTTTCTTTCAAGAATCACAGTCCTGTTCTGTCCACTGTCCACTATCTATAAATAGCTGTTCTGCATGTTTTATCCACTTTTCTGCAAGAGCGCTAGTTCTGTACCAAGTTGTTGCATCATTAGCTAGAAGCAGAATTCTCATCATGGAGAATTTTTCAAGGTTATATTTTGTAGATTTCTGTTTTTCCTTTTTCATTATTGCTTTTAAGAGATATTCAGTTATTTTGTATATTGACTTATATCTAGCATCTTGCTAAAGTCACTTAATTATAATAACTTACCTATATATGCTTGTGGTTTTCTACATGGATAATTATATCATCTGTTAAAAATGTCAGTTTTGTTCCTTTTCTAGCAATCCTTGTAGTTTTTATTTCCTGGGCTATTTCCCCCACTGTTCTGACCAGGACATCTGATATAATTCTGAGTAGAAATATTTATAGTAGGCATCTTTGTGTTCCCTATCTTCAAAGGAATGTTTATATAACAACAGTACTCAGATCAGAAGTAGAGGCAAAAGAAACTGAAGTGTTGTACCATACTAGAATTTTGGAAAAACTTAGATATTGGTGAGTTCATGGTACATGTTACAATTCCAGGACAACTGTTAAAGTTTCAGAACTAGAAAGCTTAATATCCAAATCAGTAAAAACGGAATAGTTCTCAGACCCATTCATTTGCTTCTTATACACTTAGTGACCAAAAAGGAACCTGTGGGCTTTAGACATAAAAGCACATTTTAACGTTTTTGTTAAGAAAGATTAAAAAAGAAAGAAAGAAATCACACAAACTGAATCCTTCTTTGTAATAAAAATTATTTCTGGATCCCATACATGCTGTTTTTGGGTTATCCTGCTACTGCTTTACTTAACGAGCACCGAATCACTGAGTAGTAAATTTACTCATAAAAAAGACTAATCCAGAAAGAACATACTTACGCTACAGTAATGCAAGCTTCTCTAACCACCTGGGATCTAAGATCCTTCGCTGAAAGTTTAAGTGCTCCGTCCAACAAGCGTAAATGTTGGAAAAAGCAGTCATATTGTGCAGCTCCAGCAACAAGCAATGATCGAATTTTCTTAAGCTAAAGTAAAGAGAACTTTCATTATTGACAGAAACAGTGCAAAAGAAGATTATGAAAACGTCATTATTTAAACAAAATTTAGAAAAAATAACATTTCAGTATATTTGTATAACATCATTCAGACATTTTAACAGCATTAATTGTGTTCTATAAATAAACATGTAAACCACAAAAAGCTTTCTGGAAAGGAATGCTATGTATAGATTTAGTTATATACATAATGGACATAATGTAACATTTGAATAGGTAAGTAAATTTTAAATTTTTAAGGGAGTCTTTATTGTGTAAAATACACATTAACATAAAATTAAACATTTTAAAGCATATATACAACTCAGTGGCATTAAGTACATTCAAAATGGGCAAACATTCCCACTATCTACCAAGGAGACTAATTTTAAAAGGGCCAAATTTGGAACCTGTATTCAGCCACAAGCAAAAGTGCAGAATCAAATGGACCAACTACTGTGCCAGGTCCATACTTTAATATGATCACACTTACCTTCTGAAATAAATAGCTCTTTCTCCCTATTTCTGTTCTTTAGCATGACTTTTTAATATAGGATTGACAAATGTGAACACCAGACATAGCTAATAAAATTACATAATCGAAAGATACCCACAAGTGTACATCTGTGTTCACACACACTGAGAAGTTAAAAGTTTACTTATCATACCCATTTTTATGTATAATTTCACATCAAACTCTGAGGTTCTCTAAAATTTTAAGAGATCTTTAAAACTAAATCAGATGGGGGGCATCTGGTGGCTCAGTCGGTTAAGCATCCGACTTCGGCTCAGGTCATGATCTCACAGTTGATGGGTTCGAGCTGTGCACTGGGCTCTGTGCTGACAGCTCAGAGCCTGGAGCCTGCTTCTGATTCTGTGTCTCCCTCTCTCTCTGCCCCTCCCCTGTTCACGCTCTGTCTCTTTCTGTCTCAAAAAATAAAAACATTAAAAAAAAACTAAATCTGATGGATAAACAAAGAAAAACATAAAAAGATACTCTAATAGTATGAAAAAAATCTTAAAGAATAGTTACACACTCTTAAAGCATACAAAGAAGGGAAACTATCATAGGTAGAAGAGAAATCAGAAGACACCTAAACAAGACTAAAAACAAATCTCAATATGGTAGGAAAAAATTACTTGTAACATAGGAGTACAATACACAAAGAATGACAATAAAGTGAGAAAAAGACAACCCAATATTAAATTGAGCCAAATAAATACATGAAAATGTGCTCACCCTTACTACACCCTTGTTTATCTAACAAATGCTAATTACAATAAAGACACATCATTTTTCTCCATCAGACTAGCAAAAATTAAAGACTTAACAGCATCCAGTATGAGAAAGAAAACAGATGCTCTTATTCTAAGTAAGATGAATCACTAACACCTTTGTTCAAAACATTTTGGCAATATCTACTAAAATAAAATTATGCCTGTTTTTTACCCAACAACCTCACTTTAAAAATATTTAACCTACAATAAAAACACCAGTTATAAATGTGTATAAGGATGTTTATTGCAATGCTGTCAAAATAGCAAAAAAGAAAAAACAACTGTTAAGTCCATTAAATGGAAAATGGTTTAGTAAATTGCATGGTATCTTTTAACTAAGGAATATATGTACATATTGATGTGCATTCAATAAATATCTGAGCAACTATTATATGCTTGGAACCTACAGTAAATGTACTGAATGGGCATGATTTACGAAAGAAAGTGAATGAAAAAAGTTATTAAGTAATGTATCTAGTATGATCTCAATTTATTTTTATAAAAGGAGTATGTGGGGGGGTGGATCTGTTTATCTTATCATACATATACAGAGAAGAGGATATACTCCAAAAAAACCCCATTTGTTTCCTTAATAGGAAGTAAACTATTAACTTTTTCCTTATAAATCTTCTGTATTGTTTTACTTATTAAAATGAGTCTATGTCGGGGCACCTGGGTGGCTCAGTCGGTTAAGCATCCGACGTCGGCTCAGGTCACGATCTCATGGTTTGTGGGTTCGAGCCCTGTGTCGGGCTCTGTGCTGACAGCTCAGAGCCTGGAGACTGTCTTTGGATTCTGTGTCCCCCTCTCTCTCTGATCCTCCCTTGCCCATGCTCTCTCTCAAAAATAAATAAAACATTTAAAAAAATTTAAATGAGCCTATGTCACTTTTCTATTTAAAAAAATTAAAAGACCATCTATATGTTTCCAAAAGCGTTGTTTCAAAGTAAATGAAAAAACTCATTTTTTTAAAAAGTAATCTCACCCAAAGCGGGGCTTGAACTCACAACTCCTTGGTCTCCCAACCCCAAGGATGAAGAGTTGTATGCTCCACTGACTGAGCCAGCCAGGCGCCCCAACAAGAAACTCTTAAGTACCAAGTTTGTGTTTTATATTGACAACAGCTAATTTGTGATGTTTCTCCACAGATCGCCTATGACAGAGGTCTTCCGATCTCTTACTAATCTCAGACTGAACATAGGTATTTAACAAATATGGAACATAGTATCTTAAAATATGTAAACTTCTTATTAAAGAGAAGACTTCTGAGTGGAAGACTTCCGAGTGGAAGACTTCGAATGGAACACTTTCTCTGGCTTTTTGAGGACACTGAGGTACTTATCTGGAATCTCACAGGTAAATCTGACAAACTTCTAAATTTTAACATATACAAGCCTTTGTCAATGTAGAAATTATTTTAAAAATATTTATCAAATATTTTCTCAAGGAATTTAGGCTAAATAAAATATTCTTTTTTTAAAATTAAGTTTATTTATTTTGAGAGAGAGAGAGGGAGAGAGAATGCATGCAAGTGGGGAAGGGGCTGAGAGGGAGGAAGGGAGATGGAGGTGGAAAGGGAGGGAGGGGGGAGGGGGAGGGAGGGAGGGGGAGAGAGAGAGAGAAAATTCCAAGCAGGCTCCATACTGTCAGCACAGAGCCTGATGCAGGGCTTGAACCCACGAACCGCGAGATCATGACTTGAGCTGAAATCAAGAGTTGGAAGCTTAACTAACTAGCCATCCAGGTGCCCCCCCAAGTAAAAAATTCTTTTAAAATATATTTATTTATTTTTGAGAGAGAGAAAACACAAGTCGGGGAGGAGCAGAGAGAGAGGGGACACAGAATCGGAAGCAGGCTCCAGGCTCTGAGCTGTCAGCACAGAGCCCGATGCGGGCTCGAAACCACAAACTGTGAGATCATGACCTGAGCTGACATCCAGTGCTTAACCAACTGAGCCACCCAGGTGCCCCTAAATAAAATATTCTTAAGTCAAGAATATGAGACTTTTTTCTTTTTGAGTCATGGGTGAAAAACATTCATCGTATTCAGAGAGACGTATGCGAGAAAAGAAAGAGAAACAGCCAAAGAGACGTACTGTCATCAACTTCCGTCACTACCATGTAACTATCAAGCACGCAGGCAACGCGACCTGCTTCACCGGAAACTCTTCCTGAGAACACTGCTGGGGAACAACTATGGTCACCGCAGCACACAGAGCCACTGCCCTGGGACATCAGTGAAGCTCACACTTTCCTGGTCAGTCAAGAGGTAGCACATGTAGTGGCGCCTGGGGGGCTCAGTCGGTTAAGTGTCCGACCTCAGCTCAGGTCACGATCTCTCAGTTCGTGGGTTCGAGCCCTGCGTCGGGCTCTGTGCTGACGGCTCAGAGCCTGGAGCCTGCTTCGCATTCTGTGTCTCCCTCTCTCTCTGCCCCTCCTCTGCGTGCACTCTCTCTCTCAACAGTAAATAAACAACAATAAAAAAAATTTTTTTAAAGAGGTAGCACATTTGGAGAGAAAAACAAATGTGAGAGACAGGCTGCCCTGATCAGCACAAACAATGAAAACTAACCCTGACTAAGAGAATTCCTATCACCTCAAAGTTTTCCAGAAAGAAATGTCAGCTATCAAACTCTCTATTTCATAAGCAAATACTATGTAGTAATATTACCCAATGTCCATGTTTTTGGAACAATGGAAAAAAAAAAGGGGAAAGGGATAAGAAAATAAAAAATAAAACTTACTGCATTGGCACGCTGATCCCAGTCGTGTTTGTCATCTGACAATATTTCCCTGATTTTATTTAATGTTTCTTCAAGTTCTCGACTAGAATAGATCTTAAAGATACAAAATTATATCATTAATATTTCTTGCCATAAGCCATATCAAAACTGTGCCTCGATATTTACAATAATCTTTTAAGTAATAGGGTTAATTCCCATTCTAGTACCATTTTTTAAAAAATAAAACACTACATAACTTATTTTGTACGGCAGTACTTAGTGGCAGCATTATTGCTCCCATCTTATATTTTTGTTGTTCATTTATTTTTATTTTATATCCAAGTTAGTTATGTACTGCAATAATGATTTTAGGAGTGATTCATCCCTTATGTATAACACCCAGTGCTCATCCCAAGTGTCCTCCCCCCAGTGCCCCTCACCCATGTAGCCCATCTCCCACCCATAATCCCTCCAGCACCCCTCAGTTTGTTCTCTGTATTTAAGAGTCTCTTATGTTTTGTCCCCTTCCTTGTTTTTATGTTATTTGTGCTTCCCTTCCCTTATGTTCATCTATTTTGTATTTTAAATTCCACATGAGTGAAGTCATATGATATTTGTCTTTCTCTAACTTATTTCGCTTAGCATAATACACTCTAATTCCATTCATGTTGCTGCAAATGGCAAGATTTCATTCTTCTTCATTGCCCAGTAATACTCCATTGTGTATATATATATATATATATATATATATATATACACACACACACACACACACACCACATCTTCTTTATCCATTCATCCGTCGATGGCTACTCAGGCTCTTTCCATACTTTGACTGTTGTCGATAGTGCTGCTATAAACGTTGGGGTCCATGTGCCCCTCTGAGCAGCACACCTGTGTCCTTGGGTATATACCTAGTAGCGCACTACTAGGTACTTCTAGTACGGTGGTTCTATTTTTAACTTTCTGAGGAACCTCCATACTGTTTTCCAGAGTGGCTGCCCCGGTTTGCATTCCCACC
>CM053573.1:143361410-143417702 GCA_028646485.1 Cryptoprocta ferox | reverse complement strand
TCCTGAAAACAAACTGAGGCGGGAAGGGGAAGGGGAAAAGGTAAAGCGGGGTGATGGTCTTGGTGGAGGTCACTTGTGGGGAAGAGCACTGGGTGTTATATGGAAACTAACCTGATAATAAACTATAAAGTTAAAAAATAAAAAAAGAAAAAAAGAAAAAAAAAAAAGAAAAAGATACTCCATTCAAAACACAAGATTTTTATGCAAAAGAAGGAAATATTTTGGGAGGCAGAGCCCAGAGCTCAGTGCAGAATCAAGAACAGAGGTAAACACTGGTTTAGAGAACCACACCCAGAGAGAGACTAAAACTCTCAAAGAAACACTTACAGTCCCAGAAGGAAGGGAACCTGACAACAGGCTCCTGCTGGATTTGAAAACTGCTCTAAGTCAGTGACTACCATGAACTTCCTGTCCCTTCCCTTCTTGAATGGAGTGTCCGTTATGGATATTCTGTTCTGATACCCAATTTTGTATGCTAAGTCTGTGGGGTGCAAGTAAGACGTCTTTTTAGTTCATAGGCCTCTGGATGGAGGAGCTACACCAGAAAGCCCTCACCTGTGACCTGATGGAGACCAGAAGATCATGGACTTTGAACCTGATGCTATAAATCAGTTGAAACTTTTGAGAAATGTCCATAAGGGTATCTTGTACATGAAAGGCAGGTGAATTACTGTGGTCAGAGGGCCAACTGCAATGGACTGTTTGCAATGAATTGTTAACAATTCCTTGCGTTCTTGAATGCTCCTTTCACAATGTGACTCTGCAGCTCTTCCAATCCAAACATGCAGTCCCCAGCCAACAGGTGAGGAGTAACCTCGAATTCTTGAGTTGAGTCGAGACTTAGGAAAGGCTGGGGGGGGGGGGGTCTCTGATTGGTGATTCCCCAATTGTGAGCAGGAATAAATCTCTGAGGAAAGGTTCTACAATTGCCAATTTAGGCTCAAAGAACTCCCATCAATTAAATTAACTTCAAGCAATGAATTCACAAAGTTCAAATATACAAGGCAAACCATTACGAACTAGAGTCACAGTTAAGAAACAGATAATAAATTTTAGAATTACAGACATTAGAATTGTCTAATATAGACTACAGAACATATGTGAATATAAAATTTAAAGAAATAATGTGGACAGAAACACAAAGATACCAATCAACCAAGGGCATCAGGGAGGACAAGCGAATCTGGGGGAGGAAGTGCCTGCCCTACCACCTATCAAGATTTACAAAGCTAATTATGACAAGTAGGTTTCAGTGCAGGAATAGACCAACTAATCAAATGAACAAGTTAGAGACATCAAAAATAGACCCACAAATACACGAAACTTTGATACATGATGGAGAAGTGATTCAGATTAACGGCGCAAGTAGAAACTATTAACATAATAACGTCCTGGGGCAGCTGGGTGGCTCGGCTGGTTAAGCACCCAACTCTTGATTTTGGCTGCGGTCATGATCACATGGTTTGTGGGTTCAAGCCCCCATCAGGCACTGCACTGGCAGTGTGGAGCCTGCTTTGGATTCACTCTTTCTTTCTGCCTCTCCCCAGCTTGTACTCTCACTCACTCTCTCCCAAAATCAATGATAAATAAACTTAAAAAAATAATAAAATAATGTCCTAAAATTCAACAAAATGCTGAGACAATGGATTATCAAGAAAAAAGTATTTGCTTACTAAATATTAAAACGTATAGTAGACATTTTGAATCCCATGGAAGATGGTTGTTCCCCAAATTCAAATCAGACATTCAATTAGAGACTCCAAAAACCACAAAGACCAAAAAGAAGAGCCAATAAAACTACCCACTGCACATACTTGTAATACAACTAAGAGAAGACTAGTAACACTTCAAGTTTCAATTTACAAGTAAATGGGGGAAAAGTGAACACCCAAGGCCAGCAACGTCATCTACAGAGTCCTCACTGGAGAGAAAAATCAAAGGAAACAGTATGGAGGACGAGGATCCTAGTAGTGGTAGAACAGACCTCAACTAAGATTGCCCCCCAGGACTCCCAGGGAAGTAGCACTCAAATAGGAGAAGTATCCCTTGAAACCTGTGGATAAAGGAAAGGAAGAAAGGGAAGATCAGGGCTCTACTGAAATGAGGGATGCTCTCACAGAATGAGAAGCAGAAAGCCCCCAGGCATCATTTAGTGATGAGGCTGCATCTCACTATGAAGAGGGCATTCTTGAATGAAGGAACTGAAAATTCTTCCTGGGCCCACAGAATCACTTGATATAAAAAAGTATTCTTAGGCTCCCTGAGGAAATTTGAATACAGAATTGAAGTGCTTAAAAGGAGGGAAGTATGTAGTTTAAGAATTTGCAAAAACGAAAATGGCTAGAAGTAACAAGTTAAATAACATCATAAAGAAATCAGACAGATGTAGAGCCATGTAAGACAACCGGCCTAGGCTCTTCCAGTCATATCAATGTTATGGGTATAGAAATTGGTAAGGTGGTTGTTCTATACATCGCATTATGGAATCTTTTTGCATATGATAATATTATAGATATAATGTAGCATACCTTTAAGTCTTAGGAGGAACACATTTAATATTTACCACTGGAATATCATAATGTCTACAACTTACTTTCCAACTGTTGAGATTTAAAAAAAAATATGTGTGGGATATATTTATATAAAGTCAAACACGGCAAACACTAGTTATTCAATCTAGGTGATGAGTGTTCACTGTATGTCAACTTCGCTATATGCTTAAAATTTTTCTTAATAGAAAGTTTGGGGAACCACTCACTATAAAAGCTAGAGTAGGTACAGAGATATAGATCTGGAAGAAAGAAACTATGGAAACTAACTGAAATATACAATAGTATTCATTCAATGAAGTAAAGAATGTTTTCTTTAACTGCACGGACATTAATTGGCCATGCATAAGAACACAAAATAGATGAATAACTTGTCATTGTATACAAAAATAAACTCCAGATATACTGATAAAATTAAGTGTAAAATTATAAAGTTTATTTATTTATTTTTGAGAGAGAGAGACAGAGAGAGAGAGAGAGAGACAGGGAGAGAGAGAGAGAGAGCGCGCACAAGCTGGGGAAGGGCAGAAATTGAGACACAAGGTGAAGCAGGCTCCAGGCTCTGAGCTGTCCTCTGAGCCCAATGGGGCTTGAATCCACAAACCGTGAGATCATGACCTGAGCCAAAGTCGGAGGCTCAACCGATTGAGCCACCCAGGCGCCCCTAATTAATGTTTTAGAGTAAACTGGAATAAAATATTTGCACAGCCTTGGGACTGGATAATAGTCCTTTTTATTCAGGTTAGGAAATTTGGCAGTCAGAAAGAAAATAACACATATATTAGCTACCACAACAAAAATTTGTTAAGTTTTGATGTAAAATTGCCACGGACAGAGGAGATACTGAGGAAATATTTATGATTTTTAACAAAAGAATAAGAGGCCTAACAGATTAAAAATTGTAACAAACTGATGATAAGAAAAACCAGCCCAATAAAAAATGGGCAAATAGCAACAACACGTAATTCACAGAAGAGGATATGCTAATGCCATGAATGGATTTAAATACTCGGAACCTCAACAGAATAAAAACTCCAGGAAGGCAGCAAGGTCTTTGTTTTTGTTCGCTATTTCCCGGAGGTCACAAAAGCAGCAGCACACTAAGCATCTGCCAGCTGCTGGCTGGACCGAGGGTGGATGGAAAAACTCAAATTATAACGAAAAAACCCCCACCATTTTTTACCTATCAAAATGACAATAATTAATGAGGCTTGTTACATTCGGTGCTGGAAAAGGTAAAATAATGTCTTTATTAAAATTAAAAACACACACCCCCTTTAACTGAACATTCAGAGGCATCTATTCCACAGATGAGAAGCAACAGGATGTGCAAATACAGGAAATGCACAGAGATCTGCATTCCCGGTGACGGCATAAAGCTACAGACGAGCTGAGTGACCCTGACAGAGGACCAGTGTATGACAACATGGCGCAGCAATAATGTGGGACACTGTGTGGCTGGCTGTCAGAAGGATGTGATAGCCGTCATTCTTGATGCTGAAGGATGGATGTTTTGTGAAAAAAAGCAAATTGCAAAGTGTTTACTCATTAGTGTGTTTACTGTGGGCCAACGTAACATGTAAATGTAATCCGAGTACCTACATCGATGAACATGGAGCAAGAAATGGAAGGACACACATCAAACAACGATGGTTACGGCCAAGCAACAGGGTTAGAGCAATAAGATACTATGACACTAAACTTCCTGAATTACTTGAATCATATTTACCTTAAAACTAAAGTTAAGATCGATGGCGCCAGGCTTCTTATGATGGACAGTCAATGGTATGGCTTTTGTTATAATTTAACACAGAATGGCTACAGGCCAATCACTAAATTCCCACAGTCAGTAACAGTACCTTGCTGTATGGGGTAAGAAGAAGAAATACGCGTCACATGCGGTCCTAGATAGGAGATGGCCCAGAGACGATGCAAGAAAAAGCCTCTGGCCAAGCAGAGGGTTCTTGTTTCATGTCTGTTAATAACTGTCTTATCTTGGATACATGATTTAACTCTCAGGTAGGCTAAGTCTCTTCACCTGAAGTGGGCCAGATACTCTTTAAGATTAAGGGCTAAAACATTCTGCTTCAGTACCTTCCCTTGACATTACGGGAAGAAGAGAAGAAAACACACACAACAAAACACACAAACAGAAGAGTTATTTGATTTTATATAAAGTTCAAAAGCAAGAAATTGAGGTATACCAGCTAAAAATTTGAATTCCAAGATTAAACATCCAATTCTGTGAGATTTGTTTTATTAAATGTATACCAATTCTCATGATCTTTGTGTAAAAGAAAAAAAACTAACTTTATTATTTGCATGAGGGGAAAAAATGGGAATGATTAGCATGGAAAATCGATATTTGGATATTCTTAATAAAACTTCAGGTCAGACATAAAGTTAAAGAAATATAAAATATCAAAATGATGAGTAAGTACTTCTGAATTTGAAATGGTGGTAATTATCTAATTATAAGACTTAAAAGTTAAAACCATTTCAAAATAATCTTTGGTATTAAATGGAAAGAGTAGAGAGAAAATACTGTCCACCTGAAAGAATGAATGAGAAAGAACAACAGAACTTTGAGAACTAATGATTTAGCCAATGATGTGTCTCAACAATTACATACAAGCCTCAATAACAAATGAATAACCTCAAAATCTGGTACTAATCATAAACAGTAACAACTATATCATCTAAGTCAATCTTTATTTTAAAAAGAATAGCAGCCAAAATAATTGGTACAGGGGTGACTTCAACAAGAAAATACTAAAAAGCATTTCTATTTACAATGAATAAATTCAGGTTTGCTTATTTCCAAATATTCTATTTTTCTGAGAAACTATTAGTTGAGCTTTAAAATGACTGAGTCATCAATGCTGAAAGGTAGTGACCATCACTGTAGATTATAATCTTAGAGCTAAAGGATCTAGAAGAATTCTTATTTACCCAGTGAGATTAGTGTGGGTGGCAGAATAGCAAAGTGGTGTTTGTCCTTTGCCCACTTATTTGATGCATGACACTATGCAACTTAACTTCTCCAAACCTTAGTTTGCTCATCAGTAAAATTAGGATAATAAAATAAGGAACTCTAGAGGGGTTGAGGTTTAAATGAGAGAATATATGTGAGAACACACAAACATTTTTTTACAATTATTACCTAAAGTACTCTAGAGATACAAATATTTTAAAAACCCAGGTACCTTGAGCAATTATATTCTAAACCACGAACCAAAAAGAGAACATATTTACCTTAATACAGACCATCAGTGGGGGAGGGGGGGAGAGAGAGGGAAACACAGAATCCAAAGGAGGCTCCAGGCTCTGAGCTGTCAGCACAGAGCCCAACGTGGGACTCGAACTCAAGAACCATGAGATCATGACCTGAGCCGAAGTTGGACACTTAACCGACTGAGCCACGCAGGTGCCTCCAATATTTTTGAGAGAGAGAGAAACAGAGCATGAGCAGGGGAGGGGCGGAGAGAGAGGGAGACACAGAATCTGAAGCAGGCTCCAGGCTCCGAGCTGTCAGCACAGAGCCCAATGCAGGGCTTGAACTCACGAAATAAGGGATCATGACCTGAGCTGAAGTTGGATGCTTAACCGACCGAGCCACTCAGGCGCCCCTATCTTAATCCCTATTATGAAGTTATAACTGTTATTCAGAAAATGACTATTTAAAGGAATTCATTAAAAAAAATAAATATAGGAATTCATTTTATCCTTTCATCTAATTAGCAAAGCACAAAGGTAACACTCTGACACTCACGTGATATGGGTTTCTACAGCAGGAATATATTGGTATGGAGCAACCCATGACCCTGTTTTTGATTCTCCTTGACTTAAAGGCCACACAGTTACAATAGGAGTAAAACAGGTTGGCACACTGGGCCAAAGAACAAAGAAAAATTCACACACACTGAAGATTAAGCACAGGTCCTATTGGCTTTAATTAACTGGATAGGATAATTTGCTAAAAATAGTACACATCTCTTTAATCTTGACATATATATCTCTGAGAAGTAAATTAAACTGCAAAACTTCAAAAGTAGATTCAGTAAGCATTCCAAAGAAGTTCACTTTATTTTTATTTTGGCAATCTTACTTGAAAAAATACTTGTTAAACACAGTGGACTGTGATGGGCTTATTCAACTAATATATATATATACACCCCTCCACAACCATATTCCTTTACTAGGAACTAATCATACCTATCTATATATTATATGCCTAGAAGTGGCAAATGAAATGCCTAGACTGAATCCTCATTATTCCACATAAACTTTTGAGAACAAAAGTGTATAGCCTAGAAAGCAGGATAATTATAGAGAGAGACAGGGCAACCCAACCTTCAAGTATTTCAAAGTATCATGTTAACAAATAATTAATTATCCCTGCTGAAGTTACAAA
Organism: Cryptoprocta ferox; assembly: GCA_028646485.1. Taxonomy (NCBI): domain Eukaryota; kingdom Metazoa; phylum Chordata; class Mammalia; order Carnivora; family Eupleridae; genus Cryptoprocta; species Cryptoprocta ferox. The sequence goes on along the minus strand of CM053573.1, from coordinate 143,410,739 downwards.
GAGGCAGATTTTAAAGCGATATAAAACAGAATTCATTTATTCAGAATTGAATTTGGCTTACAACCTTTCTGGAGGACACTATGCCAAACTGAAAGAAGATGAGAAATCCCTGCATCTTTCGATTCGGTAAACTCAAAAAATTTATTCCAAGGAAATGACTGGAGATGTGCTAAAAGATATCCATAAAAGCATAATGGAATTGTTTATAACAGCAGGCAATACTGAGAGCAACCTAGATATTATTTAGCTATGAATAGTTTTCAATTAATAAATTAAGATAATGAGAAAATGCTCCAGGTAAAATACTAGTAAGAAAAAAAGGTATACAAAAGGACATAATGAACGGTGCCAATTCTGTCCTCCTCCTAAGAAAATACGTGTATGTATAAAAATTATTGGCAAAGTAATTATGAAAGTACTTAGAAGAAAATTCATCATAATATATCACTTGATTGTGCTCACATGTAGTGGTACTGTAGGTAGTTTTGTTCCAAATTTTAATCAACGTGCACACATTATTTTAATCAGATGTTGAATACTCACCTAATATCGTGAAAGGGACTGCTACACTTGAATACTAAACAGAACTGTATGACCAATGTCCCTTCTAACTCTAAGATTCTGAAACTCTTAAGAAAACTTTCTATAACTCATCTAAAAATCAATAAGCCTCTGCCAAGAACAGAAAATCTAAAGTTAAATTTTCAAAGGACTGAGAGCCAAGAAGGGCATTAATTTCTGAAGCAATATCAGTATCCTCTGGCTAGTAGCTCTTTTCTTAGATAGAAAAATAGGCTGTGAACGTAAATGAGCTGTGGCAAACAAAAGCAACAAAAATTTGCAGAATTAATCTGCAATTGCCAAAAGAAGGATGAGAAAGAGGACAAGGAGGAGAAGGAAGAAGGAATGAAGATCTTGTCCTTATTTTTATTGAAAGAGCTGCTGCTTAGGTGGGTGATATAATCTGTATGAGTGATTAATGCCTACGATCACAAAAGCTATCTAGCATTTTTATATCTGGTAGGACTATAAACCAGAGGAGGTGATGTGGCCAAAAGAAAATCTGTTTCCTTAAAAAAAAAAAAAAAAAAAAAAAGCTGATTTTATCAATTTAATTAACATCAAAATTAAGTAAGCTTTTGTAGGTAAACTACAATCTCAATTTTCATCTAAGGAAAATAAAGCATGAAAAACAGAGTTAATTATTAAACTGATGAATGGCTCAGATTCACAAAAATGTTAAATATTATCACCATGCATTTCAAGTATTAATTCATTTTAAGTCAAATAAGACTTGAAATAACTATATATCAGAAATTTATAATTCAAAAATCAAGACAAAAAATCCCCTTTGCAAGTAATTCAAGGTAGCCATAGGTTACAAAAGGAAGAAATCACAGAATGTCATATACTTTTTACCAGAGATAAGAATGAATAGACAGTATCATGTAAGAGGATATGATAACTAACATTTGAATAATAATGTATCCCAATAACAAAGAGAAAATAATTAAAATACTAAAGTGTAAATTACTCAAAATACCCAGAGAAATCAGTAAGATACTTCTATTTCACAGTATTTATCTATTTATTCATATGCATATGAACATATGTAAATACACGTGTATGTTTCTATACAGATGTACCAGTGTGTGTATCATCCTTCTTGCCAGTTATATGGCACACGAAAGATAGTTAAAATGAAATATTTATGGTATTTTTTCTGCAGTGAGAATATCACATGACTTGAAATTAATGTTTAGTGGTATAGAAAGATCAAGAGAACACAACTTATAGGACCTGGTCAAAATATACAGTTTACTCTTCCTTTCTTTATACTTTCAATAAAAGAGCTATAGATAAAAAGGGGGGAAAACCAAAATTTTGAAGATCAAGATTTTCCTACCAGTTATCAAAAACAAGGCAAAATCTGTTCTCTCAAATTATCACACACACACACACACACACACACACACACACACGGGAAAGAAAAAGAAAGAAGCTAATGTCCTTTCAGCATTAAATAGTTACTTATTCTCATAGGATTCATTCTATCAAAAAGACGTGGCGGAAACTAGCACCTGAAAAGTGCTCATGGCTTTCTTATTAGAATACAAAAAACACCCATAAAAATTTAAAGATAAACACAGAAGGAGTTCTAATATGATCAAAGAACGGACTGTGTGCATGACTTCATAAAAGCTGTTTCCTAGTTATTATTATCTAAGCCAGAAACCATTTTTGAGGCAATTTCACTTGACCACCACCCATTTCCTATTGTGACAAATGATTCAGTATTCCTATCTTCAACCATCTTTTCAACACTGAAGTATTCAAGACTCACTACTAGATGAACGTATAGAAACATTACATTAATCAGTATTCCTTTAACAGCTACAGCACCTGAAAATTAATAGCCAAATTCTGAAAAACCTGCTCTCTCCTTAAAAACAAAACCAAAAACCCCCAAATTGCAGAATTCCTGAAATGTCTCCCTTGAAAAATGACACCTGAAAAACAAGTACACTTAAGACTACACTAATTCACAGGAAACAGCAATAGATCATATTTCAAAAGCATTTTGGAAAAGGCAGCATATTCTCCTGTGTGTTGCAACAGACGCCCCAGACCTGCAACCGTGCTGCAGTCATGAGTAAACATACTCGCCTCCGGTTCCGAGTACGTGTGCCCATATCAAGGGCATGGGGCATGCACATCGGGTTTGAAATGCATTTACATTACCTCCAACCTTAGGGCCACCTGCTGAACCAGGCTTCCTTGCACTGTTGACAGGATTTCCGGACGTTTTAGGTGCAGGAACCTTGAAGGCTGAAGCAGCTGATGATGGCCTATTTCCATCCACTGATTCTTCATCATCAAAGCTTTTATCTGCACAAAGCATTAGAAAAATGTATTTAAGAGAACTACGCTTTGCTCCATTTCCCACAAGACTCGAAAATCAAATAAAGCTATACATAAAATTCTTACTTTGTAAGATACAATACAAAATAAAGCTCATTTTAATAAGCATTTATATATTGGCTAACACTATATAAAATAGCCCAGTATTTAAAATTTGATTGCAATATTATATTTCCTACCTATATATGAAGGCAGAACATAAAACCAAATGTATTAACTGATAGTAAAAAGCATTTTTCATTTTTTTGCCACTCATAAAAGCATTTTCTGCCAGCTCCTCCCATAGTATATCTTCCAGCACACCCTGCCTTATTCCTTACACCCAGATTCTGCAACTTACAATCACAGATCCGTTTGCAAATCAGTCGCCTCATTCCTCTGAAAGCGCTTAATTTCCCTCACCCTAGGATGCTCCCGATGGTTCACATGGCCAAATAGAGTAGATCTGGTACTAAGCAAAGATTCTATCAAAAACAGACAGAAAGAACCACAGAACCACCACTGAGGTTTGTGCCGGCATTTTTCTTTCTCTTCCCTGCCCTAGGTGCTGTAACAGCCAATCAGCTACAAGGTGACATCATCTTATGGCAGCTACTGCCAGATGAAAGGTAAAAATTCTCCATGTATTAAAAAAAATTATCTATGCAGCTGCAATCCTTATTCTTTACCTACATTTCAAAGGCTTTCAATGCAAAGGTTTATAAATCTAAATTGTTTTCCTATTTAATTCATAAGAAGATTTATACAAATATAACAAGGTTTTATGCAATATTCATTCTGCTGGGGTGCTTATTATTGCATCAGTAAAACATGGACTATCACAGTGCTCATTTCTGTGCATACTTAACTCTGTGATTTTACAGTTTGCTATTTATTTAGGCCACAGACACCAAACTGAACAATCTGTTTTCATAAATGATTCTAAAATTCTACCCAAAGCTGCTTTTAGAATATTTATTAATGACCACGCTAGTATCATCTCCTTGTATAATATGGACCTCCCCCTCCCCAATCACAAGCTGTATGCATCTGACTCGTCTGAGAAGATGGTTTTCTCTAGGACCCTGCACAAACCAACCACGACAAACAAAATGGGCGAGGCAGAGCAGATGTACCACAGGCTTCAGATCAATAACGTGTCAGAATCTTTTCCTTTCAACTTGCTCCCCTCTCCTATGCAAATACCCAAATCAACCAGAATGAAATCATTACTACAGAGGGATACTTCAATTTCAAGTATTAAATATATTTTAAATACACCAGCCAAGTGGCAAGACTGTTTATCTGGAAAAGAGAAAATCAAATAGACACACCAATATAAAGCCACATTCCATATCAAGTTGTTTTTTTTTTAAATAGCACAATTTGTAAGAAAAAAACTAAACTGAAAAAACCATCTTCAAGTTGAAAGATTTTTTTCCCTTTTTTAGCATAATACTATTAGGGAGCCGTCTGGATCAGGTAAAACCTATGCTCTCTATTTATAGACTGCTCTGTAAAAAAACACTAATATGATCCCAAAGAAACTTTTTGCCACCACCTTGTAAAAGAAAATGTAGCTAAGAGAGACAGAGGTAGACACACAAATCTAGAAAGAGATAGGTACTAAAACACTGAGTAGCCCGAAGTTCCCATGGAAACAGTGTTCTGTTCCTACACACACAGAAATTGAAAAGAGTGAATGTTCTTACCACTTAAAAAAATTTTAACTCTTAACTTTCTCAAACTATTGGGAAAATAAATTTTAACTTTTTTTTTTATCAAAATAAGGTAGGCAAAAGTATATAAATTTTAAGTATGCAGCTCAATGAATTTCCAGAAAACAAACATGCAGTGTAACCAGTCTCCAGACCAAGAGATCATTATCAGTATCCTATACACACCCTCATTGACCTCCCCAAATTCCATTATCACCTACCAACGCTGGCTAACTAGTCTTGACTTCTAACTACGTAGTTAGCTTTAGCCATTCTTGAGCCTTATATAAAAGGGATCATACAATATCTACTCTGGCGTCTAGCTTCTTTTCACTCAATATAATGTCTGGAAGATTAATTTTCATTGCTTATAGTTTTCTAGGGTATGAACATACCACAATTTAGTAATATCCATTCTACTGTTGATGGACTTTTGAGTTGCTATCAGTTTGAAATTATTACAAAACAGTGCTCCTAAGAGGTAAGCAAATAAAGCTAAAGAGGTTTTGGGCCTTTAAGTGTTGTTGTGGAAGTAGTAAACCCATTTATTTTTACTGAATAAGTCAAAGATGCATATTGTAACCTCGAGGACAGTGGTACTGGACCAGCAGCTGAGTCTCACCTGGCTATTTCTTAAAATGCAAATTCTCTGGCCCCACCTGAAATCTAATGAATCAGAAACTCTGGACATGGGGGCCCTCCCAGGGACTCTGATACATGGTCAAGTTTAAGAACCACCGCTCAACAGCAGGAGTTGGCAATTTTTTTCTATAAAGGACCATACGGTAAATATTTTAGGCTCTGTAAACCATACATGAATCTCACTGTGCAGCTACTACTCCATTACGCTATTGTGGTGCCAAAGTAGTGATACATGATATGTAAACAAAGGGGTGTGGCTGTGTTTCAATAAAATTTTACGTAGAAGAGGAGGATGGCTGGATTTAGACTGCAAGCAAGTTTGCCAATCCCTGCTAGGGTAACCACTAAAATACGAGTAAATGTATATATAGATAAACTGATACAAGAAAAATTTAAGAATCTAATGAACTGAAAAGAAGCAGGAAAGGAGATAAAAAAGATTAAAGCAAGTGGGTAAAACAGAAATAAAAGATAAAAGTAGCAAAAATGAAACCGAATTTATCAGGAACTACCTTAAAAGTAAATGAACTAAATAATACTGAATTTTAAAAATAGGCTGCTTGTATAAGATATACCTTACATACAAAGTCACATGAAAGCTAAAAGTAAAATGATAGACTATGGCAAATACCGATCAACAGAAAGTTGATATAGCTATTCTAATTTCAAACAAAGCAGTTTGACGAAGCATTACTAGAGACAGACTTTGAAAAATAATGATAAAGGGATCAATCCAAAAGGGGGGGGAACCCTCTAAATTTTTATGTACCCAATAACACAGCTTCAAATACATAGAGCAAAAAAGGCCTTATCTACAGAGGGGAAATCTTTGTTTACCACTTCCAATAATGTTATGCCTTTTCTTGACTGTAAGCTAAAAGCATAAAATGAATCGATCATCACAAGTCCCCAAATTAAAAATGTTTTATAATTTATATAGAGATTATAAATATTCTGGGCTTAAAAATATGTCCTTAACTATAAAATATTCAGACCAAACCAGTTCTATTTCTTCCTAGCACCTAGCACCTCCTGCAATAATAGACACTTTTAAGAGTGAACTAGACGTTGGACGGGAAGTGGGCAGAAATGTTGTCCTGTTTAAGCTACGACCCCATTACCTAGAAAAGTCCTGGGTTAAGTACCGCGGCTAACCCTTCTTCCTACTTCACACCTTTGGCCCTTTAGAGCTTATTCTCAACATAATGTCCTGAACTCAACAAAATCACATCACGCTACTGCTCAAAATCCTCTTAGGCCTCCATAAAAAGGTCTATCAGTACTCCAAGATCTGCAAGATCTTAGCTACTATGTAGTTCTCTCCAATGTGATCCTACTCAGTGCTCTCCATCTTGTTCTCCAAAGCAGCCCTGCCAGTCTCCTTGCTGAGACTCCCAGGAGGGTCTCTGCACTAGTTCCCTTTGCCTAGAATGCTCTTCCCTCCAGAGCCACCATACTTATTCACCTCTTTTGGATCTTTATTCTTCTATCACTTTCTCAGTGAGGTCCTCCCTGGATCCTAAAATTATAAACTTTCCAACATCCTGACACTACTGATCTACCCCTACCTCCCTACTTGATTTCTCTCCTTAGCACTTACCATCTATTTACTTTATTATCTGACTCCTCCCACTGAAATGTGTTACTTATTCGAATAAGAAATTGTCCGTTTTGTCCACTGCCATAACTCCAAATCTGGAACAATGCTTAGAATGACCCCTTTCATAGTAGGAAGACCTTCAGTCCCCAATTTCGAAGGCAAACAACTATAAACACTGAATAGAATAGACATTTGGAAAAGAAAAAAAGAAAACCTTCTTAAAAACAATTAAGTATCTGACAAAATAGTAAGAAATAAAGGACAAACCCAGTATACATGAATTTCTATTTTGAAGCCTTGTGGGGCAAAGGAAATAGAATTTGAAAACCCACATAAAAAAGATACAGATTCTAATAGGAGACTCTTCCCACCCAAAGGTGGTATACCAATGACCATACTGTCAAGGTTAAAGTGAATGACAAGTAAGCCCTTATCTTCTTACAGTCTTTTATTCTTTTCCAGTTTTTCTCAAAGGAGAGCAATCGAGAAGTAAATCAAATGGAGTACTTCATTCAGGTCAACTGCTTAGACCATCAAGCCTCTCAAGCCCTCAAACTTAGTTGGCTCACACTGGGAGGACTCCTCCTTCCAAGCAATGGCCAAGGAAAATGCAAAATTTTCCTGGAATAAAGTCTCTGGCCTCACATTATGTGCACAAATAATTTTCAAAAGGTCACTTGGCATGACAGGAAACAAGACACCATGAGCAAGAATAAACTGAAATAGACAATAGGAACAGACCCACTAAAAATCCTAGAATTATCAAGCACAGACTATAAAGTGCCTGTACTTGAAAGCTTTATTAGGAAAGCTTGAAAATAATTTGAGATCTTTTAGAAAATTCAAAAAGTGACAGATTTTTAAAAACGCCCAAACAGAACTTTTAGTAATAAAAATACAGTAACTGAAATTTAAACTCAATGGGCAGGCATGACAGATTAGACACAGCTCAAGTGAACTGGAAGATGAATCAAAAAAAGAAAAAAACTCACCTGGGATACATATAGTAGGTGCTTTGATATTTACTGAATAAATAAAAAAGGATCAAATACAGGAAGCATGATTATGTTGACGCCTTTGCTCTCACTCCAAAAAGTCATTAGTATAGTTTAGTGCCAAAAATGATCAAGATGAACAACTTAAAAGTACTAGAAGATAAAAACTAATAAAGTACCAGGTTGCAGTGGTTATGTGTATGATTGAAATGGAAAGGGAGAGAAAAAGAGTAGCTGATAAGAGTAGGAGAAAAAGATGGAGATAATAGATGGGGCAGGAAGAAGAGATGATAGAATGAAGAAGAGGATAGAAATAAAGGAGAAATGGAAGAGAAGGGAAGTGAGGAGGAGGAGGAGGAGGAGGAAGGGTGGGGGAGAGGACAGGTGGGCAGAACTAAAAGGAAGCCCAAGCAGAATAAGGCTCCACCTTTTGCTGCCTTCACATAATACCAGGGCGCTGTTCACAGCAGAGAGAGATTATAGGCCCACAATCCCTCATCTGCAATGCCTGAAAGCCAGTAAATTCTAAAAGTCCAGCTTTAGCGTGTTTTTTTTTTTCTAATTCCAGTATAGTTAACGTACAGTGTTATATTAGTTTCAGGTGTACAGCAAGAGTGACCCAACGATTCTATACATTCCTCAGTGCTCACCAGGATAAGTGTACTTCCCTCATCCTCCTGCCCTCTGGTAACCATCAGTTCATTCTCCATACTTAGTCTATTTCTTGGTCTCTGTTTATTCTTTGTTCCTTTGTTTTTCTTAAATTCCACACAGGACTGAAATCAAATGGGATTTGTCTTTCTCTGACTTACATCACTTAGCATTATACTCTCCAGATCTGTCCATGCTATTGCAAATTCTTTATGGCTGAGTAATATTTCAGTGTGTGTGTGTGTGTGTGTGTGCGCTCCACACATACCCAACATCTTCTTTATCCACTCATCTATCAATGGACACTTGGGCTGCTTCCATAATTTGGCTATGCTAAATAGTGCTGCTATAAACATAGGGGTGCATGTATGTTTTTAAATTAGTATTTTCATATTCTTTGGGTAAATACCCAGTAGTGGAATTACTGGATCATATGACACTTATAGTTTTCTTTTTGTTGAGGAACGAAAAATACTGTTTTCCACAGTGGCTGTACCAGTTTGCATTCCCACCAACAGGGCAAGATGGCTTCTTTTTCTCCACTTCCTTGGCAACACCTGTTGTTTCTTCTGTTTTTGATTTTAGCCATTTTGACAGGTGTGAGGAGATATTTCATTGTGGTTTTGATTTCCATATTCCTGATGAGTGAGGTTGAACATCTTTTCATGTATCTGTTGGCCATCTGGATATTTTCTTTGGAGAAATGTCTGCTCACGTCTTCTGCCCATTTTTTAATTAAATTATTTGTTTTCTGGTGATGAGTTGTATTAGTTCTTTATATACTTTAGATACTAATCCTTTACTGGCTTTGTCATTTGCAAATATATTCTCCCATTCTGTAGGTTGTCTTTTAGCTTTAGCTGTTTTCCTTTGCTCTGCAGAAACTTTACTTTGATGTAGTCCCAACAGTTTATTAATAGTTTATTTTTGTTTTTGTTTCCCTTACCTTAGGAAACATACTGAGAAAAAAAGTTGATATGGCCAATGTCAGAGAAATTACTGTCTGTGCTTTTCTAGGATTTTCATGGTTTCAGGTCTCATATTTAGATCCTTATTCCATTTGAGTTTTTGTGTATGGTATATGAAAGTGGCACAGTTTCATCCTTTTGCATGTATCTAATTATCCCAACACCATTTGTTGAGGAGATGGTCTTTTTCCCATTGCATTTACTTGCCTCCTTTGGCAAATTAACTGGCTATCTAATCATGGATTTCTGTGTGTTTTTGTTTTTGTTTTGAGAGATACAGAGACTGAGACACAGCGAGCAAGTGCAGGGGAGGGGCAGACGGAGAGGGAAAAGAATCTTAAGCATGTCCCATGCCCAGTGCAGAGCCTAATGCAGGGTTCAATTCTCACAACCGGGAGATCATGACCTGAGCTGAAATCAAGAGTCGGTGGGCTCTCTATTCTGTTCCACTCATCTGTGTGCCTATTTTTATACCAGTACCACACTGTTTCCATCATTACAGCTCTGTCGTAGATCTTGAAATCTGATACTGTGAGACCTCCAGTTCCGGTCTTCTTTTCCAAGACTGCTTTGGCTATTTTGAGTCTTTTGTGGTTCCATGCAAATTTTAGGATGGTTTGTTCTCCTTCTGTGAAAAATGCAGTTGGTATTTTGATAGGGATTGCATTAAATGTGTAGATCACTTTGGGTAGTATAGACATTTTAACAGTATTTGTTCTTCCCATCCATGAGTATAGAATATCTTTCCATTTGTGTTGTTTTCAATTTCTTTCATCAATGTTTTACAGTTTTCAGAGTATAGGCCTTTAGGCTCCTTAGTTAAGTGTATTCCTATATATTTTATTGTTTTTGGTTCAACTGTAAGTGGGATTGTTTTCTTAACTTCTTTTCCTGCTGCTTATTAGTGTATAGAAATGCAATGGACTTCTGTACATTGATTTTGTACCCTGTTACCTTACTGAATTCATTTATCAGTTTTAGTAGTGTTATGATAAAGTCTTTCAGGTTTTCTATATATAATATCATGTCATCTGCAAACAGTGAAAGTTGACTTTTTCCCTACCAGTCTGGATGCCTTTTATCTCTTTTTCTTGGGCTGCCAGTACTATGTTGAATAAAAGTGGTGAGAGTGGACATCCTTGTCTTGTTCCAGAGTTTTGGGGAAGAGCTCTGTTTTTCACCACTGAAGTATGATGTTAGCTGAGGGTTTTTCATATATGGCCTTTATTATGTTGAAGTATGTTCCCTCTAAACCTACTCCGTTGAGTCTTATGAAAAATGGATGTTGTACTTTGTCAAATGTTTTTTCTGCGTCTGTTGAAATGATCATATATTTTTTGACCTCTTTTCTTGTTGATGTGATGTATCACACTGACTGATTTGTGAATACTGAACTACTCTTACATCCCAGGAATAAATCCCACTTGATCATGTGAATGATTTTTAATTTATTGCTGAATTTGATTTGCTAACATTTTGTTGAGAATTTTTGCATTCATGTTTATCAGAGATGTTGGCCTCTAGTTCTCTTTTTTTTGTAGGTCTTTCTCTGGTTTTAGTATCGGGGTAATGATGGCCTCTTAGGATGGATTTGGAAACTTTCCTTGCTGTTGTTTTTTTTTTTTTTTTGGAATAGTTGGAGAAGAATAGGTTATTAACTCATCTTTAAATTGTTTTGTCTTCGGGCACCTGGGTGGCTCAGTTAGTTGAGCGTCCGACTTTGGCTCAGGTCATGATCTCGCGGTTCGTGAGTTCAAGCCCTGTGTCGGGCTCTGTGCTGACAGCTCAGAGCCTTGAGCCTGTTTCGGATTCTGTGTCTCCCTCTCCCTCTGTTCCTCCCCCGCTAGCACTCTGTCTCTTTCTCTCTCTCAAAAATAAACAAAGGTTTAAAAAAAATTTAAAAAACGGTTTTGTCTTTTTACATTCATTTGGTAGCAAAATCTAAGCTGATTTGAACTCAGTTTATGGCACAACATGTGAACTGACATGAAGCTATTTTTTGTCTTTAACTCATTGTAAAGTTGCTGCAAAAATATTAACGTGCTTGATTACGAGGTACAGTCCAAGACGCAGTTGTTTTCGTATGATATATGGTTTATGATCATTGCTTTTCTAAAATCTGACATATTCAGAATTCCAAAACATAGCTAATCCGCAAGGTTTTGGATAAGAAATTGTAAATTCATATTACCATAATCAGATTCCTTCTTTTCTTTTTCCCTTCAAGGGAAAGCCATATATTCAAACGGCTATTCCAACTTCCCACTTCACTTCTATGGGTACGTGTATTCCAAAACCTGAAATTCCTGCCTCTGAGTTCATATAAAGGATGAAAACTGCTCCATCTTTACATGCCCAACAAAAGATCAAGCCAAAATTGTATACCATATCTCATTTAAAAATTCATTTTGTGTGGCTTTTCTTCAGTAAACCAACCAGTTCAGAAAAAACCCACAACGCCAGATTTTCATGCACGAGTATACTGTTTCATATTAGTTTTTTATACCAAAGTTCCTCTTTTCTCTTGAAGCTATATCCTTCCTTATTCTAACTAAAACAATGAGCAGGAAGACTTTGGATTCCTGAATAGTTTTACCCTCCTACCTATCTAACAATGACCATGGTCATATTTAACAGCTGAATTAGCAACTGAGATTAGGAAACAATAACCACTATAAGATGGTACTAACAGTGTAGGTCTCGAAACTCAAACATGTTCAATCGTTTGCACTCCCCACCGTGCTTTTACAACAGAATACTGCCCTAGGCTTTCCTCTGACCTCACAGGTCCCTCCAGCTCAGTCCCTTCTTTATCCAACCACTAAACATTGAGTATCTTCCTTCACTCCAGATGACACACTTTCTAAATGCCTTCATCCATTCTCAATAGTTTAAAACCCCTTCTATATGCTGACAAGTCTGAGATATTTGTTTCTAGCCTATACCATCTCTGAATACCAGACTTATATACTCAACTGCCCTACTAAACATCTCCCCCATGGATATCTCAAAGGCATCTCTAATTTGACACATATAACGTAACACCAGCACCATCTTCAAACCTGTTGTCCTTAAGTCTACTTCTATTCCAGTAAATGAAATCGCCATCTACTTAGCTTCTCAAGCTCACAATATAGGAGCCCCTTTCCAAGTTCTCTGCCCTCGTCTATCAATAGTTCTTGTGCATAACTCCAAAGTATATCTCAAATGCACCTATTTCTCTTTATTTCTGCTGCCACTCCCAATCTAAGGCCAGACCAGTATCATCTCTGCCTATACTGCTACAACAACCTCTTAACTGGTTTCCCTGGTTCCATTCTTGACCTTCCAAACCCCAAAGTAAACAATGGGATCGTCTAAAAATGTAATTTGGACCAGTGGCTGCTGGAACTGTTAAGTGAAAGGCTGGTGGGGAACTTTTTAAGAATAGATCAGGCTGATAACGCCTGAACCCACTGCTGTATATTAATATCACACACAAAAAGACAATCAGGCACTGTATAGGTTCTGACAAAACACACAATACCATCTATAAAACTGTGTGTCCAGCGGCGCCTGGGTGGCTCAGTCGGTTAAGCATCTGACTTCAGCTCAGGTCATAATCTCATGCATGGTTCATGAGCTCGAGCGCCGCATCAGGTGAGCTCAACCCCACATCGGGTGAACCACGCTTCTCTCTTTCTCTCCCTTTCCCTCTCTGCCCTTCATGGGATTCTCTTTCTCTCTCTCTCTCTCTGCCACTCACTCACTTGTGCCTCCCCCAAATATGTCAATACCCCCCCCCAAAAAAAACAAAAACAAAAATATTAGACTTGATTCTGGTCAAGCCATTAGCAGAATTTTCAATTTTCAGGAAATAAAGGGGATATAAAAACCTTAAAAAACAAAAACAAAAACATGGCAATGTAATCATCAAACTCTAGTATGTGGGAAAACCTTACCTGATAGATGTTTTTTTCTTCAACAAAAAAGTGGCAAGAGAAGAAGAGAGACAACTGCTCTAGGTGAATAGAGCCTTAAGTGACATATCAACCAATTACAATGGTGAACGTTGTTTGAATCTATATTCAAACTGTAAAGAGATATTTAGGAAGCAACTGAGTAAAATCTGAACACTGAATATTTGACACTAAGGGTTAACTTTTTAGATGTGAAAACTGGTTGTCAATAAAATATTTCCTGGTAACGAACAAAATCCATCTTTTAAAAAGTACTCTAATTGTCTTTTGTGCGTGTGTGTGTGTCTACACACATTCCCCAGTGCAGCACGGCAGGCAGGGCTAGGGGCAGGTAGGTAGGGACACAGATGAATAAAGATCGGCTATGTACTGACAATTTCTGGAAGCTGGACAGTGGGCAGTAATGGAGGTTTGTCACAATATTCTCTTTTTTTGGGTATGTCTGAAATACTTCCTTAAAAGAACTATGATAATTTGAATCACTTTACTCTCTTGTTTAAAACCCTGTTATGGAACCCTAATATAAAATTAGAAGAAACATTACAAAACCACAGAAAATGAGGCAGGGCGAAGTATGTGAAATCAGCACCCAAAAGATAGCAACAAATTCTTATAAAATGAAAATTAAATGATAGAAAGCTTCTGAAGAATAAACCCACAGTAAAGCTGCAACTCCTAATTCCCAGAAGCAGAATGAAACAGCAATGAGGACTGACCTACCTACTTTGTAGAATGACAGAGAAGTGACAAATCGCTAAGCCAGCAAATAAAGGAAATGATTTGCAAGGAACCACTGAGAATCCATGAAATGGTTTCATCATTTAGCTCTTCCCATGCCCAACTCAGAAATCTCAATATTTTATATATAAGTGTGCATGTGCATGCTTACACATGGGCATGTGCGTGTGCACACACACACAAACACACACTTCTGTAAAAATGGAACCACCAGAAAAGGGAAAAACGTTTAGCTATATAAACTTTTATTTGTTAAAATTAAAATTTCATAGAAGGATTAGAAGAGAAAGTCAAGCAGAACCTTTAGAACACAGAATAAAAGAGAAAGCCATAAAGCTTTATAGAGGAGACAAAATAAAGGACTGTGAATCAACGCAGGAGGTTCAACATCTCTCTGACTGGTTAACAATTCCATAAGGAGAGACTAAAGCTAATGAAGGGAAGAAACTTACCAAAAAAAAAAATAGAAGATTTCTCATAGTTAAAGAAAGTCACAAGTCTTCAGAAGTAAGATAATCAAATAGTAAACATTTACAATAAATTAAATTTAAAACTAAAACAGAAACTTTCAGTAAAATGACTAAAAATCCAAGTGCTTCAAAATAAAATAATGGCCGAATTTTAGTATTCACATAAGGATGCTATGCTTTCGGCAGCACAATCTTAAATTAACAATTTTATTTATAAAAAATAAAGTCCATCTTATACAAAGTTTAAAAGAAACAAAGAAATGTGATAAAGTCTCTTAGAATTTCTAGGTAAGTATTAACACACTAGTTAAAAAACCTACTTGAAGTCTTATACCCTTTTCTTGAAAGAGGCCAATTAAAACTTTAAGACCTATGATAGTTCAATGAAGGGGCAAACAGAATTTAAACCATCACTTAATATTAATAAAATTAAAAGCAACATATTTCATGAAAACCACAGTATCAAGTATGTAATAAATGAGACTCAAAATAAGGTTTATTTAGAACCATTATAAAAACCATGTTGGGTAAATTTCCATGACCACTTCAGTTGGTCATAACAGCTGTCAAGAACGTCAACTATACATTCTACATGTACCAAAAAAAAAAAAAAGTAAGCCTTTTCTTAAAGATTCAGGTTCATTAGCGACATCATGTTGGAGGATCTGTTGTTACTGGTGCCCCAAGCCCTTGCACCCAGACGGGTAAATGGAGCCTGTTTCAAGAAGGTGAAGATTTTCGATTTTCGTGCCCACTACTACTGCCTACATTGCTGAATGTCCAATCTTTTATCCCTTGCAATTTACTTTTTCTCCTTACAGACTCTTTTTTTTCCCCTTATCACTGCTCCTAGAAAAAAAGTGTGGCCTTTTTTGCCAGTAAATTAAAGGGTTGCTTTCTTTCAGTGATTTGTATTACTCGGTTCGAGCACAGAATATTCAAGAGTGCAGAAGAGGAGAGATGAATCCAGCACTGATTCCTGCTATTGTTCCTACCCGAGAGACCAGTACCGATATGTCAGTTTGGAGTGGTCCAGAAGGCTTACCTCTAGTAAAGTCAAGGTTATATTATCACTTGTATATGGTTTTTTAAGATTCATGTTTGGAAAAATAGACTGTGTTGAGATGTTGTAAGTGTAGAAACAGTCTATTTGCAACAAAACCTTATTTCTTTCCAGCCATTCCGCAGCATAACAACAAAAGGCCACATTCCTCTCATGAGCTTTCTGAGGCAGACTGCAGGGCTCCGTGCCACATAATAATCCTACAGGTTTTTAACTCTGTATGGTTTGACTGCCCCAAGCTACTTCACAATCATCTGACCACTTGGTTTTATATTCCTGGGTAAGGATAAAGAAAACTAAACAGAAAGGCACACAAGAGCCACCCTCAACTCTTCACTTGATAGTCATTATAGGGTTTCCAAAATCTTAGTTTGCCTACAAATGAAACTGCTAATAAAATCTTTCATAAGGTCTTGAAGTTAAGCTTATATAACATATATTTAATAGATAACAGATTGATAAACAGAATATGTAAAGAGCAACTATCAACAACAACAACAACAACAAAGTCAAATAACCAAAAAGTTGGCTAAGGATTCCAGGATGCAACCTACAGGAATGGAAATACAAATAACCAAACATTTGATCAACCTTATCAGACAGCAGAGATGTTTCTAAAAGGGTGAGATATTTTCATCCATTCGATAGGCAAATTTTAAAAATAGTAACAATAGCGAGGGACGCCTGGGTGGCTCAGTCAGCTAAGCCTCCAACTTTAGCTCATGATCTCACGGTTCGTGAGTTCGAGCCCCACATCGGGCTCTGTGCTGGCAGTTCAGAATCTGCCTGCTGCGGATTCTGTGTCCCCCTCTCTCTGCCCCTCCCCCACTCACACTCTGTTTCTCTCTCTCTCAAAAATAAAATAAACATTAAAAAAAATAGTAACAATAGTGAGAACTGAAAAGAATGTAGGACAGCAGGCACTGAAGGTGGGAATGTAAGTGGTAAAGCCTCTTTTGGAGGCAATTAGCTATAACTAACACAATTTGAAATGAATAAAAACCTAGATCCAGAAATTCTGCTTCTAGAGTATTTTAAGAAACATATACACATATGTGTATGTATACATACATATGATTTGTAGTAAGGTATTTCAGAATCATTTAGAAAAATTATACATGATCAAACAACCTCAGATTCTTTAAAAGAAAAAAATGGTTATGATACATCCATACTATGAAATATCATGCAACAGTTCAAACAAACAAGACGGTTTACACATAAGGACATTAAAAAAAAAAAAACCCTATGCCACACTGAGTAGACACAGCAAATGGCGAAAATACTTTCAGAACAGTATCATTTACATAGACGGAGTCAAAACAAAACCATTTATTTCCATTCTTAATATGCATGTAAGGAACAGTCCAAGGTATGCAAAGGCAAACACCATACTAATAAAAGTGTTCACGTCCCTTATACCTAGGTTTGAGGTGGTTCTGAGGGGAATTTTACTTTATCTGCATTGCTTGGAGTTTGAAAAGAAGGTATTTCGGTTCATTAAAATGAATAAGAAACCCAGGTTAGAAACAGCATAACCATTTGTTACACGTTCACGTGATAGTGAGGTATAAGTATGCTATATGTGAGAAAGAACAACATACAGAGAAGTAAACATGAAACCGTTAAGAACTACAAATCCCTAGATAACCTGTGACTACATATCTATACTATTTACATTTCCCGTTTTTATTCATGTGTTTATTTATTTTGAAAGAGAGCATGCGTGCACATGCACACACACAAGCTGGGGAGGGGCAAAGAGAGAGGGAGAGAGAATCCCCAGCAGGACCCCAAGCTATCAGCACAGAGCCCAACGGGGGGTGGGGGGCTTGAACTCACAAACCGTGAGATCCTGATCTGAGCTGAAATTAAGGTTTGGACACTTAACTGACTGAGCCACCCAGGTGCCCCTTTGTTTTTATTTTTAAGTTAAATTTAAAAAATTTTAAAGTAAACTCTATGCCCAATGTGGGACTCAAACTCACGATTCCATGATCAAGAGTCGCATGCTGCACTGACTGAGCAAGCCAGGCACCCCCCCAGACTTCCAATTTTTAAATAAAGGTGCATTACTGTATTAATAAAATACAATAAAAGTATTTCCATTTTGAAGAACAGAATGAGCAGGAAGGTTACCCTCCAAGCTTTACAAGAGGCTGTTACTTCAATTTTTAAAAATCAGTTCATTCTTAAATAGTCTGAATGTATTTATGTATTGCTTGAAAAAAGAAAAATTAAGTAGCCGTCGAATCTACGTTTAAGAAAGAAATTTAAAAAAAGGAAATAAAATCTGAATACGGCCCAAATCAAATGCAACATTTAGAGTTGCCTATAAATTAAGATTTAAAACATAAATATATACACGTGCAATGTCCTTAATTATATGAGAAATTATCAATTTTGATGGATTTTACCTTAAAACTTAGTAGTTAAAATTATTTCTAGAAGGACATATAAAACAGTTACATAAATTCTTGGAATAAACCATTACACTATCAAAACAAATATACTATCATATTTCCATTAACATATACATAACAGGTCAAATGGCTATTTACCAACATCATCATTTTGTATATTCACATCCTAGTCCTCACAGTCCCAAGGGGACAAACTCCGGAGAGAGAAGTCATTATATTGTCATACGGAAGAAAAAAACTGTTAGAGTTAAAACTTCTGAATAGAGACCAGTCTTCCTTAAGAACCTAGTGGAAAATACACAGAATATTTTTGAGGAACTTTGAATTCCCCTTCATACACATCTCTGGTATTGATGAAATTAAGAAGTATACCTCTAAGCATCTTAACAAAAGCTTTAGTAATACTAGGAAAAAAAACCCACAGTCAAGTAGTAAGTGTTAGAAAGGACAATACCAAATGCAACTTGAGGTTCTAGATTCGGTTCTGGTTTGCTCTCTGTGCCTACATGTGGAACTTAACATATCAGCAAGCCTCAGTTTCCCAATCTGTGAAATGGAAATACCAAGACACTTTGTACACTTCATTTAGTTATGTACCTGAGGAGTTAATGTATACTAAGCATACTAAAGTGCTTTGGAACACTATAAAGCACTATAGAAACATTTGTTAAATTACTCTTATTAAAACATAACACTGGCAAAATCAATTTTTAATCAAATTATACCTGTATAGGATCTGTAAAGCACTAAATATTTTCTAGAAAACTATTTAGTAGGGATACTGACAAATCACAGGCATAATAATGAAAATAGTGTCTATGGCAAGCCATTTTGCTTCTTTAAATACTTGAGGACCACAGAATCCTACTTGTTGTCACCTACAACAGGAGGGACGACAGGCTACCTAACCAAAGCTTCCTGCCTGATGCTGTCATTCTTCAAAGGGCCGTATTCTCTCCTAACAGCTTTTGCATGTATTCCATGTTTCGTCCAACATCCTTTCACATCCACCACCAAAGACTGAGGGCTTGCCTGGGCTGCAAGGTAAACTGTCATATTTGCTAGATCCTGTACAGACGCATCAAGTAGAAAAGAATACTAAACGACAAGTAAGCACACATGTGCATATACGCACACACGCCTGCACACACACACAAGTGTCCTTCATTCTTTAGGGGAGAAATGTATTTCTTACATGGCAAATGATCGTCACTTTCAAAGGAAGTGTCTAACACAAGCGTAAGAAGAAAATAAATCTTACTCACCATCTCCCATAGCCATTCAGATGGTCCAGGGAGCGTTATCAAACCAAGAGGTCAAACGGCACCGCAGATAAATGCAGCTGGGTGCCTGCGCCACTGGGCTGGGCCTGCAGCCTGCAGCCACCCGGAGCACTGTGTGACCCAGGCCGCGCTGCAGCTCTGCACCGCAATAGCCAACAGCTGCTACTCCACTTCAAAATAAAAGTCTGGGGTCTCGCTGAAAACCCTCGTCTATGCAGCAGAACCTAGCAGAGCTTGGTCAAGATTATTCTTTGACTGCACATATGTGGTGACACACAGGTCCTGCTGCTTCTCCTTGGGCTGGCTGCCTGAAATTTAATGCGAGAAAAGCTCTGGGAGCCAATAAATGCCATCCCACTGGGGGACTCTTAATGCAATCATCAAAACACAAGGCATGTGCTCAGCAATCATTTTCTGCTTCTCTAAAGATATCCGTGTAATCAGTAGCAATCACATGATCTGATGGAGGCACGGATTTGTGCCTTTTAAGAAGGTTTTCATCCTTTTGTCGTTACCTTGTAATGTTTACGACAGAAGCCTGCTACCAGGGCACAAACAGGAACAGCCCAGTTTCCAGGATTAACTGCTCTCATTATGCAGGAAGCATTTCTGGCTGCCGTAAACAAATCACGTCAAAGGCAGCCCATCAAAGGCCGCTCTGTGCGCGGACAGCAGAGCCACACGGAACAAAGCTGGCTTCTGCCGGAGCCGGAGCCTCGCCAGTGCGCAGCTGCGGGACGCGCGGCGCCCTCCATCCGAGCCGCACAACCATCGGCACATTGTCAAGCTCCGGGAAGGCGCTGGGGCTCACGGTCACAGGCAGACTCGTTTTAAAACCAGTCTCAGAGAAGGGCTGCTTTGCTTTTCACTAAACACAGAAAACACTAGACCTCAAGGTACCTTACTGCCAAGTACCAAGGTAATTTCAAAGCCGACTTTCTATGCTTTGTTTTACTGTCAGCCCCCAAGAGCAATTCTGGTCCTGGTGACTGTTTCAAATAGAGAAGCTGGGAAGTATTTTACAATGGTCTCACCCCAAGACTTCATTAGGTCCTCCACACCCGAGACAAATCGGAAGTACGCAGAGGTTTTTCACGGCGAAAGAGAAAAAGGCTTGCAGTCACAGCCACCAACACTGTTGGTGTTTACATCTCAGCGTAGGAGGCAGTCTAGAAAGCTCCATGACAACAACAGGCCCAGCCATAATCACAGGAGCCTGCAACTCTCAGCCTTTTCCTTCCTCCAGGGCTGGTGCTGCCTCCTTCAAGCCTTCATCTGATTAATGGTAAACTCAGTTTCCTTGTAGCAGCAGAACGAATTCCACTGTACCCAGGGATTCTGCCTAACTTACTTTGTAATATGAGAATTAAAGTCAGGCTTGAAGAACCCTCCAGACCAAAAAAAAAGTGCATTTCTTGCCTTCTGAAACTAAATGATATGCTCAAACCTCTGATGACATAATTTACTTTGTGTCTTGAGTGTGCTGAACTAATTCTCTAGAAAATCAAGTCAAAGAATGCAACCAAAACTGAAATCACAGAGTACTGAGGGGCGCCTGGGTGGCTCAGTCAAAGCGTCCAACTTCAGCTCAGGCCATGATCTCCTAGTTTGTGAGTTAGAGCCCCGTCTCCGGCTCTTGCCGTCGGCACAGAGCCCGCTTCAGATTCTCTGCCCCCGCCCCCCGTGTCCCTCCCCTGCTCACTTTCTCTCTCTCAAAACATAAAATAAACATTTTTTAAAAAAAGTACAGATACGGCAATTATGAAAGAAACCAGAAACAAAAGCATGAAACGTAAAATTATACACCAAGACACGCATAAGGGAGAAGAGGCAGACTAAAGAGAAAAAATAAACAAGACTATTTCTTCAAACAATAAATAAATATAAGATGGTGTTAGATCATATCACTCCCAACTCCCTGCGTCTCACTCTAGCCTAAAACCCTTCCTCCTCCCAGAGGTCTAGCAAAACTCCCAAAGCCTCTAAGAAGGCCCTCATCTCATGCTTCCTGCTTATATGTACAGCTCATACACGGTCTCTCTTCCACTCACCCCTAGCTAGCATCACTGGGCTCCAGCCAGCCCTGAAAGTCCTTTTCTACCTCTGGGCCTTTATGGTCACATTTTCCCTACCCAAAGCACGTTTCCTACCATTTAGCCCATGACTAGCTCACTCTCATTTATCAGATCTTAATTCAAATATGTCAACTCTCAGAGAGGCCTGCCCTACTAAGTATGTCTAAAGGGGCATCACTGAGTTACTCACCATTTCCATACCCTATTTGCTTCACTTAATGACAGTTCAGACTTTCAGCTATAATGACTCTTAAAAAGTTATACCACCTTTATCACAAATCCTCTGGGGTTTACTGTTTTTATTTTTGTCCATTTACTAAAATGAATTTTTCATCCCCACTCTTAAGTCAAAATACAAAGTGTGAGGTTTCATTATTACCGTTTCAGGCAAAGACACACTAAAAATTTTTACTTACCGTAACAGTTTCTAGACTATCACGTGGAACAAATGTGAACTGAGTGCCACATTTGGGTGAACTCACGACAATCTGCCTTGCGCATCTTTGTCTATCAAGACTCCAGTCTGTTGTGTGCTATTTGCACACGGTTTTGTGTTGAGCCTTTACTCTGCCCTAAAATGCTTTCCTGTTTTGTAACTTTAAAGTTTGAGGCTGAGTGCACAATTACAATAAGCCAATAAGGGCTGAAAATTTTGCAGGGAAAAATCGTACAAAAATTAAAAAAAAGTATTACTTTGGGTACAAAATTTTTGCCCTCAAATTGTTACTTACAAAAACTTGTTTTCAGTGTTCAATGATATATTTCTCTACCTATAAAAATTATTCAAAAATTACTCATGGGGCACCTGGGTAGCTCAGCTGGTTGAGCATCTGGCTCTTGGTTTCAACTCAGGTGATGATCTCACAGTTCGTGAGTTTGAGCCCCGTGTCAGGCTCTGCACTATGTCAGCGTGGAGCCCACCTGGGATATTCTCTCTCTCTCTCTCTCTCTCTCTCTCTCTCTCTCTCTGTTTCTACGTCACGTGCTCGCTCTTTCTCTCAAAAACAAACTTGAAAAAAATTACTCATTATCCTTGGTTGGGATTACGCAAACCATAATATTAGTGGAAATACTTTTTTCATTTAATGGTTTCACTTAGCAGCAAGGATTTTAGGAATAATTTACCTTCATTAAACAAAGGGTAGTTGTATTTCTTCCATTACCAGCTGTAATCACTGTGGATATTCACTCATGTACTTGTTTATAATCTATCTCCCTCACTAGAGGGTGGGCTCCCTGAAGCAGACTTTGTCTTCTTCACTGTTGTGACAATATCTAATTTACATATTAAGATTATCCTCACTTCTGGGTAGAAAATAGATTCTAAAGAGCAAACCCGGAACAGGTATCTATTACAGTAATCCAGGTAAAAGCTGAAGACCGAGAGTGGGGTTGTAGCAATGGAGACAGGAAAAAAATTTTGGATGATTCAGGATTTTAAAGGTACACAGACGAGGGCTCAATTCAGGTTTCTAGCCTGAGCTGCTGCTGGTCCGGTGGCATTGACTGAAATGGGTAAACTGGGGGAATGACAAGTTTGAGGGGAAGGAAAAGACAATGGGCTTCCCACTTTTGGACATGTTAATAAGCCTGAGATGCCTGTGAGGCACCCCAATGCAAAGGTCATTGAGGGCACAGGCTACCAAAACTAGAGCATAAGAGAATGAATGAGGGCCACAGGACCACACGTTTAGTTAGGAGTCAACAGCAAATAGTTCTCATTTAAAGCCTTTGGGCTGAATTACATTACTGAGAGAGAATACAGAGAAGGCAGAGGAGAGACCTGGGCCCTGGGACTTGCCAACATGATAAATAGGCTTCCCTTTTCTAGTCTCTTCCCTTATTAACAAATCCATTAAACTGTTTTTCAATGACAGGATTACACTGTCATCAAAAATATCCTGACCTATTTCTACATCCCACCGTGGGTGTGTGTGTGTATCAGACTTTAACATTCATATTTCACCGCATTTGAAATATTCAGATGATAATTTCCAATACAAATAAATGCCAGATCCTAACTCCAAACCTCCTGTTTACAGAGAGATAAATAAAAAAAAAGAAATGGGAGCTATGAGAATAGAGAATATAAAATCAATTTCGAAGGTAACAGAAATAACCTCACAAAATACAAGAGCCACCACTTTCAAAATAAGCCATATTCATATAATAATAAATATCTTAAATTTATAATATGCAAGATACTTTTTTTTTTTTAAGAGCTGTAACTACAGAGTCTGGAGTACACAGAGGAGGAGGCACTATAAATGGCATGAAAACACAGCCCTCCCAATCCAAGGAATTGTAACAACTATCCATCTTCCTGCTGTTTCTGGTTTCTATGGAAATAGAGGGACCTGCTGGAAAAATAAGGATAAGGTACTTAAAACACCTTCTATTCAGAGAAGAGTGAGAAACAGCTGGCAGTCAGGGCTGGTAGCGCTGAAGTCAATTTACGCTTCTGGAACTAAGTTTAGATCAGGGCAGACAATCTTTTTAGCACTAAACTCTCACTCCATCTGCCTTCCTGCAACACGACAAGGCTCAGTCTTGGTTTTATCCAGAGAAAAAGAACTAAATTATATTAATAACTAGTTTTGACCATACAACAACTCACACACCCAATTTTTTCCCCCAACATCATTTACATTACTAAGCTAACCACTTTCTCTTTTATAGGCACCTGCTTTCTATAACTATCTTTGGAAGTAGAAGATATTCTTCTATCTTCTATATTTGGCTAATTATTATTTAAAAACTAAAGTCTAAGTAAATGCCGCCCAATTAAACCAAACACAATCTAGCAACCCTACAAAAAGAAGAGCAACCACAAAATCGAGTAAGTGCCACATATTAACTGGAAACCTCTTTGAATTCCAGCTTGGTCTCATTCTGCTTGAGAAGCCAGAGATGACCATGCTGGGGCAGTTCCTACATCTACATCTCGTGACCGGTATCATCACTGAGGGTCTACACATGATAGAGCCCATCAACCCCACAACTTCTACTAAAAACAACTAAATAAAACAGTTACTCTGAGAACAAAAAACATTTTATTCATGAAACATGGAAGGCAAAAGGGTCAACATTTCAACTCAGAAGGCAAGAGGGTCAATATTTCTTCAACTCAGAAGATACAAAAACTCAGGCAAATGAACAGCATCATTTTACACCTTTGACCCATAATTAAATTTTCAGTTGCTCCAAGAGTCAGAGGACAGGTAATGGTCAGCAGTATGTAAAGACTTTGTTGATATATCCTAACTAAGCTGCAAGCCACAAAATCTTATCTGCTGAATCAGTGATAAAACAGTTGGCCTGAGAACATGTTTTAGTATCTAAAACTTGGCTAAATAATCTTAGAAATGTTTGAGAACTGGGATGACTTAATTATTCTTACCTTTGCAGACACTCAAAATCATACCGCCTGAATTTTGCACTTCATCAAATTTGGCAAAAATCATCTCTAATCTGGGAATAAAGAACACATTTTGTTTGTTTTACATACAGTTTAAATAGAATTTCCTTCACTATCTCCCTGAGAGAAATAAGGTCAGGGATTCAGCTGGTTCTACAGGATTCTAACAATGATCTCACTCACTGAGATAAAACACAAAGGCCGTCCCTCTTGAGTAGAGAAGGAGCCAAACACAGGCGCATCTCCACGCACAGTTTCGCGTTTCCTCATAAAATTATTTCTCCAAACCCATTAGAAATCTTTTAGTTACAACCTCATAATAAATCCACTCAGTCACCAAAAGACATCTTTAAAAAGTACATACAATCATGCTAACACACAACATATATGTTGTGCGGCTAACATACAAACAATGAGATACAAAAGGTCAGAAACTATAGCGATGCAGGTGTGACTGATAATCTGACATTTTCTCTATTCACCTATTTTCATTCAACACCAATTCCATTAGTGCTTCTGATTTTATATTCAGAATTACTCTCTATACTTCTATTATTTCCTATTACAAAAGCAATGTACATTCATTATAAAAGAAAGCTAGGAAATATAATTAGGAACAAAGGAAGAAAAAACCCAAAACACAATCCCACCATCCAATTTTTTAAACTGTATGCTTTCTGATGGTTTGTATATATATATATATATATATATATATATATACATACACATATATATATACACACATTTTCTTCAGACCCAAAGGCAATCATGTTGATGGCACTTTGCCTTTACTTTCCAATATTATCAGGCTATGATTTATTCATAAAGTTATGACTTGCGTTGGTCCACATTTTGCCATTTTTTACTTGTAAACTGAGGATACTTTTTGTCTTAACAATATATATATTTTTTTAAGCTGAAAACCTAGGAGCTCATCATAATGAGATTTCTAAGCCTTAACCTCAGCACCTACCCCCATTAAATTCAACACATAAAAATATTCACACATCTGGGGCGCCTGGGTGGCTCTGTGGGTTAAGCCTCTGACTTCGGCTCAGGTCATGTCATGATTTCATGGTTTGGGAGTCTGAGCCCCACATCAAGCTCTCTGCTGTCAGCACAGAGCCTGCTTTGGATCCTCTGTCTCCCTCTCTGCCCCTCCTGTGCACGCGTGCACTCTCTCTCTCTCTCTCTCAAAAAGTAAACACACATTAAAGAAAATTCACATATCTGAAAAGACTTCAGTTTAAAGACACAGGTTGCTTCATCCTATAGTTCTTCCAGAGAACTGAGCAGACAGCAGACAGGTTGCCCAGAGAAAAGACAGGGACAAGATGAAATGGGGGAAGGAACGCTGGAATTGGAAGGTGGGCCCTCGGAATGAAGAGCAGACAGACAGGAACAGAAAGGAGAGGATCCAGGAGAGCTCTCTGGGGAAAAGGCAGAACAAAGATGTGAAGAAGCACGAAATTAACACTCAGCTAGAGTAGCAAAATGGGAGTAAGAAACTGAGGCTAGAAAGCTGACAAGAGAATTGGCAAGGAATTAAGGTAGGCAGATAAAACATACAGCAAGAAATGTCTACAGGCAGCTTTAATTTAAAAAAAAAAGGGGGGGGGTCAGCTGAAATTCTAAATATAAAGAAATATAATGGTAATAGGGAGGGAAGGAGGGTCGGTCAAGGTGGAAGATATCACTCAAAGGTCTTTGGAAGTGGGTTGGGCTAGGAAAGATGCACAGAGAGCTTATCTCACACCCTTTATCCTGCTGCCAGGCCTCACTTAGCTCTCTACAACTATCCTGCTCTCTCTTCTCAGTCTTTTTTTTTGGTTTTTATTTATTCATTTAAGTAATCTCGATACCCAACATGGGGCTCAAACTCACCACCCCGATATCAAGAAGTCACATGCTCTTCTGACTGAGCCAGCCAGGCACCCCCAGTCTCCCTTTCCTTCTAAGGCTTCTCACTTTACCAACTTCCATGTGGAATATTGGCATTTGCTTAGTATTTACTGAAAGGATTTTAGTTCCCTGTTTAAAATTTTATAAGGAGTAAGTTTGCACCTTCCTATATAATTTTTTAGTATTTTTATTTTGAGAGAGAGACAGAGAGACAGAGATCATGCATATGCATGAGTGGAGTTGGGAGAGGGGCCGAGGGAGGGAAGAGAGTGAGAGAATCTTAAGCAAGCCCCACAATCAGCTCAGATTCCAATGTGGGACTCGATCCCACAACCCTGGGATCATGACCTGAGCAAAAATCAAGAGTCAGACGCTCAACCAAGCAAGCCGCCCAGGTGCCCCCACACCTTACTATCTTTTAAAAGAAAAAATTAAACATACTATAACTTTCTATGTGGCCCTCGCTGGATTGCCCTCATCCCTGGTCATTAAGCCTCAAATAATACAAAGCTCCATTCAACTATTTAGCTTATTCATAATGGAAGATCACTGCACATACAATCTGATGGAAAAGGAGGAAAGGAACAAGGGCAGAAAGAAGAGACGAGGATCTTTTAAGTAATTCAGGAAGGAAAAAATTATAAAATTCCGTGGAAAGAAAATACAAAGAGGCCGGACTGTCCAAAAGGTCATAAACACAACGTGTGAGGCCACAGAATAGAGGCCAGTAAAGCTCCAGGAAGGCTCTGACTCTGGAGAAGGACAGCGACCAGTAAAGCGTCAGTACAGAACCGGAAAAGCAACTCTAACCTGAGTCCACAGTTAAGCTCAGAGTCAAAATAACAAACTTCGTTGTAGTTTTGATCTGTGTTTCTCAGATGGCTAATGAGGCTCAGCAATTTTTTATGGGTTTATTGGCCATCTGTATTTCTTCTATTCAAATCCTTTGCCTGTTTTTAAAATTGGGTATCTGTCCTTTCACTGTTGAATTATAAAAGTTTTTTACATATTATTTATATACTCAGGACATAAGGCTTTTATGAGACGTATGATTTGTAAATATTTTTCCCATTATGTGGGTTTTCCTGCAGATTTCTTGATGGTATTCCTTGAAGTCCAAGTTTTTTATTTTGATGAAGTACAATATAGCTATTTTATTTTGAGAGAGTGATCATGAGTGGGGGAGGGGCAGAGAGAGAGAGAATCTCAAGCAGGTTCTGTGCTGTCAGCACAGAGCCTGACACAGGGCTTGATCCCATGAACCGTGAAATCATGACTTGAGCTGAAATCAAGAGTCGGATACTTAACCGACTAGGCCACCCAGGCTCCCCAATAGATCTATTTTTAATTTGGCTGCTTATGCTAATGCATATATAAGAAACCACTGCCTAGCATTTTCTAGGTTTTATTGTTTTAGCTCTTACATTTAATTTTATGATCCATTTAGAGTTAATTTGGGAGTGCGGTGTGAAGAAGCCCAACTTTTTTTCTATTGCCCATGGAAATTCTGGTTTTACAGCACCATTTGTAGAAAAGACTATTCTTTTCCCGTTGAGTGTTATTAGTACTTTTGACAAAAATCAATGGAACATAAATGTAAGGGTTTATTTCTAGACCCTTCTTTTGCACTGATCGCATGTCTAGTGTTATGCCACTACACACTGTCAGAGCTGATCTTTTTAAAAATAGCTGACAGGGGCACCTGGGTGGCTCAGTCGGTTGAGCGTCCGACTTCGGCTCTGGTCATGATCTCACAGTCCATGAGTTTGAGCCCCGTGTCAGGCTCTGTGCTGACAGCTCAGAGGCTGGAGCCTGCTTCGGATTCTGTGTCTCCCTCTCTCTCTGCCCCTCCCCGCTCGTGTTCAGTCTCTCTCTCACAAATAAACATTTAAAAATATATATAATTTTCAAAAAAATTTAATATTCAATATAAAGTTAACTTTTGACAGTAAACGCTAGTGGAAAGAAGGCAACAGTGGGACAATCATTTGAAGGAAGAAGTAAACCAAAAATTCATTCAGATTTTATCTTACAAAAGTTTTAGACTGTGATATAAACGGGTCCAATATTTTGAAGAGTCAAAACAGCACCTACAAAATAATGAGGTCATATGCTAAAAGGATAGAAAACACTGGGCTTGCTTGAAGCAAAGCTCATCACGCTTGTACCTACACGGAGTCTTTCCGGTTCCCTACTACCCAGTAGAGAAGCATCATGGGGAAGAATGACACGAACACAGCACTGAGGACACAACTGTAGACCGAAGTCAGAAAGCCTCAGTTTCTCACTAACTACCTGTCTCCACTCTGGTCTCGGCCTCCTGATCTGCCGAGTGACTAGCCCACCCAGAGGTCGGAGAAAGAAGAAGAATGGACACTTGGCTTATGTCAGTAAGAATATGAGCGTAAGCTATCCGTGTATGGTAAAACCCTTTAAGTTGATTCTGATGGGGGGAGAAAAATCATATAAGGAGTTTCCCCTAACACCTGAAATTACTTACAAAACATCTTACGGAGGAATATTACACACCCATCTTACTTTGAGCATATGTGCAAAATTCCTAAGCATATATATGGACACTTAATTTATAACAAAAGGAACACTGAAGAAAGACATTTTCAGTGAGTGGTGCTGGGTCAAGCGGACACCCACATGGGAAAATAATGTATCTGAACCCCTATTCGCACCACTTTCAAGGAAAATACCACATGACCTACAAATCTAAATGTGAATAAAACGTTAACACACTTACCCAGAGAATGTCTTTATGACATTAGGGTAAATAACGATTTCTTAAACCAGGCACAAAAAATGTCTAATCATAAAGGAAATGACTGAAAACTACATGAAAATTAAAAACTTACGTACATTAAAAGACATCACCAAGAAAGTAAAAAGGCAAGTCGCAAAGTGAAACAGGGTATCTGAAACATACATAGCTGACAATGGGCTTGCATCTAGAATATATTTTAAAAAGTTCTACTCATCAATTTTTTAAAATGACAGATCAGGTAAGAGACCTGAAAAGACACTTAAAAGAACATATCCAAGTGACCGATAAGTACATTAAACGGGCCTCTTCTTTGTTAGTAATCAGAAAAATGCAGATTATAACACACACACCAGAAATCTAAAATTAGTAAAAGTAAGGCTAATATCGCCAAATATCAGCGAAAATGTAGAATAACAGGAATTTGCAAACAGTGCCAGTAAGAATATAAATGGGTACAACCACTCTGGAAAACTGTCAATATCAGGTATAGGTGAACACACCCTGTGGCCCAACAATTCCGCTCGTGGATACAGTCGAGGAGCACGAATGCACAGGTACACCAAAAGACATGTATAAGAATGCTTTTAATACCATGATTCAAAAAAGCTACAAGCTGAAAACAACCCACAAGTCCATCATTAGTATGATTCATAAAGTACGAGCTATTCATAAAATGGAAAACTATATGGTAATGAAAATAAACCAACTGTAGTCAGATCCAACAACCCGAATGAATTAAAAAAAAAAAAAAGTTAACTGAAAGAAGGCAGACACAAAAGAGCACATACTATATGATTCCATTTATATAAAACTCAAAAACAGGCAAAACTAAACTATGGTGATAAAAATGAGAATCACGGTTATTTCTGGGAAGGGCAGAAAAGGTAAGAAATAAAAAGGATTTGGGGAGGCTTCTGGCTGATTATAATGTTCTACTTTGCCATCTGTGTGGTGGATACACAGGTGTACTCACTTTGTAATCATTTACACGGCTCCATACTTATGAGTTACATATTTTTCTGTATGATGTCATACTTGAATAAAATTATAAAATTATTGGGGCGCCTGGATGGCTCAGTCAGCTAAGCGTCTGACTTCGGCTCAGGTCATGATCTCACGGTTAGTGGATTCGAGCCCCACGTAGGGCTCTGGGCTGACAGCTAGCTCAGAGCCTGGAGCCTGTCTTCGAATTCTGTGTCTGCCTCTCTGTCCATCCCCTGCTCATGTGGTCTCTCTCTCTCTTTCTCAAAAGTAAATAAAAAACATAAAAAAAAATTTTAATTATAAAATTATTTAATAAAACCTAATTTCAATATAAATTT
Source organism: Cryptoprocta ferox (assembly GCA_028646485.1). Lineage (NCBI taxonomy): Eukaryota > Metazoa > Chordata > Mammalia > Carnivora > Eupleridae > Cryptoprocta > Cryptoprocta ferox. Next base: position 143,379,838 of record CM053573.1, on the reverse strand, counting down.
TTAATTTTTTAATGTTTTATTTTTGAAAGAGAGAGACAGACAGACATGGTGCGAGTGGGGGAGGGGCAGACAGAGGGAGACACAGAACCCAAAGCAGGCTCCAGGCTCTGAGCTGTCAGCACAGAGCCTGACGCGGGGCTTGAACCCAAGAACCTCGAGATCAGGACCTGAGCTGAAGTCAGGTGCTTAACTGACTGAGCCACCCAGGTGTCGCTAAATTTTAAAATGTATATAATGTAATATATATACATACATATATGCACATACTCATACATGTAAATATATTACATTAACATCAATTCTTTCATTCACATAAAAATATGTAGACTACTCAAATGAAATTGTTAGCTCGGGAAGTAGAAAATGAGTAAGTACACATAATAATGCATATTTCATGGACAATCTTATTACCAAAAAAAATTGGTACTAGAAGAAAACTACATAGTAAGAGAGACAGCCAGATATGATGAGAGTTATGATAGGAGAATATGCCACCACCTCTCAAGTGTCTGGCTTTTCCTGATACCAGCCTATGCCACCAAAAATCTATCAAGTCTCCAGACCCAACTACCAAGTTACAGGGCGTGAGGACAGAAGAATATATTAGACCACGACCACAGGAAAAGAATTAGCAATACTCAGAATATAGGAAACTTTACAGGAAAAACTGCCTGGATTATTGAACAAACATACACAAGGGAAAAAAGTGTTGGAGATAAAGATTTAGAAAGGCCTGTAAGAACATATCAGCTAATTGTTGGACTTCATTTGAGTATTGATACAAACAAAAATATAGACACATACTTAGGGTGTTTATAAAGCAACTGGAAATGTGTCTTTTGGGTTTTTTGAAACAACTGGAAATGTGAATGCTGACTGGATATTTGACTTACAGAATTATTTGCAAAACAAATTTAACTTGTGATGATGGTATTATGGTTGTGATGGAAAAAAACCCTCTTTTTCAATTTAGAAATATATTGAATAATTATAAATGAAACATTATGACTCAGGATATGCTTCAAAATAATACAGGACAAAAGTTAAGTAGGTAAGAGTATAACATACCAAACTGGCCATGAGTTGTTAATTGCTGAAGCTGAGTAATGGGTACGTGAAGGTTCATTATACTACTGCCTTAAAGCTTTAGCATATGTTTGAGATTTTCCATAATAAAAAGTTAAAAAAAAAAAAACCCTTTCAAGCCTCCCTTAAAATGGGGACTAGGGGCGCCTCGGTGGCTCAGTCGGTCCGACTTCAGCTCAGGTCATGATCTCACGGGTTCGTGGGTTCAAGCCCCGCGTCGGGCTCTGTGCTGACAGCTCGGAGTCTGGAGCCTGCTTCGGATTCTGTGTCTCCCTCTCTCTCTGCCCCTCCCCTGCTCGTGCTCTGTCTCTGTCTCTCAAGGATAAATAAATGTTAAAAAAAAATTTTTTTTAAAATGGGGACTAAAATTTGATTCCAAAAAAATTTAATAGTATCTTTTTTTAAACCTGTTTTTTTTAAGTTTATTTATTTTGAGAGAGAGAGAGACAGAGACAGAGAAAGGCAGAGAGAGAGGGTGAGAGGGAATCCCAAGCCAGTTCTACACTGTCAGTACAGAGCCCAATGTGGGACTTGAACTCACAGGCACCCCTGAAATAATCTTTAATAAAAAAAGAAACTCTGAGAAGTACTAAAGAAAAAAATACCTTTGAAAAAATTGTTCTGATATATGAGAAGCTTATCAATGGGATTTTTACTGATCTGATTGATGCTACTAAACTCAAATATTCTTAATTTTCTTTTTATTTGACTATACTTTAAGAGGAGTGATTAGGGGCGTCTGGGTGGCTCAGTTGGTTAAGCGTCTGACTTCTGCTCAGGTCTCGGTTTGTGAGTTCAAGCCCTGCATCAGGCTCTGTCCTGACAGCTCAGAGCCTGGAGCCTGCTTCAGATTCTGTGTCTCCCTCTCTCTCTTCCCCTCCCCTGGTCTTGCACGCACATTTTCTCTCTCTCAAAAATAAACTTAAAAAAAAAAAAAAGAGTAGTGACTAATTCTTATATAGCTTTCTGTTATTCAGTATCATGTACAGTATCTTTCAACAGAAAGTACTTAAAAAAATCTATTTAATGAATGGATTAATATTTTTACTATATTCTTGCTCAAGCATCTTCCAAATACTGTAATGATTATTATTGCCTGGTATAAAACAGTTTACCTGAACTGGTATTTAATTACATATTAAATAGTATAGAAGTATATAATCAGTGTCCAAAAAAATCACAATATCTCAAAAACTTTTTATTTAATTTTATTTTTTAAATATTTGTTTATTTTTGAGAAAGACGGGGGTGGGGGGGGCAGAGAGAGAGGGGGAGACAGGATTGGAAGCAGACTCTGTGCTGACAGCAGACCACACGATGCGGGGCTCAGACCGTGAGATCCTGATCTTAGCTGAAGTCGGTAGCTTAATCGACGGAGCCACCCAGGTGCCCCTCAAAAACTTTGTAAACGGTGATAACGTATGTATCTTTTTGCGTCTTTAGAATTTTTAAAAATTTCAGAAAACTGAACCTATTTAAAATAAACACATGAAAATTAAAACTTCTAACACGAGTGGCATACGAACAAAGAAACTCAGCAAGACTCACCTCGCGGGGGGGATCCCCCTCTTCCACAGGTCCGCCCTCACTCTCTCCCCAACATGTCTATAGATCTCCACCATAGCCAACACTGCAGCATCTCTCACCTGCCAGAGTTCAGAAAGCAAAAGAAGAAACTTAGATGAGACATAATAAAATACTTCCCCTCCGGGCAACATTACACCAGCACACCAAGGTGAGGCTCTCAGTGGTTTTAATGCTTCTAAACCCCTGAGGGATTCTGGCAGGTCATTAACAAAAACCAAGAGGACCTGCCGAGAAACCTCTAGAGAAGCTCTGTGAAAGGTTTTGTGGAAATCTAAGAAACATGTAAATAAAAGTTATTAATATGGCTTTTAAAAAATCTTCTATTTGTGATAAGAGTGTGTAAAAGCTGCCAGTAATTGTATGATTACATATCATTATTGTGGTTAACATACTTTCCTGGAATATAACTGTCCTTCAAGAATGTGGTCCAAACTCAACACCAGTGTGCACAGCATCATTATTCACAATAGTCAGAAGAGGGAAACAACCCAAATGTCCATCTATGGATGTACGTATAAACAACATGTGGTATACACACACAACGGAATATCAAACAGCTCTAAAGAGGAAAGGAGGCAATTCAGACAAATAGCAACACGGAAGAATCTAGAAGCTATTATGCTAAGTAAAACATGCTAAATACAAAAGGACAAATTGTATGGCTCCACTTTCACTAAGTACCTAGAGAGTAACAATTCATATGCAGAAAAAGTAAAATGTGGTTGCCAGGAGCTGGAGGGCTGAGGGGAATAGAGGGTTCTTGTTTAACGGGTACGGGTTACAGTGTGGGAAGATGAAAAAGTTCTGGAGATTGCGGTGATGGCCGCACAACAGCGTACTTACTACACACTTAAAAATGACTGGAATGGCAGGGAGGCCTGGGTGGCTCAGTCGGTTAAGCGGCCGACTGCGACTAAGGGTCATGATCTCACGGCTCTGCGTCAGGCTCTGTGCTGACAGCTCACAGCCTGGAGCCTGCTTCAGATTCTGTGTCTCCCTCTCTCTCTGCCCCTCTCCCGCTCACACTCTTGTCTCTCTCTCTCTCTCTCTCTCTCTCTCAAAAATAAATAAATATTAATAAAAAATGACTGGAATGGTAAATTTTATGTTGTGTGTATTTTACTACAATTAAAAGAAAAAAATGTGGTCTCAAGACAGGAATTTGGAAGATGGCCATAGTTTCCTTGTCCAGCTCACCGTCAAAGAGCAAATGAAGAGGTAGTAAAACTCTACAGATGTCCAGAGGTGGAGCTAGGCCTGATGGCAAGAAGACTTTACCCAGGATTATTCTAAACGCCCAAGCTGTGCCCAGAAGGGTACAGACCAGACTCAACCCCACCGGGACGGACAGGCTCCAGGAGCCCCCCCCCACCCCTTATGCCTAGCATACGCAGCTCAGGTAAATCTCTAACAAGGGATACACCACTGGTACAAACACCCTCTGTTAAACAGGGTTATGACTCTTGCAAAAAGTTGTTATGCAACCACTTTCAGGAATGAAGGAAAGGGGCTGCCAGCCTGTTCTCACGGTTAACATGCAGGACTACAGAAAGGAAGGAGCTTCTTTGTCACGCCATCTTTCACACCAAGACCTATCCTGTTAGCACCGTATATCCTTCCTACCAGTCAAGCGAGTGACAAACTTAAGCAACCTAAGGGAATATCATGTGTTCCTAGAAGGTAATTGGTGGATTTTAAAAGAAAAACGAGGCGAAATCTTGATTTCATAACCCCCTCCACTCTCCCTCTTCTTTTTTAAAAATGGAGTAAGAGGCCTAAAAAAGAAGAGGTGGCCAAAAAAATCAGTCAATGCTTGAATGTAAATAAAATTTTACCTGACTGTTGGAATCTCCAAGTAGGACACACAAATGTGGTACCAACTTGCTGAGGACTAGCGGCCGAGCCCCAAAACTAAATATAATTTGAAACAAAAATAAAGAGAATTTGGTTTTAGTCAAACAGTAAACAAAATACACTTTCTTCTGGTTTATATCAATAAAACAAATAGGTGGAGAGCATGGGTACACATCATTAAAACATGAAGGATACGAGACACAAGCAAAAACTAATTCTAAACGATGTGAAATATGCAAAATTGAATAATCATGACCGACAATGAAAATGTCAACACATGATCCAACAGGACAAACTCTTCAACCAATGGCACTCTTAATCCTAGCAGCCTATCAATCGCTCATGAAAATTTGAGCTTTTGCTTTAAAATAGTGATATTTTTAGATGCTGGGTCTCAAATAAATTTGCATTCCAAGAAAATGTTTATTTATGTTTATTAAAATTTTGATGAGGTCATGGGTTGAAAGCAAATGACAGGAGAGCCAAAACCCACAGAAGCTGTGCAGACTGGATGCACTTACAGGCCCTGGGTGGCAGAAAGGACCACGGAGGAGTGAGAGCAGAAAAATGAAGGTATGGTTAGAAGAGCGGAAGTCGCACTGCAGGAAGAGCCGACAGCTGCAATGGGCCACCTGTCTCGTTGCACAGAACTTGAGCAAATAATCAAGAAAGAGAACAAAAGTCCTGGTGTACAACGTTTTCGGACTGGAGCTCTGAGTTCTGTGGCTTCCATGCAGTCAGAGCTCTCTACCTGCTGCTGCCTGATTCACTGTCTAGACGCCTGGCCAAATCTTGTTCAGTCTACGATTCTGATAACCACCCACACCGGTCTAGAAAACCTGGGGAGGGGGGGTCGGGGGGAAGAGCTACAGTATCTGAAACACCGCTGAGTTGAAAACAATGCCGAGGTGGGTCCAGAACAGCAGTAGATTCTCAGTTACACCAGCATTCCTGTTATATGACCATCTATTTTGAGTAGCAACTATTACTCAACTTACTCAAGAAAAAAAGAGAAACAATTAAAACTAATTGTTTTAAATTAGCATACACATAATTAACAGCTAAAGATATCAAATCAAAAAAAACTCTCATACCAGAGATAGATTATTAACTAATTTGAAATTTGTTATTTCCATAGCTTTCTTTGAGCTTTATGAAATGGATATTGTTTTTTCTTTTTAGCAAAATGGAAAACAAGTTGACTATTTTCAATAATCATAATACTTACACGTTTAAGGTTTCAATAAGACATAAACACACGCCTTCTCGAGATCGAAAATTCTTGTGCTTAAAACCAGAAGTCAACTGTTCCCAAATGTACTATTTGAAAGAGAAGTAAATGAATATAACAAAAAATTAAATGACTCATGTTATAATCTTTTATCTATTCCCAACCCCACCACCAGCCTTCCTGATAAATGAATTTTCCCATCAGATTTTACTTCTCTGTAAGGTTTTCTAAGCCAAATTTGTGCTAGTGTTTCTCACCCATTTTTTAATATCTTAATCACATTTTTTGGTTTTTACTTAACATCTTTCACTTTAGGTTTCAATTATTCTCAGAAAAACCTTACAATTTCCATGGACATCAAATTCTTTCTAAGCCTTAGAAACCTTCAACAATGCTACCATTATAAGCCCAGTAGTCCAGTAAGCATTTAAAAGGTCTAATGTTGCCTAGCAACCACTACAGATTGTCACATAGAACAGGCTTTTTGAACATTTTATAATTCAGGCTTTTCTCCCTCAGCACTGGATCCAAATACAGAAACATTATTTGGGTAAGTCATGTTTTTGCTACGTACTATAATTTTTTTTTCAAAAAGCATACATAAACCTATACAAATAATCCCAATTATATGAATTTAGTGTAAGAAGGAATCCAACTTTATTTTCCAAACATACAGCCAATTGTCTTAATCAGTCCTCTCTCTGCAGTTAGAAACACCATCCTTACCATTTATTAAATTCATACACGCGCACGCGCACGCACGCACGCACACACACCCTTCTCTTCCTGGACTCTGTATTCAGCTCTACTAAGATTACTCTCTTTCTGCCAAATTTTCAGGAAGGCAGCTTGGAAGTTTACCCAGAAACTCTTAAATGTGAATAACCTGATGCAGCAACACCACCTCTGTAACACTATTCTATATAAATACTTATATTTATGTCCAATGACACATGTACAAGGATTTTCCTTATAGTACTGTTTATAATGATAACACATCAAAAATGAGTTAAAATTTGAGTCACTAACCAAGTGCTGAAGGATACCCATCAAACTATTAGCAAGGACTTCATTCCAAGGTGTAAAATATCTGGGCAAACAGTTTATTTTTACAATTGAACACTCTTTAGATTTTTTCTAAAACATATATAATATATAATTTTAAAACTGTATTCTAAGAGATAACACATAATACTGTTGCATATATTATAAATTCTGATTTTTTTCTATTTAACATGAGATACTCTATAAATGTTTGTTTACATGTCAATTTATTTTCACTCTCCTTTCAAAACATCTCCCTAAGGGCTAATTTTTTTTTTTTTTTTTTTACTGTATTCATGACACACAAACCAGTGTCACAGAATACATGCCTTATATAATTAGTAACCACCTGTTCAAATAAAAAATTTTGTTCTTGTCACTATAAAAGTTGCAGAAATTAATACAACATTCAGTAGTTCTCAAAATGAGCTTTCTCACTGAACACTGTATAATCTGCAAGAAAAACTAAAGAGTAATATATTCAGCATATTGTCCAATTAATAGAATCTGAGTCAGCTATGTAAAAAACGTCCAAGAGTAGAAAATAGGAAAAAGGAAAAAAAACCAAGAAGTTAAATATTGACATTTTACCTTAAATTTCAATTTCTTTAAAGCATACAATTCACTGTTTCAAATTTCAGCTTCGTGCCCCTGGAGTCTTCAGTGACGTGCTGTGATTATCTATCTATACTGGTATTTCATCACTGGTTAGCAAAATCGAAAATTTAAAATGTAGGCCTACCATAGGTGGTGCTACTTGGTCCATTAGTTTCAACATCAGAGTCTGAGCTTCATCTCGGACCTTGTCTTTGGCATCTCCCATTCTGTCTATTAAAGCTACAATAACTAGAGAAAGGCAGGACGAAGAGTAAATATTTACGATTCATCTCCATTATAAGCTCTATTTTACAAAATTATAGACAGCTCATTCCATAAACAAAAAGTTATCAGGTAAGCAAATTATTTTCTTTCCTCATGAGGCCAATAAAAAATAACAGAGAAGGGAGGTTCGATAGCATACTTACAGCATGATATCCACTTATGATAATGTTCAAAAAACAGGCAAGACTAAACATGATCCTAGAGATCATCCTTAGAGAGGTGTGTGGCTAGTCGAGCTCTACAGATTGGCAAGGGAACGGTCACCCGAAAGTCCTGTGAGCGGTAACCTCGGGTAGAGGCATGGAGGTGTCATTAGGAAACACAGAGAGGAAGCATCTAAGACGGCAGAGGTCTGGTTTCCTGACCTGGGCACAGGCAGTGGTGGGTTTAGGATTCCATGTTTGATATGTACTATCGTGTATGTATGACATACTATTCTACTGACAAAAATGAAAGCCTAGGCCCCTGGGATTACAGTTTTTCTCTACTATGTCCAAGGCTGTGGCACTGTTTCATGCGAGGACGCGAGAAAGGCAGGTGACAGTCTATTCTTGGAGAGTTTTCATGAAAACGGTTTCTGTAAATATAAATCAACAAAGAACCACAAAGAAATCACATCTACTGAGGGTGAAGGGAAAGGGAGGTGTGAGGGCGGAATTCAGAGGGTACAGGTTCTAAAGTTTGCTCACAGGGCAGAAATCTCATAGTCAAAATTATCTTTTGTAATCCCTTAAATTACCACTGCCCCTCGTGTGGTGTTATGAGGTGTGAGGCCACATTATTTAATCACCTTTTGTCTTTACTTTCTCAACTCATAAAGGTTGGCAGCGGTGCTCACCTCAAAAGAGGACGAGAACTTCAAGAATGCATTTAAACAACTGACAGTGAAGGGCACTAAGTAAGCACTGTGTGTGTCACCTCCCTCCCCCAGCATTGCTAACGTCATCCTGCATGTTGGACGGCAAAGAAATTAACTTGTTTCTCTTTTGACAAGATAGCTCCAGCCTTCCTTTCCCTGACCCAGTGAAGGCTGAGGCCTAGTTTACGTAAGGGAAGGAAGAAGAAATAAGATAAAGGGATTTTCTCTCATTTATTTATAGACGATTATAATTAAGTGTTTGTATAATTTGATGCAAATATATTCTACAATATAACATTGTCTACAACATAACAACCGGACTGATTTAATAAGAATAAACAACACTACTTAAGGAAATAAGAAATTACATTATTTTTGAAAGAAAAGTAGACTATAGTGAGAAGCCCACTATGCCAAATGGAATATTATCCGAAAACCTAAGCTTTTTTTAAAAAGTTTTTTAATGTTTTATCTATTTTTGAGAGAGAGAGAAAGAGACAGCATGAGTAGGGGAGGATCAGAGAGAGAGGGAGACACAGAATCTGAAGACAGGCTCCAGGCTCTGAGCTGTCAGCACAGAGCCCAACGCGGGGCTCGAACCCACGAACCGTGAGATCATGACCTGAGTCGAAGTCAGATGCTTAACCAACTGAGCCACCCAGGCGCCCCCCGAAAACCTAAGCTTAATCAAAGAAATGACTGTGTAAGAAAACAAAGTTCTTGCCATAAAATCGTAAGCCTGATCATGAGGCAAGAGAAGTACATGTCAGCTGGAACAACATAAATACTTCTCGTCTTGCTTAGATGTATTGTTAACATTAGAGAAAATAACTGACGTCTATAGGACTGGCTGTTGTGGGACTCCGGTTCTGACAGCTTCTGAGAGGCAGCAGATAGTAACAAACACTTAACAAATGTTAGGTATTACTATGTACTAAGCAATCAATTATGTCATGTCAACCTCGTGACAACCCCATCAAAGAGAGTAGGCACATTTGATAGAGAAGGCCCAAAAGGATTAAATATCTTGCCCAAAGGCACACAAATAGTTAAGTTGAAACCAGGATTTAAATAATCCACACAGTTAGGTCCCAGTCACAACTACTTCCATTTACTTGTAATCGACGTGTTCTCTGTGTGTGTGTGTGTGTGTGTGTGCGTGTGTGTGTCTGTGTGCGCGTGTGTGTGCTGGCAATCACACAACAGTAGTAGGAAAAAAACAATCTACTACATTCTTGAGAGGTAGAATTTAACTCCAAAAAGAAAATTAAAATGTTGGCCCAAACCAGGGCTCACTTCAATACAGAAAAACTAAACTTTTATAAAATATAAACAGCAAAAACTTGAGGCTACATAAGCGTTTTACTATAGCTATTAAACAAAAACCAATCCATAAATGTTTTTGTATTAGAGTTCCTTTTTGACACATATTCTCTTGGTGTGAAACAGAACAAGATTTTATTCCTAGTTTTACCAGCTGTTAATTATGTAAGTAAACTTCTCTGAATTTGAAAGCTTCCTTGTCTATAAAATAAGGAGTGCAGGCCTATACCTCACACAACTAGTGACAGGTAAAACTGGTGAAGCGAAGTTAAAAAAAAGACTTGTGCTAAGCCCATAATAAGCATCCAGAAGAATCAACAGTCTACTGCAAAGATCTGTATGCATTATAATGACCACTTAATTACCATTCACCATGATGAATATTCAATAGATAATTATGGGACTCCAAAGCAGAGCTTTTCGCCCTGTAGACAGTAGGACTTGCTGCACAGACTGGAGCTTGAACAGTGAAACACTGAAGAAGTGTAAAGCACGGCTGTTAGGAGATCTTATTCTCTTAGCATTGTGTGAGACACAACCCATTTTACAAGATGCAAAAGTGATACGCAGGTAGCCCAATTATTCTAATATTCTTTCTGTAATTCTATTTTGGGTTAAAACTATCTGTTTAAAATTGGTAAAATAGGGTCCTTTACTGAATTCAGTGATCATAAAACCAGGGTTGGTGATCATTGTTAAATGTAAGTTGGATATATTTTTTTGTTTGGAAAGCTTATTTTTTCACAGTCCCTGGGGCCACAAAAGAAAACTCAGATATTTTATATTAAAGAACTACATCAAAGGAGCCCATACTCTTTCTGGAACTCTGTCTAAAACTGAACATCAATCTCAACTTTCCTAAAACATCTAATTTTTAATATAAAAAGATAAAAATTCTGATAGTTAATAACCTAAGTGCACCAAAAGAAAATATCACTCACATCAAGTTACATACATCTAAGATTACATTATTTAAAAAAAAAAAAAAAAAACCTTTAGGGGCACCTGGGTGGCTCAGTCGGTTAAGCGTCCGACTTCAGCTCAGGACATGATCTCACGGTTCATGGGTTCGATCCCTGCCTCAGGCTCTGTGCTGACAGCTCAGAGCCTGGAGCCTGCTTTAGATTCTGTGTCTCCCTCTCTCTCTTGCTCTCTCAAAAATAAGTAAACATCAAAAAAATAAAATACCTTTAGCACATAGTTTAATTCTATTCCTTCCTTCTACAGAAGGGCTCCTAAAGTGGTTTGGCTAAGGTCTAAAACAGTAAAACAAGAAAGCTGACCCCAGGCTCCTCACTTAGGACTGTATCTCTTTGAGAGTGCACAGAGGGGCACCTGGGTGGCTCAGCTGGTTAAGCCTCCAACTCTTGATTTCGGCTCAGGTCATGACCTCATGGTTCATGGGTTCAAGCCCTGTGGGTGGGCTCTGCTTGGGATTCCCGCTCTCCTTCTCTCTCTGCCCCTCCCCTGCTCACTCTCTTTCTCTTTCTCTAAATTAAAACAAAACAAAAGAGTACGAAGATACACTATCTTGTGGAGCTATCATACAAATTAGAAATAATGTGAGGATAATCTTTTATACATGTGAAGTGGATAAAGCCCAATAAATGGGTAACAAACAGGCAATATACACTAGCAAAGTCGTGATGAAACTTTCCTGTTATACCACAGACTCTGAATTAGTAAGTTTGAGTTTCACCAAGGAAAATGATGAACACTTAGGGTTCGAAGTGAGAATGATACTAACATTAATGTACACAAATAACCATAAAGAGTAGATAAAAAAACTACACATAGAAACCTATGTAGATACATGGAAAACACACATGAAAAACACTCAACAGTAAAAGCAACTTAATGTAATTTATTAAGTATTTAACAGTTTAAGAATGATAAGGAAAAATTCAGTGTTGGGTGAGGTTGATCTGAAAAGCTCCAAGATGCTGAAGTCGGAAGTAAACCTTTAAAAGAGAAAAGAAAGGACATGGAAAAGAGGAGAGGACTTCGGAAAGAAAGAGCAGCACAGCAGAACCATGAACAAGTTACTCCAGAACAGGAGCGAGCAAGTTTCTAACTGAAGCGCAGACTGGACGGCCGCCGAAGGACAGCAAGACAGACGTTCTGAAAGCAGGACGGTCCCGGGAGGCAACACCCTGGGACGCCGGCCCCGTGATCCTACTGCCTCAGTGTGGGCGCTCGGGGCGGCAAGCTCCGTCCGGCTCTCCCTGCGTTCGACAAACATGCGAGGTACATCACACCTGGAATTACGGTCCCGTGCAAAATACTGTCTGTCACAACGAGTAACCGGGAGCTGCTCCAGGGCAGGGGTGACAAACACGAATGCCTGCGGTCAGGGAGGTACGGGAAATGCCAAAACGGAACCGGCTCTACAAATGGCAGCACTCCAAGCTTGCGGTATTACAGCTGATGTTCTCAGACAGGAAGGGACAAGAGGAGACGGGAGGGCCTTGCGAATCAGAAAGCTCATGACCCGTACGAAAGAGAACGTGTGACAACACTCCAGCCAACAAGTAAGTACCTGTGGGAGTGGAAGAATTGTTCAAGACAAGCCAAAACTATGACCTTTTCACATAAAACTTCCTAATTTTAAACAATGACTCAAAATGTTTTAAGAAAACACCCAAGTAAAACATGTGTGCAGAGTTTTCAACATCTATCACAGGATCTTAAGCAGAAGACTGACACCGTAAAGAATCAGCTTTTCAGAAGACATTCATGCAAAGAATGAACTGGAATCAGGCACTGATTAAAAAGGGAACCCTGAAGGGAGATTGCGAAGCTGCTTCTGCTGAAAGGACAGACAATAAGAACAAGAAACCAGCTGATTCTGGGGACATACCGAACATGAAGACAAAGTTGACCAAAGATAATTAGAAAAGAAGTGTGAGGTGTTGTGAAGCGTTCACTTAATCCATAAAAAAAAAAAAAAAAAAAATCACAAACAGCTGAGACTTCCCTTCACTATTTCACTATTTCTATAGAAGACAAGCCACACGCACTCATCAGAGTGCCCCACAAGGCACAGGAGGGTCACTCAGGCTCAGAGAGCAGGTCAGCGCCAGCACCGTCACCCTGACTCCTGGACAAAGAGGGGCAGCGCACCAGCATCTTGTCTGTGCCGCAAACACTCAGAAGTGAGTGTGGCTCAGAGGACAGCCGGCAGTGGGTCAGCTCTACACACTACAGGTGATTAAAAAAAAAAATTTTTTTTGAGAGTGTTTCTAAAATAAAGTTTTAAAAACAATCTGACCAAAGTAATTTGGTTTACTGAATCTAATAATAAAAATTGGGGCCGCATAGGTTTTTTCCCTTTCATTTTGCTGTAACTTATTTTTATTGTATTTTACAAAATATTGGTCCTCAACAGACTAGCCATGAAAGAACTGGTCCTTCACCACAGAAGTCTAAAAAGCAGTGCTGTGAGTTATAAATTTTTAATGTTAAAAAAAAGTAAAAGTTACAGTAAAAATTTTTAAGTTATGAAGTAAAAATCTATTAGCAGTATATTTAATATGTTTTTTGCTTTGTGGTTTTATTTGTCTCAAAGGAAATACAATTATTTTAATAGGCTTAAAATCTTTCACGTCTAAAAATGCTACGTAGTAGATCTCTGGGTTGTAGAAAATTACTTTTTGCATTCACAGAGAATCGATTCTGTTAAAGACCATGAGAAAACATGCCAGTATGTCAAAACCTACAACGAATTTGAAATAAAGTTAACTTACCCATTACTACATAGGACTTAAATCGTGTTGATAATCTGTCCACAAAGGCACTTAAAATTTCCAATCCCATTAATGATACCTACAGACAGAAAAAATTTTAATGAATACAAACTACCAATGCATTCTTTAACATATATAATAACTGACATACAAAGATCTTCATATATTACCAAGTTTTTGTTTTTGTTTAAAGATACATTTTAGTTTTTTTGTATTTTTTAGGGTTTGTTTATTTTTGAGAGAGAGAAAGAATGTGAGCACGGGAAGGGGTAGAGGGAGGGAGACACAGAATCTGAAGCAGGTCCAGGCTCAAAGCCTTCAGCAAAGAGCCGGACATGGGGCTTGAACTCATGAACCATGAGATCATGACCTGAGCTGAAGTCAGATGCTTAACTGACTGAGCCACCCAGGTGCCCCTATTACCAAGACTTTTTTTTAAGAAAATAAGGAGACTGAAGTATTCAGGGGGTAAACAGTCATGAGGTTAGGGCACTCTAATCTCAAATGGTTCGATAAATGAGACTACTACTACTAATGTATAAATATCCGGGAAGATAAAGGCAAAATGTTACTAATTGGTAAAACGGGTGAAGGATATAAAGAAGGTCACTGACTATACTTGCAACTTTCCTCCTGTAACATTGAAATGTTTCCTAAATGAAGGTTAAAAATTAAGAGCACCTTTAATTATAGAGAAATTCCAGCTTTTGTCTAGGATGGAGACACTGGAAAAAATACCACTTCCACTTTAACAAGAAAAAAACAAATAACCTACAGATCAGAATCCATCAGAATCCATCAGAAAGCTGAAGTTGTAGGATAGTCAACTAGCCTGAAATTTAAAGAAAGACAGACGTCCCCAAGGAGGGCTGGGACACAAGCAGTCACATGTGGCAGAGGACAGAAGGAAAACGAAGCTGTGACACAAGCCGGTTAACGTTCAGCTGTATTTAAGTCATCGTTAGGAGCCGAGGGTGGGCTAGCGTGAGACCCTGCGATCTCCAGCAGCCACAGACATTCTCCACCAACCGCCACTGGATACTCATGACGGGAAAAAGCATCTCTCTCCTGTTTGTACACGGGTCTCAGAGGAAGACAGCGCTATCTCTGCAGGAAAGCCAGACTCTTCCTTTCCCACACCCTCGTCTTATGAGAAACGAAGGTATGCAGCTGCTGAGAGAAAGACGAACACTGTCACCGCAGGACACAGGCAAAAACTCACTGCTACGGAGTGAAGAGAAAAGAAAAAAGAGCACTCTATCTCTGAGGGAGAAGCAGAAAATCGCCCTGGGCTCAAATGTTGAGGAGGGCAGGATCTCTGATAAAGCCTCATTCCCAAGACTCAGGGACAAAGGGCTCCTAAGACTGAAGCTGGACCGGAAAACCCAAGAACACTCCCACTCCCACAATCAGGCTTGCAAGAACAGCCGAGCGAGAGCAGCTTCCCACTGGAGAAGAAAGCATGGAGAAAACCCTCTATGAAGCACAGGAAAAAAAAGGGAAGGACTCAAGTGTAGGGTGTTGAACGCTGAGAACCTAACAATTCATTCCGCTCCTGGGTATACATCCAAAGCAGGACACTAACAGATACTTGTATGCCAATGTTCACTCCAGCATCATTCACAATAGCTAAAAGGTACAAAGGCCCACATGTCCATCAGCTGATGAATAGATAAAAATGGGCCATACGCATTCAATTAAAAATTTGGCCAGGGGCGCCTGGGTGGCTCAGGTGGTTAAGTGTGGACTCTTCATTTTGGCTCAGGTCACGATCTCCTGGTTCATGAGATCAAGATCCAAGCTGGGCTCTGCTCTGGGTGTGGAGCCTGCTTGAGATTCTCTCTTCTTCTCCTTCTTCTCTTCCTCCTCCTCCTCTTCAGGGAAAAAAAAAAAGTTTGGCCATAAATAGGACTGACTGATACATGCTACAACATGAATGAACTCTGAAAATGTAAGTGAGAAGAAGTCACAAATGGCCAAATGATTAAACTTACAAGAAATGTCAAGAATGTCCAGAACCAATGAACTGTACACTTCAAATGACTAAATTGTGCAGTATGTAAGCTACATCAATAAAGTTGTTAAAACATAGTTGAACATCTACAAAGAGACTCAAAGACGTAACAGATGACAAAAGCAGGATCTCAGACCAGCAGGAAAAACATACACACTTGGTAAGATCTCACTTAGAAATCTATCTCTAAAATATACTAGCAAAATTATTTTAAAAAACGTGCAGACATTATTCATTGCAAGAGACCGGAAACCATCCAAACATTCATCAATATAAGACAGATTCAATAAATGATGGTGAATCCACACTACAGCGTACTGTAACACTTTAAAAATAAGAACGAGCACTATCCTAATTCTATTATGCAATATCCTCCAAGATACACTGTTAAGTGAGAAAAGCAAGTTGGGGCAATGTATATATATACACAAAGAGGACTATGAATAGACATAGTTACTTAGAAATGTTTATTAAAAATAACAACAATGGAAAAACCTTCAGGAAAAAAAATTTAACCTTTAGGAACAGGCTATAAGGAATAGAGAAAGAAGCAGACCATTTTGAATACAATTTGCAGCAATAACTAATTTCACTGAAAATAAGTGAACCTGAATGTATATCAAATTAGTATTATAATCACACGGACTAATTCAAGTGACTTTCAAGTATCGTAATTTGATTATCTCTCTCCAGGGGGATATGCCCTAAGGACAAAAAGAACTCTGCAGAAAAGAAACTTGAATGCTTTTAGAAATCTTGTCGACCTAAGGAGACAGAAGACATACAGAAATAGGAAAGACTGTAGTCCGGAATCTGAATTAGAATCACTATGAACTTATGATGTATTTTTCTTTAAAACTAAAATAAAACGTAACCCTATTCATTGAAAAAAGTCTAGAAACCATGATCAAACAAGAACAATGAGTTCCACTAGCACACACCCTGCACTTTCCACCTATTCTCACTAAAAGAGAACAAGAGCTTCTGAGAGAAGCGGCTGATTCCAGGACAGGAGCAGGAAATATGACATCTTGTGATACCAGACAGCAAAGATGCCATCAGAGATGGGTCATGTCAAGATAGGACAGTTTGACTATTAATAAAGATAATAAGTGCACCATCTTGAAATACATTAGATATGCTTAAATACAAGAATTTGTAAGGATGAAAACTATGTGGCCAATACTGGAGGACGCTAGAAGACCACCTCAATATTTTGACAACTAGTAAACAAAAGGAAAGAATCATATAAACTACAGGTATACCTCAGAAATATTGTGGATTCTGTTCCACACCACTGCAATAAAGGGAATATTGCAACAAAGTGAGTCGAATGAATTTTTTCATTTCCCAGAGCACATAAAAGTCATGTTTACTCTGTACTGTGCTCTATTAAGTATGCGATAGCATTATGTCTAAAAAAGTACACACCTTAATTAAAAAATACTTTATTGCTAAAAAAAATGTTAACCATTATCTGAGCTCTCAGCAAGTTGTAATCTTGGCTGGTGGAGGGTGGTCGATGGCTGCTGACTGGTCAGGGTGGAGGTGGCTGAAGGCTGGGGTGGCTATTTCTTAAAATAAGATGACGGCCAAGTTTGCCACAACCGCTGACTCTTCCTTTCATGAATGATTTCTCTGTAGCACGTGGTGCTGTTGGATAGCATTTTACCCACAGAATTTCTTTCACAATTGGGAGTCAATGTTCTCGAACCCTGATGTTGCTTATCAACTAAATATATGTAATATTTTAAGTCTTTTGGCGTCATTTCAACAATCTTCACAGCATCTTCACCAGGAATAGATCCCATCCCAAGAAAAACTTTTTTTTTT
Organism: Cryptoprocta ferox; assembly: GCA_028646485.1. NCBI lineage: Eukaryota > Metazoa > Chordata > Mammalia > Carnivora > Eupleridae > Cryptoprocta > Cryptoprocta ferox. Next base: position 143,362,379 of record CM053573.1, on the reverse strand, counting down.
TTGCTCATCCAACAGAAGCAACTCCTCATCTGTTCAAGTTTTATCATGAGATTGCGGCAAGTCAGTCCCTCAGGCTCCAGGTCTTTCTTTCTTTTTAATTTTAATTCCAGTTAACGTACAGTGTTGTAGGAGCTTCAGGTGTACAAGGTACTAACTCAACACTTACATCGCCCTGTGCTCATCAAGAACAAGTGCACTCCTTAATCCCTACCCCCTATTTAACGCATCAGAATATCCTATGGGAAAAGGACAGTCTTCAACAAATGGTGTTTGAAAGACTGGACAAGAACATGCAAAAGAATGAAACTGAACCACTTTCTTATACCTTACACAAAAATAAATTCAAAATGGATCAAAGACCTACATGTGAGGCCTGAAACTATAAAAATCCTACAACAGAACACAGGCAGTAACTTCTTTGACATCAGCCATAGCAACTTTCTAGATAGGTCTCCTGAGGCAAGGGAAACAAAAGCAAACATAAACTACTGGGACTCCATCAAAATAAAAAGTTGCTGCACAGTGAAAGCTCCTCTTCTAATTCTAGTTCTCTGCTACCTCTACCACATCTGAAGTTACTTTCTCCACTGAACCCCTGAAAGTCATCAGTTTCTTCCAAACTCCTGTTTATATTGATATGTTGACCTCCTTCCAGGAATCACAAATGTTCTCAATGGCATCCAGAATGGTGAGTCCTTTCCAGAAGGTTTTTACAATTTATTTTGCCCAGCTCCAGCACAGGAATCCTATCTATGGCAGCTACAGCCTTATAAAATGTATTTCTTAAAAAATAAGACTTCAAAATTACTCCTTGATCCATGGGCTGAAGAACGGATATCGTGTCAGCAGTCATGAACACAGCATTAATCTCACTGTGCATCTCCACTGGAGATCTTGGGGGACCGGTGCATCGTCACGATCAGTAGTATTTTGAAAGGAATCTTTCTTTTGAGTAGTCTCAATAGTAGA
>CM053573.1:143284634-143361310 GCA_028646485.1 Cryptoprocta ferox | reverse complement strand
ACTTCCCTGTTGTGGAGACGGCTCCCTTCCTCAAACTTCATGAACCAAACTTCTGTGGCTTCCTCACCAAGCTCAGCCTCCAGAGAACTGAAGAGAGTTAGGGCCCTGCTCGGGAGGAGGCTTTGGCTTAAGGGAGTGTTGTGGCTGCTTTGAGCTCCTACCCAGACCACTAAAACTTTGTCTCTGTGTCAGCAATAGGGCTGTTTCGCTTTCTTATCACGCGTGTGTTCACTGGAGTAGCAGTTTTAATTTCCTTCAAGAACCTTTCCTTTGCAGTGACAAGTTGGCTGTGTGTCACAAGAGGCCTAGCTTTTGGCCTTTCTTGGCTTTTGACTTGTCTTCTTAAGTTTAATCATCTCTAGCTTTCGCTTTAATGTCGGACACAGGCAACTCCTTCTTTCACTTGAACACTTAGAGGCCATTGTAGAGCTATGAATTGGCCCCCTTTCAGTATGGTTGTACCTCAAGGAACAGGGAGGGCTGGGGGGAAGGAGAGAGACAGGGGAACGGCTGGTCAGTGGAGCAGTCAGCACACACACAGCATTTACAGATCACGTTTGCCATCTTAAATGGGCATGGCTCCTGGTGCTCCCAATTACAACCCAGTAACTGCAACATCTGAAGTTACTGACCACAGGGTCATCGTAATGTAGGGTAACGAAAAGAGTTTGAAATACTGCCAAGATTTACCAAAATGTGATGTACAGGTAACACAGTGACCAAGTGCTGTTGGAAAAATGGCACTTTTTTAATGCACGGTTTAATGCACGGTTGCCACAAACCTTCAACTTGTGAAAAATGTGGCATCTGTTAAGCACATAAAGCAAAGCACAACAAAGTGAGGTGTGCCCGCCTTTCTATTATAAACTATGCCAAGTTGGGGGGGGGGGGGCTAGGTGGCTCAGGTTAAACCTCAGACTCAATTTCTGCTCAGGTTATGATCTCACGGTCATGAAATCTGCATGAGGCTCCGGGCTGAGTGTGGAGCTTGCCTGGGATTCTCTCTCTCTCAAAATAAATAAATAAACATTAAAAAAAAAAAAAAGAAGTAAATGGGAGAAGTTTCTCTTTATAAAGTATTCTAGTTAATAGGTGAAGGAATGACAGAATTAGAATATCATTTTGCAGGGGCACCTAGGTGGCTCAGTTGGTTAAGTGTCTGACTTCAGCTCAGGTCATGAACTCACAGTTCATAAGTTGAAGCCCCATGTCGAGCTCTGTGCTGACAGTATCAGACCCTGGAGCCTGCTTGGGATTCTGTGTCTCCCTCTCTCTGCCTCTCCCCCACTCATGCTCTGTCAAAAATAAAAACATTTTTAAAAAGTCGAAAAGAAAAGAAAAGAAAAGAAAGATCTGAAGGTGCTATACTGTTGGCTTTGAAAATGGAAGAGGCCATAAGCAAAGAAATGGCATGCAATTTCCACAATCTGGAAAATTCTCTAAGTTCTCCAGAAGGACACAATCTTGCTGCAACCTTGATTTTATCCCAATAAAACCCATTGTGTACTTCTGACCTTCAAAACTCCAAGAAAATCAATGTACTATACGTTGCTTTAAGCTACTGTGTAGTAATTTGTTACAGCAGCAACAGGAAACTAATATATTAATCACAACCTGGAAATCTTAGTTGGATCCTGATTTTTCTTACAATAACTAATTTAAAAATTTGTATGATGTTTTTAAAAATCAGAAGTTTGACCCTGCATGTTTGATATCAAGGAATTACTGTTTTACATGTGATAATGGTGGTGAGGTTATATTAACAACTGTTTTTTAAAGAACACTATCTGAGACACTTACTAGAAAGTCTTATTGATGAAACAATGTATCTGTGATTTGTGACAAAGTAATGGGCATGATTAGCCATGGACTGGTGTTGTGGGTGGATCTGTTTATTCTGTCTACCTTTACATATATTAAAAATTCTTCATAGTTAAAAGCTAAAAAAAAAAAAATTGCAGTAAGTGTGATTCCTCATGGTGAGATGAACATACACCCTTGAAACAAAGGAACAATTAATTCAAGGCCCACACTCTTACTCAACCTCATCCTAAGAGTCTTAGCCAATGCACCAAAGCCAAGCAAAACTAAAGAAATGGAAAGAAGAAGCAAAACTATCATTATGGTCTGATATTATACAGTAGTCCCTCCCCATCCCCTGTTTTGCTTTCTACAGCCTCAGCCACCCAAGGTCAACTGTGGTTTGGAAGCAGATAATCCTCATCCGCAGGTCAACACAGTCTGACGTTGTATTTCAATGCTCACAACGTTATCTCACTTCATCTCATCAACTCCATTACCGCACATCATCACAAGAAGGGTGAGTACAGTACAAGGAGATTTTAAGAGAGGCTACATTCACATAACTTTCATTACAGTATGTTGTCATAAATGTTCTGTTTTATTATTATTGTCAATCTTTTGAGGTGCCTCACAGAAATTAAACTTCATTATGGGTGTGTATGTATACGGAAAAACAGTATATACAGGTTCTGGCTGCCGTTTCCGGCATCTGCTGGGGGTCTTGCAAACAGACTCCCAGATTCCTCAGGGATGAGAAGGGACCATATGTAGAGAAAACCTAAAAGAATCCACAAACTGCAGAAAAAAACGTTTTGAATTATATAAGTAGGCTGGCCATAAAAATCAATACACAAAATGTCATTTCGATATGTCAGAAAGCATAACTTTATAAATAAAACAGTCGCATTTATACTCTCAGTAACCATGAGACTAAATCTTAACAAAATGTGCATAAAACCTATTTGGAGAAAACAGTGAAACATTAATGAAAAAACATTAAGGAAGACGTAAAACATTTTCACAGGTAAAAGAGGTCATTACAAAAGATACCAAGTTTTCCTTAAAAAAGAAGATATTCAACATAATCCCATTAAAAGCCCACTTTTTTTTAGCACGACTTGACTAGCTGATTCTAAAATTCACATGGGGGATTAGTAAACAAAGACCAAATAGTAGCCAACCAATTCCTAAAGGATATGGTGAGGGAAACTGATACAGCAAATATCAAGATTTACCATGGAGCTAGAAATGACTTTTCTGAACTTCTATTTGGACACCTTTCAACTTAGCCTACGTTTTGGCTAAGGATTCTTTCAGTAGAATATGAAAGTCCTCAAAAAAGAAGAAAACAACTATTGCTGTATTCCACTTGGCTCCTCACTGTTTCCTTAGGAACTCAAATACCTCCATTTAGTCCTTTAACACATAAAAGCAAAAATAGTGTACTTTCTAACAGGTACATATAAAATACAAAAGCAAAAATATAAACATATTAAACATAAAAGTATAAAAATGTTAGAAATATAAAAGCAAAATAACATTTTTTAACAGGTAAAAAAACAGAACTCTAAAAAGCAAATTTGGAGCTAAGACCAAGCTTAAATTTTAGGCTGTTTTGAAGCCATAAAACTGAGGGCTGTCTGGGGGGCTCAGTCGGTTAAGTGCCTGACTTCGGCTCAGGTCACGATCTCACGGTCTGTCAGTTCAAGCCCCGCGTCAGGCTCTGTGCTGACAGTGCGGAGCCTGCTTGGGATTCTTTCTCACCCTCTCTCCGCCCCTCCCCCTGCTTCCTTGCACGCTCTCTCAAAATAAATAAACCTCTAAAAAAATTTTTTTTAATTAAATGAAATCAGGCTAGAGGGTTTGTGTTTCTCTCCATCTACCTTCAGTTGCACTGATACAGGTGTGGGATAGGAAGGGTCCGATTCAGCAGAATTGCATTTTATCAAATGAGGACCATGACCCAAGTGTGAAGACGGAGGAGAGAATTAAGAATGAGTGTCAGCGTATGACTGACTGACCAGGAAACGTCAGCTCAGATCAGAGTGTGGGATAGTCAAAAGATAACTGGATTGGGGTGATCAATCTCTGTAAGAGTGAAAATAAGGTTCACGATTTAGAGTTCTAGGAGATCACAATCACCCACAGGTAACACCACTGGTGAAGTCTGAATCGCCGGCAGCCACACACCTGGCGCGGCCGGGACTGGCTGCGGCGGCATTTCCAGCGGGACCGGGTACTGCCACTGCCATCCAACTGCCATCGTGTCTCCGTGCAGAGCCAGGCCGGCACATTTACTACCGAAATCTACTTTATCTCGTTACAAATTACATATAACTTTCTTTCTTTAGTACAGTTAGGGCATTACTGGGATTTTGAAAAATTATGTGTACTAGGTATCATGCATACATTTTCTCTCAGGATTATAAGAGAGACAGTAAAAGAGGGCACCGAATCCGACAGGCCTCAGAATCACTGCCTTACTCAACTCTCATGCACAGACACAAGATGACAACGTAGAAGGCTGATTACAGTTAAGAAAAAAAAATTAAAAACAACCTGGACATGAAGTAAAAAGAATAGGCAAGATCCAGATATAAACAGCTAGATCTCAATTTTTATTTAAGCAACCTAAGAAATGGTCTATTTTAAGAAATTGATGGTTTATAAGAAATACAATCAAGGTTGAGTCTGGAAAGTATCCTCCGAATGGCAAAGGGGCTGTGATTTCGGATTCTGAAAAGACTTGAAATCTTAGCACATTACTTAGCTGAGCACTTACAAGAGTTATGATATAAATGCTATGTATTTCTCCATGTTTTAGAGTCAACTTACTGTGAGAGCTGCAGATCAACAATGTAAAAAAGGAGAGCTGACAAATGGGAGGATACTGAAGAGTCAGTTTACAGAAGGGCAGAAAGGGAGGAGGAGAATCTTAACCTTTCCTAGGTTCGAGCACTCCTCCATCAAGGTACCAAGTATGTGACAGGTGCTCAAGAAAGGTCCTTACGTCCTCTCTCTCAACCCAACAGCAGGTCCCACTGGCTCTATCCCCAAATCGTGTCTCAAAACCTTCCACTTCCCAGCACTGCCGTTGCTACCAAATAGTCTCAGCCACCGTCCGCTCTCCTGCTTCTTCTTCTGTTGCTCCTTCACAGTCCACTCTCCGCAAAGCAGCAACCCCCCCCCCCCAAAACCCTTCACTGACTTAGAATAAAATCCTACAAGGCCCTTCCACCTGCCTCCTCAATTTCATCTCTCTTAACACCTCTCGCTTGTAAACTCTAGCCATGTTGTCCTTCTGTCCGTTCCTCCACATCTGCAGTTTCCTCTGTCTACATCGTTCTCCACCCCTACATTTATGTCATGTCTATACCCGACTTTCACCTCCCTTTCTTGACTACCCCCAAACAGTCTCATCTTAATTTCATTCCATCACATCAGTTGATTACAATCACCTGTTACCTGAAATGATCTACACTGTCTACCCTTATGCCTTTCTCTAACAGGATCTCCATGACGGCAAGGATCTGACTTTCCCGTGTGCTTTTAATTTTTTTTAATTTTTTAAATGTTTCTTTATTTTTCAGACAGACAAAGGCAGAGCACGATCAGGGGAGGGGCAAAGAGGGAGACACAGAATCCGAAGCAGGCTCCAGGCTCTGAGCTGTCAGCACGGAGCCCGACGCGGGGCTCGAACTCACGAGCCGCAAGATCCTGAGATCATGACCTGAGCCGAAGTCAGACACTCAACCAACTGAGCCACCAGGTGCCCCAATAACCATCTTTTTAAAATTCCAACACCTGCATCCTGCCCAACACTATTGCCTTCGCTGCTTTTTTCTCCGAAGCACTTACCACCATCTAACATACTGTAGACACTAGTCATTCATCTTGTTTATTCCCTACCTCCACTAGCACCTAAGTCCACAAAAGCAAGGATTTGTTTTTCCACTCCTGCGTCTAAAGTGCCTAGAAGAGTGCCTGCGTGTCGTATGTCCTCAATAAATACCCGAATGAAGCCAAATGAATGATCTTTGCTAGTTTTCTTCACAGCTGGATTCTCAGGATCTAGAACACCACCCAGGACATAGCATCATCACTCAAATTTATGGAAGTAATGATGGCTATTAAGACAAATTCTAAAGTACCATCGAATGCAAAGAAAACTTTATTTTGCTCAGCATAATGTGAAATTTAAGCACAATTCCCTATTTGTGTGTATGTGCAAAGAATTCCATGCTACACTTTTTTTCAAATGAGTTAAATATGTTTTATTGTATCTTGGGTAAAAAATGACCTAGTTTGGTAACTTAGTTTATAAAACCAATTAAGAAACGAATTCAAATGCCTTCTAACAGCGTCAGAAAAAGGTTTTATATACAGCATTCAGTGGAAAGAAGAGAACTAATGATTCAGGAAGGAGAAAGCAGAATTGATGAATTAATGTCCTTAAGTAGGCAAGAGACCGTGGGAGCAAGAAAGACAATTCACTCATGTAACAGAGCAGAAGGTAGAATACACGGGCACAGCTACAAGGGAGTGGGTGGATAAGGTTGTGGAAGCCTGTGGTAGTTTTCTTCAGATTGTGGAAACTGTCTCAGGCTACAGCATCTAGTGAGGAGCATGGGGAGAACGTGTAGTAAAGAGATGAGAACCTGCATCAGTTCCTGGATGGATTCTAATTCTTTAATTTTTTTTAAATGTTTATTTTTGAGAGAGAGAGAGAGGGAGAGAGAGAGAGACAGCAGGCATGAGGCAGAGAGAGAGGGAGACACAGAATCGGAAGCAGGCTCCAGGCCCTGAGCTGTCAGCACAGAGCCCGATGAGGGGCTCGAACCCACGGACTGTGAGATCATGACCTGAGCCGAAGTCGGACGCTTAACCGACTCAGGCGCCCCAGATTCTAATCCTTCAGGACCAGTCGAACGGAAAATAGAGCACTGAGTGGAAGCGGTGTGTAAAAACATTAAGGAAAACCTGGTCTACCGTGGAATCACAGAAGCCAAGAGGTGTGTTTCAAGACATGGTACATGTGAAGAGTGAAATGGCCCAAAGCGAACCCACCAGTCAGCGTAAAGGTGACACACTTCACTTGGGAAGGGGAGGAAGCCCTACGAAAGAGCTGACTTTTTCTACAAGAGCCTATGGTACAACATGACATGAATTATCTTGAGCGGGTATATGCCTTGACATGGTAAGTAAATTTAGCTTTTTTCTCCCAAAGAAATAATAACCTCCCAAATGGTACAGATATATTAAATGTTAACTCTTTCTGAAGTTTTAAAAAAGAATGACGAGGCAGTATATCATAGAGCATCAGAGTGGCTGATTCTCAAAACGGTTTATTATCCTTGTAAAAGTCAACCCTTTCCAAAACTCATGTTTAAGTTTCACCACTAAATCTGCAGAGTACTGGAGTTCGTCTTTCTACTCTATGAGCATAAAGCTCTCAAAGTACAGCCTACTCACAGGGCTGTGAGTATAAATTACCGAGAAGAATCACTTCGTCCACAGATTCCAGCCAGCATTTTAAAGCAACACTGCCACCAGAAGACTAGAAAGAAAAGTAACCGCTAAAAACCACAGTCCAGGCTAATTACGGAATATTTACCCGGTCTCCTCCCACCAGCTCTTCAAAAATACTCCTTACTTCTTGTATAAACTTCTTTCAGCATCAGCTAACCTGCTAAGATACAGGTTTCCAATCCGAAGGCAGTCCTCAACTGCGGTAAAACGAGTTAACAAAGAGCACTGAACTGCTTTCTGTCCACAATAAATGAAAAACAAATACATAATGCCCTGGGGTCAGCAACTTTGTATTAGATTTCACAGTAAACTCAATCGGGCTCCTGATGAAGCTCCAAAGATGCCTTAGAGACAAAGGGCGCAACCTTCCCGACTCAAAATTTATTAAAAAAAAAAAAAAAAAAAAGCAAGTAAGAAACAAGATGAAGCTAAACAATCACTAAAGGAGACAGACTAATTTAACATACTCGTTTGAACTTAATGAAAACTGTATGCTAACGTCCTCTGTCCTCGTCTAAGTAGTGTTTGCATGAGTACGTACAAATGCAAAGTCTTCGAGCGCTTTACGTGTGCAAATTACCAGTGAGTTTTAAACAGGCGGTGGAACACTGTGTCCTAACGCCAAATAACTCGGCATCGTGTCACAGAATCGCTGCATTTTGTCACCGTTCACAACTGGGGAAACACTGGGTCGTGGTGGGACCTAAGTCTCCGGCTCGGGTCCAGGGACCCCAGCCCCCGCCCCGAGCCCACAGGCTTCCCCTTCCCGGGGCGGTTCCGAGGCGCCAGGCGCACCCCCGGGGCTCGCCCGGCTGGACGCGCACGTCCGGGATTAAAGGGCCGGCCGGGGAGGGCGTGCCCGGCCCCGGCCGCCGCCGCCGCCGCTCACCCGGTAGTTGCTCGAGCCCACCCAGCCGGTGAGCGCGTCGATCGTCCTGCCCAGGCGGCCCAGGTCCTCCTCCAGGTCCGGGATGGCTCCGGGGGCGCCCAGATAGAGCAGCAGCTCCTGGCCGACCTGCAGGCGGCCGCCGACGTCCTTCTGCAGCACCTGGGCGCCGAAGTACTCCATGCTGCGGGGCTCCATGGCCGCCCGCCCGCCCGCCCGCGGGGGACCAGCTTCGGCCGAGCGCCGCCCAGCCGCCCGTGCGGGTCCCCGCCGCTCCGGGCCGGACGCGCCCGGGCCGGCCCACGCGCGGCTCGCGGGGCGCGGCGGGCCGCGGGAGCAGCGCCAGGCGCCGAGCGGCCCCCAAACTAGTCAAACTCGGCGCCCCCCGCCACCCAGCCCGCTTTAGAGGCCGCGGCCGCCGGCTACGTCAGCGCGCGCGTGACGTCAGCGCGACGCCGGCGGGCGCCCACCCCCCCCCCCTTCCCCGACTGCAACTTCGCCGGCGCGGCGCCCGCCCGAGCTGCTGGGCGCAGTGGGACCCCTGGCGGGCGCTGGCGGCGGGCCGGGCCCGCGTGTCTCTGGAGGCTGGCCGTTCCCTGGCTCCTAACTCTCACCCTGTAAAATAGAGAACGCGTGCAAGTCTTCTTCTTGAAACCAGTACTTGGGAAAGTTTCTGGTCCTTGGAAATCCCCCTCCCCCATCCCATACACTTCCTCATAAAAACCACGGTGACCCCCGCTTCCAGCCACCTTCATTGGTTGGGTCACCCTGTGATTTTTGTTTGGTTTTGTTTTTCGCTGAGGTTTAATTTACGTGGAATAAAGTACACCTAAAGTGTACAGCCCATGAGTTGGGGCAGATTTAGTCGCCGGGGTAAGCACAGCACCAATAAAGATACTGCACCCTTCCATCACTCTGGGAAGTTCCTGGAACTTCCCGGTCGATAACCTCTCCCAGGCAATTCCAATCCGATTTCTGTTGCTTTAACGTAGTTTTACCCGTTCTTGTACGTCACGTAACTTCACATAGTCTGTACTCTTTTTGAGCCAGGCGTCGTTCTCTTAGCATCATGTCTTGAGATCCACCCAGTACTGCTGGTGTGTCAGGAGTCCTTCCTTACGCTGAGTAGCGGTGCATTGCATGGAAGCAGTGCAGTTGTGGACCCAGTCACCTGTTGACACATACTTCCGTTTCCAGGGTTTTAATGATTATGAAGAATAAATCGGCCATAACCATTAGCAGTTTTGTACAAGTTATTGTGTGGACACGTGTTTTCGTTTCTCTTGGGTAAATACCAAGGACTGGAATTACTGGGTCTTCAGATCAGTATGTATTCAACCTGAGAAGAAACTGCCAAACTGTGCTCCAAAGTGGCTCAACCATATTACACTCTCACCAGCAGTGCTTGAAGTTCCAGTTGCCCCACATTCTCCACAGTACTTACGGTCAGGCTTATTGATTTTAGCCATTTTCGTGAGTATAAAGTGGTCTATAATGCATTCTAAATGCACAATGTAGTTATCTTCCTGCCAGTTATTTCCAACCACAATTTAGTAATTATCTGTATAATATCTGGGTACCACACGGAAACGTCCAAGATAAGTTGTGTTTTCCCTAGGATGCTGCTTGGCAAATAATGGAGGCTCAATCGATTTAAGTTGAACAAGTGAATGAATTCAATGAAAATTGACATGATGATAATTGAAATGTTCATAAAAACAAGATAATAATAACAATGACAACAATAATAACACAGGCTCTAATTTCTAGTCTTGTTTTTTCAATGTTTATTTATTTATTTTGAGGGGGGGCAGGGAGGCAGAGAGAGAGTGAGAGAGAATCCCAAGCAGGCTCCATGCTGTCAGCATAGAGCCCAATAAGGGGCTGGATCCCAGGAGCGGAGAGATCATGACCTGAGCCAAATCAAGCATCAGATGCTTAACCAACTGAGCCAGGCAGGTGACTCTGGTGGGTTTTTCCCTTCCATATTTGTGTTTCACATTGTATCTTAAAGTTTCTTTCATCTGTAATTGCTATAATTTCCCTGAAACTGGAGCACAATCAAGGAAACTATGGTAACTATTTCTCAGGTGCCTAAAGGTTCTATTCATGAAGGGTTGCAGAAGAATATAAGAAGAGGATCCGGTCCACGAGAAGTTTACACTCTACTTGCCGGTGACCAGGTGCAATACATGGTGTAGAAAAAAAAAAATAAAATGTAGGAGCCCTGGATTCTAGGTTCCGCCCTACCTGTCTCTAGAACCCAGTGACTGCTGCTCTTAGCCTTCCATTCACCTTTCTGAACTCAGAGATCACACTAAATGGTGTTTAAGTTATAAGAGAACTAAATAGTCTTCAAGTTATAAGATAATACGATGGCATTTGAATAACCCTGGAAGTATCTGTAACATGTTTAGTAAACACTGGTCACTATTACCCACATATACCTGTGTATGTTTTATTAGTTCATCAACAAATATCTTCTGAGCGCTTGTTACATGCCAGATACTGTGACAGTTTCAATAGATACAATGTTCATTTAGATCTGGTCTCCACCCACAACAAACTCAAACAGAGGCCAAAAATATCAACAATTCTAGGATGCTACAATGGGATAAGCAAAGTGTTTTTGGGAAACCTGGAGGAGAGTTTCCTTATCTAGATGGCACTGAGAATGGGAGTGGGAGAGTTACAAATCAGGGAAGGCTTCCTGGCACAGGTTATATTTAAATTGAGATTTGAGGATACATAGGAATCAGCTAATTAAAGAAGTGGTTTCCTGGGGAATAGTTTATCTACAAAATATCGTCTCGACTGTTGTAACATTTGTTATTACATACCTACTACAAAATCTACGTATTTCTCTAGATCACATGTCTATCCTAGGTTAAACATCATTAGAACAAAGTTTTCAGACTTTCTAGTTCACAGCAGTTAGTATCTGATCACTTTTTCACATACCCCTAGACCAGAAGACATGCCTAAGAAATACCACCTATTAAATAGTAAGATCCAAACAAGTTAATGAGTATTCATATCCTAAGATCTTAGTAGGCATATGAAAAATAATACACAAAAATTGAGAAAAATACATTTTTATTTCATTTTTAAATAGCCACACTTAGGTACTAATGAGCTATCTTTACCTCTTGGTCATTGTAATTTCTCAAACCTTGGATTCAGATGGGATTCTGCCATCTTCAACCTGTTGTCCAAAGATTTCCATACAGCACGTACTTTTCATCACAGCAACTACAGAAAACAATCTTGCAAAGATATGACATCAATGAAAGAAATGTACCACAATTTTATGCTGAAACTGAGAGCCAGTATATACTTCATGCCATGTCTGCCAGATGCCAAGTTTCACTGTTTCCCTTTAAATTTTAAAATATCCCAGGGGCGCCTGGGTGGTTCACTCAGTTAACCATCCAGCTTCAGCTTAGGTCACGATTTCACAGTCATGGGTTCAATCCCCACATAGGGCTCTGTGCTGACAGCTCAGAGCATGGAGCCTGCTTCAGATTCTGTGTCTCCTCTCTCTGCTCCTCCCCAACTCACGCTCTGTCTCGCTTCTCAAAAATAATAAATAAAATAAAATAAAATAAATGTCCTGGACTGCTCTAGGAGAGTTTGCTGCAGCACCCTGGGGTGCCTGAGTACACAGTTTAGGAAACTTGGCAGACAGAGCCCTGCCAATACCCAAGTTATCGGAGAGACAACAAGAAACACAAATAGCAGCTCATGTAGCAAGAAGGCCTGGGTCCAATGAGAACTGGGCTTCACAAAGGCTGTTGTCTGAAGAACTCAGCTTGACTTATCTCTTCTAACCCTCCAAGCAGTCCTGTATGGAAAGGTGTTGAATCCCATTTTAGAGGCATGAAAGCTGAAGCTTAAACCTCCAGGCTTGCTCATGATTTCAGATCCATGACTAAAACCTAGGCTGTCTGTCTTCTGTTGTGTCCCAAATAGATAGTCTTAGAGGAAAGAAAATGAAAAAGAAAATTTTGAAATTAACTACCAAAATAATAACACTCCCTGTATAACATAGACTTTCTTTGAATATCTGTACAATATTGCCATTTAGAACCTGCCTTTCTCTGAATTACTGTTGAAAAGGAAAGGATAAGGAGATGAAGAAAATGGGTAGGACTCTTAGGAGAAAAACAGACTAGGAAACATCTACATTCTTTCATAAACAGTCACTAAAATGTATCTGGGAACACAAGTCTATTTTTAACTGGCAACAAGACTGAAATAAATCATTTAAATACAGGAGACTGACTTCCTGGCCTATTTTTGCATTATTTGTGATGATAGTGGAAACTCTGAGCAGACTTCGTTATGACAGTGGACTTTATTTTCCATTTGAAGACTAAGAGACAAATCACTGCTAGTTCGAAACCATTCTCCAACAAAAATCCATTGAGTAGGGCACTATGTTAAATACTAGAGTGGGAAGGGGCATTGGATGGCTTACCAAAGGTAGATCACATCCTTCTTCAGAGGGTAAGTATGCACACAAATGTTCAGAGTAGCTTTATTCATAATTGCCTGAACTGGAAACACCCCCAGTGTCCACCAACTGGAAATTAGAGAACTGTGGTATAGCCAGACAGTGGAATTGTGCAAAGCAATAAAAAACAAACTACTGGTCCACTAGACAATGAGGATGAGTCTCAAAAACCCTGTGCTGAGCACAAGACACAAAACAGTGATTCTATTTATACCAAGTTCCAATACAGGGAAAATTTACCTGGAAGTGAGTTGGTAAGGGAAGTTATCACAAAGAATGGGAGTCAGTGGGTATCGACTAGGAGGGAACATTCTACATCCTGATCTGAATGGTGATTAGAGCAGAGTATGAATAGGTAAAAATTCAGCAAGTTGTGCACTTAACATTAGTACATAGTGCATTTGTGATATGTATGTTATAACTAATGAAAATGGGAAAAAAGATTAGGAACAAAGGAAAATAAGGAATGAAAAAGGGACTAAAAGGAAAATATGGTCTATTGCAGGGCTATTCACTAGAAATATGATATATATGTGATCATAAAATATATGTAATTAAAAATTTTCTAGTAGCCACATTTTAAAAAGGAAAAAGAAATGTGAAGTTATATTTAGATTATACAAATTATAATAATAATATAAATTATACAAATATCACACAGTATTTTATGTGATAACATTTTTAAATGACATTTAATAAAGTTATAGGTGACAATGTTTTTAAATGTTATATTGAATAATTTTATAATTGTATAATATTTAATATTTTATTAAGATTCAAATAATTATCAAAATTAAAAATTATTAATAAAATATTTTACATATTAGTACCAGTCTATTGAAAGTGGCACCAATTTGGAATGAAAAAACAGAGCCTCTGATACTCCTAGCTGGGTAAATAAAGTGATTTATTGACTTCTCTGAGCTACAGTGTTTCATTTTATTTTATTTGTTTATTTAAAAAGATTTTTAAATGTTTGTTTATTTTTGAGAGAGAGAGACAGAGCACAAGTGGGGGAAGGGCAGAGAGAGGGAGACACAGAATCTGAAGCAGGCTCCAGGCTCTGAGCTGTCAGCATAGAGCCCTATGTGGGGCTCGAACTCAGAAACTACAAGATCATGACCTGAGCTGAAGTCAGACGCTTAACCAACTGAGCCACCCAGGCACCCTCAGCATTTCATTTTAAATAAAGGGGATTAATAATGATAATAGATACCCCTCCCCAAGCCCCGTGGGTCTTGCTGGGTATGCCAACAATGCAAGGCCTTGACTACTCTGCACTTGGGCTGCTATTCAGGGTGATGTCTGCAGCGAGCAAACTTGAGGAATGAAACAATGTCTCCCTCCAGGACAAAGAACAGTTTTGCTTACTGCTTGCTATAAAATGGAGAATTCCCCAACCTCTGTTTCTCTCCCGTAACTCAACCCTCATGAGATTTAGGAGGCAAAGGGGAATCATTGCAAACAGGAAGCTCGTGTAGCTTACTGTGCAATGGGTAAAACGTTTTTTTGTCTCTGACCCAGGAGTCTGTGAAACAGCAACAGGCTAAGTTAATAACTTGTAAGTAGGGCAAAGTCAAACCCCATCACCAGCACCAAAGGCTTTTTTGTTTCTTTTTGATAAAGATCAAATTAAATCCATTTGGAGGTGAAAAAGCTTCATAAATGTAGCAAATATATTTAAATATATATATTCGTAGATGGCTCCGGAAATTAATAATTGATGAAATAGACCTACCTGTCTCAGCGGTATTTGTTGTACACTTATTTCTGTGAGTAAATATTTTCTCATTGGTTTCTGATGTAAAACACTCGCTGAAGGTGGGTTCCCAATGAGTGGAATGCTCTGCTGAAGGTGGGTTCCCAATGAGTGGAATGCTCTGCTGAAGGTGGGTTCCCAATGAGTGGAATGCTCTGCTGAAGGTGGGTTCCCAATGAGTGGAATGCTCTGCTGAAGAAGGGGGTTGGGAGTTAAAGTGGAGATCGGGTAGCAGGTGTACTGAGGGTTGTGGATTTGCTGTGACTCTGCCTATCACGAGGGCTCTGCCCAACTCTGTACCACCAACAGCGCCAATTCTCCTAACTTCCCACTACGTCCCTGGGGGGCAGAAAGACTTATTCATGTAACCCTTCAACTGGAAAATAGGTTCGAGTCTCCTACCATTTTTAAGAATTTGACTTAAGCTCTATAAAGGATAATTCAAATCCAGAAGGAAATTAAATTCTCCTAGAATTTAACTCCAAACTCCCAACACCAAAAATGTATGTTACAATGCTAAATGTGGGAATAGTCATAAAAGGGTACAGTCCAAGTTAGGAAAAGGTTACTCTTATATGGCAGATTTAAGAAAAGTTTATTTTTTTATTTTTTATTTTTTTACATTTATTTATTTTTGAGAGACACAGAGAGACAGAGCACAAATGGAGGAGGGGCAGAGAGAGGAGACACAGGCTCCAGGCTCCAAACTGTCAACACAGAGCCCAACCCGGGGCTCAAACTCACAAACTGTGAGATCATGACCTGAGCCAAAGTCGGACACTTAACCAACTGAGCCACCCATGTGCCCTGAGAAGTTTCTTGATATATGAGCAAATGAGGTGAATGGGAGCATGAGCAGGATTTCAGCAAGGAGAAGTGGAGAAGGAATCCCAAGAGATAAGAAAGAATCTGGATGCACAGGATGGAAATGACAGCCTGAGCTTAGTAATTGTGGCCAGGCCAGTTTAGCTGGTTCCTTGGGACCTACGTGGGGGAGTTCTTGTCAGAATCTGTAAGCCCTGAAAAGGTTTTGTCACATGTATTCAGTAAGGAAAATAAATAATATGCCACTTTTTCATGGTAGCCAATATCTTATTTTCCATAAAAACCTGGAGAAATAGACAATTTTATGTGCAATGACCGATTGGAAAATGTTTCCCTGTCAAATGTGTCAAAGATGAATTAGATCGTGGTAAGAAAGTCCATGAAAATATGACTGAGAGCCACAGCGTTAGTGTGCAATTTCTTGCCTGGTCTGCAAGGATCCACCCAGCTGGTATTTTCAAAAATAAATTCCTCACCAAATGGAAGACTGTTTAAAAATTTTTTTATGACAAAAAAAATTATCCAGTAACTCCCATAAAATCAATTCCTGCCTAGTTGCCTGTGAATAGATGTTTTATTCCAAATGGCATGTTCCTATTTCATTTAGCAGTAAGTCATCTGATAAAAGTACTAAAATATTTGTGTCTTAAAACTTTCATTTCTGTCTCATTTTCTGTATTAGTTACCTATTGCTGAGCAACAAATTGCCTCAATCTTAATAATTTAAAACAACGACTCCTATTTATGATCTGGTGGGCCAGGACTTTGAGATTGGCTTAGCTGGATGGTTTTGGTTCAGGTTCTTTCATGAAGCTGCAAGATGTTGGCCAGGGCTGCATCACCATCTGGAGACCTGACTGGTGTTGGAGGCTCTCCTTCACATGGCTGTTGGCCGAAGTTCCTCGTCTCATGAATTTCTCCACAGAGCTGCTTGGCTGTCTTCATGACAAAGCAGCAGGCGTCCTTCAAAATTGAGTGACCCAAGGCCACAGATAAAGTCAAAATGTCTTTTATTACCTAATCTCAGACGTCAGACACCACCATTTCCACAATAGTCTTATGATTCACACAAGTCAGTGTGGGAAGGGACCATATCAGAGGCAAGGATGGGGGCCATTTTGGAGGCTGACTACCACACTATCTCTAACTGCAATACTTTTTAAATATTGAAAATTGTACTTCCAAATAGAACAGAATCAATGGTTAAAGGCAGTACTTTTTTTAATGTTTATTTACTTATTTTGAGAGAGACACAGAGAGAGAATGTGCATGGGAGGGAGAGTATTAAAAGGAGTAAGTTTCAGTTATAAGTTCGAAATAGTGAGAATAGAAGACATTCAGGAAAATCTGAAATTACTGAGGTTACTGACGGCCAGAACTACCCAAATCTCCCTATAATTATTTTGACATATTCCAATCACCATTTTAATAAACCATTTCATCTAAAATGTTCAGGATGTAATCAGATGTTAACTTTAATACAAATTTCCATTACTGTGGATGTGCGAATAAGCCTATAGGTTGGTACCTCCAGTTTTTGAGAAAAATGAACAATAACTGCCTGAAACCATCTACATTTGAAGTGACATTTAAAAATCATATATTTAGGGGTGCCTGGGTGGCTCAGCATTTGAACATGTGACTCTTGGCTTCAGCTTGGGTCGTGATCTTGAGGTTTGTGAGACCGAGCCCCGCATTGGGCTCTGCGCTGACAGTGCAGTCCTGGCTTGGGATTCTCTTTCCCTCTCTCTCCATGCCCCTCCCCCCTTAAAATAAATAAATAAACATTAAAATAAAATAAAATCATATTTGTAAACTTAAAACACTGTGATCGCTTTTTTAAATTTTAAAGGAAATCCCCAAGTAGAGTGTTAAAATGCACACATCAATTAAAAATTGCATAAAAAGCTTCAAGATTGGCTTTTAATTACCTTGGAAACTGACATTGACTTAAAAACATGAAAAATTAGTGATAAACCAAATGGCAGATGTTTCAAAATCTGTGTAGGTCAGAAAGAGGCTGCCAATCTGAAAGATGTGTTCTTTTTAAAATGACGGTTAATAAACACATTTGAGTAGGATTTTCCAAGTCGTATGTGATCCAATTCTTTTTCTTATAGTTGGATGAATGCATCGTTGTTGATTAGGAAATCATTTATTAAGATGATAACTGTGACTATATATATTAGTAAATAACTGGTGAAAATATTTTCAACCAAATAGTAGAGGATTTTAGCACACAGCATTTTCTAGACACAAATGTATGGGAATATGCATAAATGAAGCAAAATATAAGACAGAACTCCAGAAGTGGTAACCCACATCAAGGCTCCTGCTTCAAGAACACTTTTATGCAAATAATCTGCTTTAATATTTTCTTAGAGGGCTAGTAAAGAAGTATATGTTGCTTAAAAAACAGTGGATTGATTATGTGTTCAAGTCAAATTAATAATGAAAGCTTGCTTTACTATGTAGATGTATATTGGCTTAGCCAGGAGTGGATGTTGGTCAAAGTTTACTACCTTAAGAGTGGCTTATTTTTCTTTATGAAACAAAATGCCATGACAAAGGGGCAAAACTTGGATTAAATGAATGAATTCTTTTTTTAACTGAAATTTTAGTTAGTTAACTGTGCAATATTGGATTCAGGAGTAGGATCCAGTGATTCATTAGTTACCTACAACACCCAGTGCTCATCACAATAAGCACCCTCCTTGGGCACCCATCTAACCCATCCCCCCACACCTCCCTCCATCACCCCTCAGTTTGTTCTCTATCATTAAGAGTCTCTTGTGGTTTGTTTCCCTCTCATCTCTTCCTGCACCTTCCCATATTCATCTGTTTGGTTTCTTAAATTCCACATGTGAGTGAGATCATATGGTATTTATCTTTCTCTGATTGACTTATTTCCCTTAGCATCATACATTCTAATACCATCCTCATTGTTGCAAACGGCAGGATTTCATTCTTTTTGATGGCTATGTAATATTCCATTGTATATATATACACTTTCTTTATTCATTCATCAGTTGATTGACATTGGGCTCTCTCCATAGTTTGATAATGTTGCTATAAACATTGAGATGCATGTACACCTTTGAATCTGTATTTTTGTATTTTTTAAAAAATTTTTAATGTTTATTTATTTTTGAGAGAGAAAGAGATACAGAATGTGAGCGGGGGAGGGTCAGAGAGAAAGGGAGGCACAGAATCAGAAGCAGGCTCCAGGCTCTGAGCTGTCAGCGCAGCTCGAACCCACAAACCATGAGATCATGACCTGAGCTGAAGTTGGCCACTTAACCAACTGACCCACCCAGGCGCCCCTGTATTTTTGTATTCTTTGGGTAAATACTTCATAGTGTAATTGCTAGATCTTAGGATAGTTTTAGTTTTGGTTTCTTGAGGAACCTCCTTACTGTTCTCCAGTGGCTGCACCAGTTTGCATTCCAACCAACAGTGTAAGTGTTCCCCTTTCTCTGCATCCTCACCAACATCTGTTGTTTCTTATGTTGTTAATTTTAGCCATTCTGAAGGTGTGAGGTGGTATCTCATCGTGATTTTGATTTATATTTCCCTGATGATGAGCGACATTGAGCATCTTATCATGTGTCTGTCAGCCATCTGGATGTCTTCTTTGGAAAAGTATCTATTCATGTCTTCTGTTCATTTCTTAACTGGGTTATTTGCTTTTTGGGTGTTGAGTTTGGTAAGTTCTTTGTAGATTTTGGATACTAACTCTTTATCAGATATATTGTTTGTAAATATCTTCTCCTATTCTGTAGGCTGCCTTTTAGTTTTGTTGATTTGAATGAATCCTTTAAAGGTCCACTTTACTAATAAAATTGTCTTATGAAGTTGACTTAATTTTCATTTTAAAAGCTAGGCTCCCAAATGATAATTACAAAGTTATTCTAGTATTTTCAGTGCACATGACAAGGCCGCTAAGTGAAAATAAAATCTGAATTGTATGAGAATTCATGGTGGAACTATAAATTGTTTAAGATTCTTGGTTCATTTACATCAGATTTAAAAGACTGGCATAAATAAAAATCATCAGTCAGGTTTTTTTTCCCACTAAAAACCATCATTTGACAAGTATTCTAAAATAATAAGGGAGCTGGAATGACCAGAAATGAGTGCACTCTGCCAATAAACCACAGGCAATTAGATTCTTGATGCAGTGTGGTCACTATACATCTGGTTTGCCTAGCACCCAACCAAAGGTGGATGATGAGGTCGTGGGACTAACTGTCCTGCTATACCCCACCCAGTTTTAGCACTTGAAGTTCTGTGTATGGGAAACCCCATAGCCCTGGGAACACAGGAAGAATTGGTCACTCTAGGGGTATGGGATATGGAGTGGTTAGAGGCTGACAATCAAACTGCCATGGGTATGGTCCTCAGTCATATTTTGATCAATCACTGCATCCTATCCACATGATCAGCGATAAAGTGAGAAATGAATTTGAATGAAGTTGGTCTGTCTCTGGCACTTTCTGCTAGAGATAATAGGGCAAATGAGCTCTTTTCAACTATTCAATTTACCATGACCCACCATCTTGATTGCCATGTGGAGATATCCTGCCCTAGAAATGGAGACCCAAAGCCCTGATCATTGGACCCGTGGAAACAGCCACAGATAAAGCTATCTGCAACCCTGGACTTTAAACTTACTAACCTATGGAGTCCCTTTTCTGCTTCAGCTGGTTTGAGTTGAGTTTCTATTGCTTGAAGTCCTAAGAATCATGACACTACAGCCTGTTAGCATGAAGACAGATTTATTAAAATGCTATCAACAATAGTCTGAAAATGTTGTACTCTTCTACCTCTCCGTCAGCATTTAGGGCATCTTTACTTAATGATTATCCCACAGAGTTCCTAAAGCGGATAAAAAAAGTATATGCATACATTTTTAACTGTCTGGATTTTAGAAATATTGTGACACCCATAGCAAAAAGAAATCACCTGATGGGAACTGTCAGGTCTCTGCTATTCAGTCTCATTATCCAAAATTGGTATACTTGATGCATAGCTCATATCAATTGACCAAGGAAACAAGTAGGAAAAATTTCTTGAAAATTTTCCTGGTGGCAAGAAATGTAAAATGTGTCCTAAGTTAAAATAAGTATAACCATGTAATGAATTAGAATGTAAAGCTGACAAATAAATCTTAGGTGCCTATAATTCAAGGATATTTCTTACTTGTGCCTAGTTTATATATCCCGGGGCACATATTCATTTTCCTGTGTAATTAGGAAAGGCATTTCTGGAAAACAACTTAGTGAAGTCTCATAATGGAAATGGGGAGTCATAAAAATCTTTGGAAAATCTAGAGATATGACCAAAGCTACTAACAGTAGTAGATAAGCTGGTCTGGAAAGAGAGGAGGTTAGAAATGAGATCCCTTAGGAGTTCAGTGCAATTGTCTAGACAAGGAAAAATGACAGTCTCAATAAAGATCAATGATTTCTTGCTCTGGTTTTCACCTCACCAACGCAAAGCACCTGTCATACACACAATGGAAAGCGCATATGAAATACTAAACAATCAACTTATATAGAGTTCTTTAGTTAGCAAACTTTTAGATAGCATTTAAGAGCCAGGTGCTGTTTTAAGCACTTAACTTATATATATTAGCTCCTAGGGTCTTCATAACAAATTTATGAAGCAGGTACTATTAATATCCCACACTGTACAGATGGGGCTATAGATACAAAGGGAGATTGAGCCATTTGCCCACATTCACCCAGCTAATAAATGGCACAGCCAAAATCTGAATCCAGATGCTCTGACCCCAAATCCCAACCGCAATGCAATGCTCATTTTTTGGAGGGAAACTATAAGTTGAGTGTTGATACTCAAGATATACAGTTTAAAGCATTATTTTGAGAGCAAAAATGTAAACAGAAGAGGAAAGAGGTACTTTGTGGCCCCGAGTCATTCAGAACTTGTGGAAGGGAATTTGATCCACATACAAAAAATTGCTAAGCACAGCAAACCATGTCTGAGGTTGTAATATTAGCTCCACCTCAGTTGATGCTTAGGCAAAAATCAATCGATCAATCAAAAATGGGGCTCCTGGGTGACTGAGTCGCTTAGGCATCTTGATTTTGACTCAGGTCATGGGCTCACAGTTGTGAGATCGAGCCCCTGCATTGGGCTCCGTGCTGAGTGTGGAGCCTGCTTAAAATTCTTTCCCTCTTCCTCTCTGCCTCCCCTCTTTCTCTCATAAATAAATAAATAAATAAATAAACAAAAAAATACAGAAACCTGTGTTTATCGAGGTAAACTTCAACTCAATATATGCAGAATATCTCTACAGATCTATATTGTAGTTGGAAAATATTAATACAACTATCATGTTTTGTGTTGTCATTCAGGGAGAGGCAACGCGAAAGGCATTTTAGCTGTTTTCCTACTTGTGGTGGCAGTAAAAATGTTGAGGCTTCCAGAACACTGAAGTCAGCTCAGTAACTCAAAGACTACACAGCTAACAAATAATGATGAATGATGGAAGGAAATGCACAGTTGTAAACACTAGTGACGCTGCAAAATCTGTTAAGAAAAAAACATTAGATTGCTTTTTAAAAAAGGCAAATAACGCCAAATAAATGATCCCTTTTTTAAAGTATGAGAGAGAGGCAAATGTCATTAATTTAACAAATCAATTTAAGAAACATTGCAGAGATAACATGATCACCATGTTATGCAGTCTGCTCCTGAAAATTTTCTAAGCAGTTCACATACGTGTCTTTTGTCATTTAATTCTCCTGGAAACCCTATAAGGTATGATTACTATCACCCTGCTTCCATAGATGAGCTAACTGAATAAGCCAGGGAAAGGAGAGTCAAAACTCCCAGCGCCCCCACCTACAGACAGTTCTATACATTCAGTTCTGGCATTTCTCTCCCCACGCCTTTCCCTGGTGATGAGAGTTGTTGTGGGGTTGAGACCCCACGAGCAAGCTGCAGCTAAAGAGTTTCAGGAATTGGTAGATAAATACCCCAGCTTCCCTCACAGAGTATGAGACAACGCTAAGCATGCTGCACAGTGCCCCGAGGACTGAACCCCAGTTACCCCCCGTAGTAACTTGCTCATTAATGTCCCCTTTCCTGGCTGTCTTCCTTCCTAGTTTTACTGTACCACCCTTCCAGGGATCACTTTCTTTCTTTTTTTTAAGTTTATTTTTATTTATTTTGAGAGAGGTAGAGAGCAAGCAAGCAGGGGAGGGACAGAGAGAGAGGGAGACAGAATCCCAAGCAGGCTCCGTACCGTTAGGGCAGAGACCGATTCAGGGCTTGAACACACGAACCATGTGATCACGACCTGAGCCGAAATCAAGAGTTGGACACTTAACCAATTGAGCCACCCAGGTGCCCATAGGGGTCACTTTCTG
The DNA here is from genome assembly GCA_028646485.1 of Cryptoprocta ferox. Taxonomy (NCBI): domain Eukaryota; kingdom Metazoa; phylum Chordata; class Mammalia; order Carnivora; family Eupleridae; genus Cryptoprocta; species Cryptoprocta ferox. The sequence continues at coordinate 143,338,595 of CM053573.1, read as the reverse complement.
AATCAACTACTTGCACCCAAATCCTTGCCTTTGGAGAAACCTAGACTAAGACAAACCCCAAGCAAATCTGCCCTCAGCTCCCAGCCTCTGCACATGCATGTGTTATAAGAGCTGGTTGTCACCATAGTCCCTCTAGGAGAGAGCACATTCATTGCCACGGTGACTATATCTTTATCTTATCCCCCAGGTTCCCCAAAAACTTGTACCCAGGAAAGAGAGGCCCAGGCTGGTAACCACGACTGTCACAAAGGCTGGATCATTTTTTCTGAACGCTGAGTCTCTGATAACAGATTTCTCTGGCGCCTGCTTCTCAACACTAACCCCTCGACCTTGCACTTTGCCTTGGACTCAGCTGTTTGTTCCTGCTTAGCCCTGCCAAGGTCCACTACAGCTTCTGCAGATCCGGTTCCAGAACAGACCTGCCTCTCCACTTCTCCTCTCTCCGCACACTGTCCCCACCTCACCTTCTCAGGGGCAGTTGGTGTCACTGCATTAATTCATGCCAAGAAAACTGCAGTTTTGCCCACTATCCTTTTGTACTGTCAGTGCCAATATCAACCCCGTGAACAAGGCAATATTGTCCTAGTATTATTATGAAAACAATGGACTCACTTTGAGAACTACTGCACTAGAATATCTATAGTGGGTTTAGCTGTGGCCTCCTGAAAGATATGTCTGTGTCCTAACCCCAGAAACTGTGAATGTGACCTTATTTGGAGAAAGGGTCTTTGAAAACATAATTAAAGATGTCAAGATGAGAACACCTTGGATCATCATTAGTGTTTCCAGCCTGAGCTCAGAACATGAGATGCCACATCTGTTAGGGGGACCATGTCAAGGCAGTCACAAGGCTGGACAGCTTTAATATCCTGTATTACCTTACTATGCATTTGGCAATCAACGGTCAGCCTAAGTCCACAAGGCTGACTTTTTCTTTTAGGTATCTGTGTATCTGAAGTAATTAACAAGAAAATCATTCTTTTTTTTAAGTTTACTTCTGTATTTATTTTGAGAGAGAGAATCCCAAGCAGTCTCCACAGTCAGTGCAGAGCCTGATGCAGGGCTCAGACTCATGAACTGTGAGATCATGACCTGAGCTGAAATCAAGAGTTGGACGCTTAACCAACTTGAGCCACTTAGGCACCCCGATAAGAAAATTATTCTGTCTTTATTTACCTTATGTCTTTCTCAGATTTTTGATAGTTGTGAGAATCTCACTCCAAGAGTAGAACTACATCTTTCCTTCTTGAATTATTACAACAAACTCCTTAAGAAATTGTTTTCCTGGTGTTATAGAATGTATGTTTGTGTCCCTCAAAACTCTTACGTTGAAGTCTAATGTGATGGTGTTAGGAGGTGGGGTTTTGGGGAGATAGTTATGTTTAAATGAGGCCATGAAGGTAGAGTCTTCATGATGGGATTAGTTCTCTCTCTCTCTCTCTCTCTCTCTCTCTCTCACTCTCCCTCCCCCTCCCCCCACCAATGTCAGGACACCAAAAGAAGTTAGCCATCTGCACCCTGACTGTGCTGTACTGATCTCAGACTTTCCAGGCTCCACAATGGTGGGAAATAAATGTCTCTTGTTTAAGCCACACAGTCCGTGGCATTTTGTGATAGAAATCTGAGCTGACTATGATGCCTGGCTCCTCCTTGACCTGTTCTTCACTCTGCAACCAGTGATCTTTCCCTTTCAAGATTTGATGTTACTTTTTTTTACTTAAAATCTTCATTAACCTCTTTAATTTCAAAAGACAGATTATAAACTGTTGGCCTGGCTCCGATGATCTTTCCAGCTTTCATACACCTTACATACCCAGTCACAAGGAACCAATTGCTGTCAAACACGTATAGTGACTTCCCGGTCTCAGGAATTACTCTGTAGATTCTAAAAGCTGTCAGGTCATGAATAGCCCACTTTTCCTTAATATCAAAGCCTGTCAAGCCTTCACAAAGAAGGATGGACTAGAAGAAATTTAACACGTTATAGAAAAGGAAATGTTAGCCAGCCAATTTTACAAAGTGCATAGGGCAGCTTGGGGTTGAGCCAATGTGAGTGAGTCAACAGCTTTTCAGACACATATGACGCCAAGAGGATTTCAATGAACCCATTCTTCAGACTCCCTGTTTCATTACCAAGGTTTTCAGAGAAGACTCAGATGCAGTAAGTAACTCTGTGCCTGCCATCGCAAACCCCACTGGGAACAATAAGGAGAACACTGTGCTAAGACCTTTAATGTCTGGGTTCTGGTTCTACTCCATCTCTTTCTTGTTGTGTGTCTTCACACAACCCACATGAGTTCTTCCATGTTTTGGTTGCATATTATTTTATCAAAGTATCTTATAAAGATATTTCGAAGTGCTTTGAGCTCCCCTAGTGTAGTCCTGTTGTTGGAAAGGTCCAGATAAGATTGGCCTGAGTGTTCATATTCCAAGTTGTGGGGAAAAGGAAACTCAGTGCCCTGGCCAAGATCTCTGTGAATTCCCTATGGAGTTATGGTCTGTTCCATCATTTCTACCCTGTCTTCATCCATTTCTAAATTTTCAGACCAAAAATGGCGTCTGCTTCCCCAGGGTTCTGAGTACGTATCAGTCTACAAAGAATGTTTAGGGAAGTGAGGCCACAGAAGCGTCTCACAATCAACCATCAGACACTTGTTCTCAGCAGTTTTTTGGCTACATCTCTTGTTTCTATGCTCACTCCTTTCCTCCGTGCTTGCCCTCTCCAAAGAGAAAAGAAAACATAAAAAACCAAATTCTTTCCATTTTATTCTGTGAGAGCAGTTGAAACTTCTCAAGCTCCTACCTACCCAGAGCAGCTCTGAGCCTTTCACCAGGGACTTTTATGGTTTCCTTTTATAGATATAAATCTTCGGACTATCTGGTATTTGTTTTTGTTTAAGATGAATTTAAAAAAATTTATTGTTTTGTATAGCGATGCAGTTTGGATATAAATCAGAACAAAACAAAACAAAACAAAAAGCAAAAGGAATAAAGAAAAAGCAACAAATCAACAAACCAAAAACTAAGGATTACCAGGAGCACCACGCTCAGAATGACTCAAAGCAGAGTGCTTGGTGGCAGGCATGTGAACACACAGGTACCCTGCTCAAACCCCCTCAGAACCTTCTTCAGGGCACACCAGCAACCTTCTTCAAAGGGTTGCCCTTGGGCTACTAGAGCCATCTGCAGCCAGAAGGTTGGAGATCGAGGGAGTTCAAATCATTGGAGTTGACCAGTCGTTAACCACTGACTAGTTGAGAGTGCACGATGCCCAGCTCCTCAGCCTCAGGACTGGATGAACTCAGAGGTATAAATTATGCTCCAGAACTCCCCACAGGATCTGACTGACTTCAGAAATTCATCTAAAACTGTACACTTGTTTGTCTGCCTCCTCTTGGCTGTCCTGCTTCCTCACTGCCTTACTAGCCTGCCCTGGGAGCACTTTTTTTTTTTTTTTTTTAATAATTCTCTTCTACTTGAATCTGTGGCTCAGTCTGCTTCTAGGAGAACCCAATCTAAGATGTTAGGTATTCCATTTTGTTGGATAGGCAACCTGGGAATTCATTCTTTCATGCATATACACTGCACACCTAATGTATGTATTGGGTACTATTAAGACAGTCTGTACCCTCAGGGAGAGTGCAAACTAGTTCGTGAGATAAGACACGGAGAACCGTAAATATAATATGAAGCCTCATGTCCTTTATTCATGCCAAAATTATTGAATATTCTCTATGTACACATGGTAGAATCTCAGAATGATAGGGAGGGAGTGCTTATCGCTTCACGGTCTTATGTGCTGGGTTGGGGAGGGCACACAAGATTTTTAAACAAAAGATTGGGAAGGGAGAGCATATTAGCTGGAGAAAATTATATGGGTAGTTGAGCAGGTAAGGTTGAGAAGATAAAGAAAGACATAGTGTTGGGGGTACCTGGCTGGATCAGTCAGTAGAGCATGCAACTCTTGATCTCCGGGTTGAGAGTTTGAACACTGTGTTGGGCATGGAGCCTACTTAAAAAGAATAAATAAATAAATAAATTTTTTTTAAAAAAGAAAGAAAGATGTAGTGTTATGAGAACTCTTGAGAGGATCCTTTGTCTTCTGAAAAAGACTGACTCTTTGCCATATAACTTCATCCTTTCACTTGGCCACTCATATCCCATGAGTGTATGATGTGATCCACGTAGGGCTCATTCTGTGCTTGTGAAATGGCTACAAATCTTAGGGAAGAGGTTCAAATATGCAAAAAACCCACATCACATTCTCTTCCCCCCCCCTTCTATATAACTTGCTGTGCAATTTTTCTTATAAGCCTCCATTCCACTAGGGCAGTGAAAATTTGATCTTGATCAAATTGTATGTCTCTCTACCACCCCTTTTCCTTCAAGTTACATCTAAGTTCCAGGAGCTTTTTGGGGAATTTAGTAGGACTGTTAATTCTCACCACCATCTGATCCCTGGGTTATCGGGCCTGAGCAGTTGACTGCTGAGTGGTTCGTCATTCCTATTCTCAAGGCATCTGTGGATCCCACTATCCTTTCTACTAATCTCACGCTGTGCTGGAGCATGGCATGCTCTGGTAGGTTGGTCCCGGGGGTCTGCCCAGGGGTGACCAAGGTGCAAGGATTCATCTCTATTTAAACTTCCATCAATTTTCTGTTTTCCTTCCTTTGCTCCTTTCCTCTCTACTTATAGAATCATATTTAGTAACAAGACAGGAGTTGGCTCCTACGTTATTCTGTTTCTTTCCCCCTCTCAAACTTTGTATGTATTTTGAGCCATTCCCATTCCTTAAGGATTTTGAAACAACCAAGTGAAGAAGAGACATGCTATTCTCTTCCTGCTGTCACATCGTGAAGGTGGGGAGAAATCATAGAAAGAAACAGGACAGGGAATAGAGGTGCCTGCAGCACAAAATTTAAGAAAATACTAACTCTTGGGGTCACATAAATGCTGACTCTCCAGAATCCTGAGAATGAGGACCTCCTAAATTTCATGCCCTACACATCTCATTTGCCTCATGCTAGTCCCAGACGTGGAAGAAAACACCAATCATTGCCGCATAAAAACCAGTTAAAATAAAATTTTTAGCCTGTCTAACTTGGACAAAAGACTAAAAGAGATGTCAAGGGTGGTTATAGCTCCATAGTGGATTCTGGGTGATATCTATGTTGTTTATCTTTTTTGTATTCCTTCTTTTTTTCCTACACCTTTATTGAGGTATAATTGCCAAAACTGTAAGACATTTAAAGTATATAACATGAATATTTGATATGTTGCATACATTGTGAAATGATGCCCCCATCGAGTTACTGACCACATCCATCGCTACATATATTTGTTTTGTGTGTATGAGAATATTTAAGTTCTACTTTCCTGAAAAATTTAAATTATATAATACAGTGTTATCAACTATAGTCACATGTAATAGATTAGATCCTTAAAACTCATTCCTTTTATACTGAGTAGCCTTTTGGTTCAAGCAACCCTTGTACTAAAGACTTGTGATAAAAGGGCACTTAGAAGATATCAAAGAGAATCATTGGCTCATTGTTATCTGAACATGGTCTTCTTTCCACTTCATTTCCCAGAATGTTGCCATAGGCAGAGACCATGAAAAGGCGGGAGAAATGTTCTAGAGAAGGCTGGTGAATGACTGTTGTATCTTGTAAATGCTGTGTACATTTTGTTTCTGCTGGCTACTTGAACCACCTTTTATTTATTTTCTTATTCTTGGCCTTTTATTTCCATAATATTTTTAATTAATTTTTAAAATTTACATCCAAGTTAGTTAGCATATAGATAGGAAGAGGAAATATTATTAAAATGCCAATACTACCCAAAGCAATCTACATATTCAAAGCAATCCCTATCAAAATAACACCAGCATTCTTCACAGAGTTAGAATAAACAATCCTAAAATTTGTATGGAACCAGAAAAGACTCCAAATAGCCAAAGCAATCTTGAAAAAGAAAACCAAAGCAGGAGGCATCACAATCAGACTTCAAGCTGTATTACAAAGCTGTAATCATCAAGACAGTATTGTACTGGCATAAGAACAGACACTCAGATCAATGGAACAGAATACAGAACCCAGAAATGGACCCAAAAACGTATGGCCAACTCATCTTTGACAAAGCAGGAAAGAATATCCAATGGAATAAAGACAGTCTCTTCAGCAAGTGGTGCTGGGAAAACTGGAGAGCGACATGAAAAAAATGAACCTGGATCACTTTCTTACACCATACACAAAAATAAACTCAAAATGGATGAAAGATCAAATGTAAGACAAGAAGCCATCAAAATCCTCAAGGAGAAAACAGTCAAGAACCTCTTTGACTTTGGCCGCAGCAACTTCTTACTGAACACATCTCCAGAGGCAAGAGAAACAAAAACAAAAACGAACTATGGGGACCTCATCAAAATAAAAAGCTTCCACACAACGAAGGAAGCAATCAGCAAAACTAAAAGGCAATCAATGAAATGGAAGAAGATATTTGCAAATGACATATCAGATAAAGGGTTGGTATCCAAAATCTATAAACAACTTATCAAACTCAACACCCAAAAAACAAATAATCCAGTGAAGAAATGGGCTAAAGACATGAACAGACACTTCTCCAAAGAAGACCTCCAGGTGGCCCACCGACACGTGAAACGATGTTAAACCACCTTTTATAAGCCCCTGCTAAGTGTTGTCACAAAATATTCATAGGTATTCTGTGTTTTTCTAATATCCCCCAATGAACATGTAATAATTTTGTTATTAAAAACAAAGCTATAGAAAATAAAAACTATTGTGGTAACATTGACAGGGAAGCTAGCAGATGTGTGTAAGGGAATTTTTTGTATCATTCTTGTAGTTTTTCTGTAAGTTTGAAATTGTTTCAAATTAAAAAATTTGAAAGTCATGAAAAATCAAAACCCTTACTAAAATTAAAAAAAAAATGTATCAAAAAGTTAAAAACCTCCGTGGCCCAAAATAGGTTGGGGAAGCCAACCTAGAATTTTATAAGTCCCGTAGTTCAACCTACTTTCTCATATGCTCTGTGTATGAGGCTACTTGGCTTTTCGCCTATGATTTTTGGCAGATCCCCAATTTAGGCAACTTTCTTAGAAGACTCTTTACAATTTTTATAATGGGTAGTTATAAAGGTTGGTTCCATGAAGCAGATGGCCCACAAAGGAATCTCTATACAACGTGGGCTATAGATCAGGTTTTATGTCCAGTGAGGTTTTTATGTTTATTTTTTGGTTTTCTTTTCTTTTCTTTTCTTTTCTTTTCTTTTCTTTTCTAAGTTTATTTATTTATTTTTGAGAAAGAGAGAGGGAGAGAAAATGAGCAGGGGAGGGTCAGAGGGAGAGAGAATCCAAGCAGGCTCTGTACTGTCAGCGCAGAGCCCAATGTGGGGCTTGAACTCACTAACTGCGAGATCTTGACCTGAGCCGAAATGAAGAGTGGGATGCTGAACCGATGGAGCCACCCAGGCGCCCCTTTTAGTCTATTTTCTAACATTATCTCTGCTAAAGTAAATGACCCTAAGATCTCCTCTAGATCACTGGGACTGGTAGCATGATTTGGATGTCACCACCAACTACTTCTAGATATTACAATCAAATGTGAACCCTGAAATTGCTGAGCAATTTCCCCACTGACACTATTTCTAGCACCCCGCAAAGTCGATGAACATAGACCCCAAACTAGAAAGAAATATATTTCAACCTGAGAGAGAAAAAAATGGATTCCTAGTCTGAGTTCTGGTTGCTTGCTGCCTTGGATTTCTTCACATTCAGATATAACGTTTAGATGTCGTTTATAAACATGCCCCCCACAATGCCATTTATCTAAGTCTCTGATTTGTACAGAAAATCATCTGTTGCCAAGAATGGATTGAATGCTCGGTGATTGATCTCAGTTTGATCTTCTTGAGAAGCTGTAATCTTGATGTCAAACATTGTAATACGTCAGCTGTGTGAAAGCCCATGAGGAGAGTAAATGTACCATCGAGGTATGCCACCTGGGCAAGCCGCTTGAAAGCTGGCTATATGATTAACACACAGGAACGTGTTTAGGTGATCCTTCATTAAAGATTGATGTGAGCACCTCTCCTCTCAACAGGAAAGATGCTTCAGTGGGAAAACTCAGTTATATGTGCTGCTCCTCGCCCCCCTTTTAAATACATTTAACTTTATAGAGCAGTTTTCAGTTAAAACTATAATTGAGCAGAAGGTACAGCAATTTCCCATATACTGCCGATCTCCTGTGTATGCACAGCCTCTCCCCCTGCCCGATCCCCCCCCAGGGTGTTACATTTGTTACAAAGGACGAACCTACACTGATACCTCTATCATCCAAAGTCTCTAGTTTCCATTAGTTTATTTTTTAAAATTTTTAAAGTTGATTTATGTATTTTGAGAGAGAGAGAGAGAGAGCAGGTAGGGTAGGGGCAGAGAGAGAGGGAGAGAGAATCCCAAGCAGGCTCCGCACTGTCAGCACAGAGCCCAATGCAGGGCTTGAACTCAAGAATGGGGAGATCATGACCTGAGCTGAAATCAAGAGCCAGACGCTTAACCGACTGAGCCACCAGGCACAACATTCTATAGGTTTGGACAAACGTATGATGACATGCAACTATCATGATAGCATCATACAGAATAGTCACACAGCCTTAAAAATCCTCTGTGCTCTGCCCATTCACCCCTTCTTCCTCCCAACACGTGGAAACCACTGATGTTTTTACTATCTCCATTGCTTTGCTCTTTCCAGAATATCATATTGCTGGAATCATGTATTATGTAGCCTTTTCAAGTTGGCTTCTATCACTTAGTAGTATGCATTTAAGTCTTTTCATGGCCTGATAGCTCATTTCCTTTTACTTATGAATAGTATCCTTTGGATATTACCCATTCACCTGCTGAAGGACATCTTTGTTGCTTCCAAGTTTTGGCAATTATGACTAAATCTGCTCTAAACATCTGTTACAGCACAAGTTTTTGTGTGGACATCAGTTTTCAGCTCATGTGGATAAATACCAAGGAGTACAATTGCTGGATCATGTGGTAAGAATATGTTTCATTTTGTAAGAACCCTCCAGACTGTTTTCCAAAGTGACTTTACCATTTTGCATTCCCACCAGCAATGAATGGGAGTTCTCGCTACTTTACATCCTCACCAACATTGGGTGGTGTCAGTGTTTTGGGTTTTGGCTATTCTTTTTTTTTTTTTTTAACATCTATTCATTTTTGAGAGACAGAGTGTGAGAGGGAGAGGGTCAGAGAGAGAGGGAGACACAGAATCCGAAGCAGACTCTAGGCTCTACATTGTCAGCACAGAGCACCACACGGGGCTTGAACCCACGAACTGTGAGATCATGACTGGAGCTGAAGTTGGATGCTTAACTGACTGAGTCCCCCCCCCCCCCGCCCCCAGGGGGACCTCAGGTTTTGGCTATTCTAGTAGGTGTGTGATGGTACCTCACTATTGTTTTAATTTGCATTTCCCTAATGACGTGATACGGAGCATCTTTTTATATACTTATTTATTTGCAATATGTAAGGGCGTCTGGCAAGCTGTCTGTTCAACTCTTTCGCCTATTTTAAAATCAGGTTGTTTTCCTATTGTAGAGTTTTAAGAGTTCTTTGTGTATTTTGGATAACAGCCTTTTATTAGCTGTGGCTTTTGTAAATGTTTTCTCCCAGGGCAGAGAGAGAGGGAGACACAGAATCTGAAGCAGGCTCCAGGCTCCGAGCTGTCCGCACACAGAGCCTGACACGGGGCTCAAACTCATGAACTGTGAGATCGTGACCTGAGCCAAAGTCTGACCCTTAAACCACCGAGCCACCCAGGCACTCCCTGATTTTTTTGATTTTTAAAATTTTTTGTTACTCCTCCTGTTTGTAACAAAATTTGTTAACTATATTGGAATGAATTATTTTGCACTAGATAAAGAAAAAATTCAACAGATTTTTATCTGTGAGGTCACTGGTTCTTTGAAAACAAAGCAACATTTTGATGACCTCCTACCACTAATTGAAACCAGACTGCATAGTGTTGTCCACGGACAAAGGGATTGCTGAGTTCCCATCAAAATGTTTAGTTAGTCATAGTTATAGTTTGTAGTAATTTTTTTGAAGTTTTTATTTAAATTCCAGTTAGTTAACATACAGTGTAATATTAGTTTCAGGTGTACAATTTAGTGATTCATCACTTCCATGCAACACCCAGTGCTCATCACAAGTTCCTTCCTTAATCCCCATCACCCGTTTAATGTCTCCCCTCTGATAACCATCAGTTTGTTCTCTATAGTTAAGAGTCTGTTTCTTGGTTTTTCTCTCTCTTCTCCCTGCCCCCCAACCCCAACATGATCATTTGTTTTATTTCTTAAATTTCACATATGAGTGAATCATATGGTATTTTGGCTTTCCCTAACTAACCGATTTTGCTTAGCATTACACTCTCTAGCTCCATCCACATCATTGCAAATGGCAAGATTTCATTCTTTTTGATGACTAGGGAATATTCCATAGTGTGTATATACCACATCTTCCGTATCCATTTATCAGTCGATGGACATTTGGGCTCTTGAATTAATTTGACTATTGTTGATAATGCTGCTTTAAACATTGGGGTGCATGTATCCCTTTGAATTTTTTGTATTCTTTGGATAAATAACTAGTAGTGCAATTGCTGGATCATAGGGTAGTTCTACTTTTAATGTTGTGGGGAACCTCCATACTGTTTCCAAAGTGGCTGCTTCTTTTCAATGGCACGTGGGACATTCTCCAGAAGAGATCACATGCTAGGTCACAAATCAGGCCTCAACAAATACAAAAAAATTGAGATCACACCGTGCATATTTTCTGACCACAACACTATGAAACTTGAAGTCAACCACAAGAAAAAAATTGGAAAGACCACAAATACATGGAGGTTAAACAACGTGGTACTAAACAATGAATGGGTCACCCAGGAAATGAAAGAATAAATTAAAAATACATGGAAACAAATGAAAATGAAAACACAATGGTCCAAAACCTTTGAGTTGTAGCAAAAGTGGTCCTAAGAGGGAAGTATAGAGCAATATCAGTCTACCTCAAGAAGCAAGAAAAGTCTCAAATACACACCTAACTTTACACCTAAAGGAGATAGAAAAGGAGCAATAAACAAAGCCTAAGTCCAGCAGAAGGGGGGAAATTATAAAGATTAGAGCAGAAATAAATGATATAGAAACTAAAAAAAAAAAACCACAGTAGAAAAGATCAATGAAACCAGAAGCTTGTTCTTTGAAAAAATTAATAAAATTGACAAGCCCCTAGCCAGACTTATCAAAAAGAAAATAGAAAGGACCCAAATAAATAAAATCACAAATGAGAGAGGAGAAATAACCACCAACACCACAGAAACAGAAACAATTTATAACAGTATATTATAAAAAACTGTATGCCAACAAATTGGACAACCTGGAAGAAATGGATAAATTCCTGGAAATATAGAAACTACCAAAATTGAATCAGGAAGAAATAGAAAACTTGAAGTGATCGATAACTAGCAAAGAAATTGAAATGGAATCAGTAACCAAAAATCTCCCAATGAACACAAGTCCAAGGTCAGATGCCCTCATGGTGAATTCTACCAAACATTTGAAGAGTTAATACCTATTCTTCTCAAACTATTCCAAAAAATAGAAAGGGAAGGAAAACTTCCAAACTCATTTTATGAGGCTAACATTGCCCTGAATCCAAAACCAGACAGAGACTCCACTAATAAAGAAAACTATAAGACAATATCCCTCATGAACATGGATGTAAAAATTCTCAACAAAATACTAGCAAATCAAATCCTACAGTACATAAAGGAATCATTCACCACGATCAAGTGGGATTTATTCCTGGGCTGTAAGAGCGGTTTAATATTCACAAATCAATCAACATGATACACCACATTAATTAAAGAAAGGGTAAGAACCCTATAATCCTCTCAACAGATGCAGAAAAAGCATCTATTGACAAAGTACAGCATCCATCCATGTTAAAAACCCTACACAAAGTATAGATGGAACATACCTCAACATCATAAAGGCCATATATGAAAAACCCACAGCTAATATAATCCTCACTGGGGCAAAATGGAGAGCTTTTCCTCTACGGTCAGGAACAAGACAGGGATGTCCATTCTCATCACTATTGTTCACCATAGTACTGGAAGTCCTAGCCACAGCAGTCAGACACACAACAAAAAGAAATAAAAGTTATCTAAACTGGCAAGGAAGAAGACAAACTTTCACTATTTGCAGATTACATGATACCCTATAAAGAAAACCCAAAAGACTCCACCAAAAATTTTGTCGAATTGATACCTGAATTTAATAAAGTCACAGGATACAAAATCAACATACAGAAATCTGTTGCATTTTTATACACCAATAATGAAGCAGCAGAAAGAGAACTCAAGGAATCAATCCTATTTACAATTGTAATCATTTTTTTTTAATACACTGTGTACACACATCTTCATTTTACATTTGTTCTGGGGACCTGTGACAACTGTTCAGGACATCCACTTTTATAAGTCTTAGACCCCCTAAGCATCCCTAAAATATTTTTCTCCTTTCCAGGGAGAGATAGGGGAAGCAATAAAAGTTAAAATTTGAGGATAAAAATGTACTGTTCTTAAGAAAGTCACATGAAGATCTCTGAACATCTTTAAGAAAATAAATTCCACTTTATTGTAACAAACGAAACATTTAATACTTGCAACATTGCTTAAGACATCTTTGTTTCAAAAATTGTGCCAAAACAGGGGCGCCTGGGTGGCTCAGTCGGTTAGGCGTCCGACTTTGGGTCAGGTCATGATCTCACAGTTTGTGAGTTTGAGCCCCGTGTCGGGCTCTGTGCTGACAGCTCAGAGCCTGGAGCCTGCTTCGGATTCTGTGTCTCCCCTTCTCTCTGCCCCTCCCCTGCTCATGCTCTGTCTCTCTCTGTTTCTCAATAATAAATAAATGTTAAAAAAAAAATTGTGCCCAAACAGCCTGGCACTTCCTCAAAAGGTTAAACAGAGTTACTGTATGACCTAGCACTTCTACCTCTAGGTATATATCCAAGAGAAATAAAAATACACAACAACTTGTACACAAATTTCATAGCAGCATTAATCATAATAGCCAAAGGTGAACACAACCCAAATGTATATTAGCCAGGGGATGGATAAACAAAAGATGGTAAAGCCATGCAATGAAATACTACAACATGCTACAACATGAACGAACCATGAAAACATGTTAAGTGGCAGTTACCAAAGATCATATATTATATAATTCCGCTTATACAAAACGTCCAGAAAGGGCAAATCCATAGGACAGAAAGTAGATGAGTGTAGTGTAGGGGCTGGGAATTCTCTAGAAGGGGCATGTGAGTAACTGCTAAAGGGGTAGGATTCTTTTGGGCGATGAAGATGTTCTGAGATTAGATAGTGGTGGTGGTTACACACCTCTGTAAATAAACCCCAAACCACTGAACAGTACACTTTATGTGGATGACTTCATGTTATATAAATTATATCTTAATAAAACTGTTATTTTTAAAAGAAGTATCAACGATGTGTTTAATATCACAACTAAAGAATAGAGCAATGGTGCTTATGAAACATAGCTCCAGTGGGCAATGGAGTTATAACTGGATGTCATTCCCCCCCATCTTTACTGCCCTGTGTGAGGTTTGGTGTGGGCTTGGAGCCTTTGAAGCAGGTATCTGGTTGAGTGGGAAATCTCTTCTCAACACCGTCTCCCCCCAAAAAATTGGGGGATCAGACTTTGTCTGGACACCTGGCAAACAGAAGGCTGAGCTTAATTAAGCAAAGGATGGAAGGCAGTGTGGTAGCATCCAAATGTTGTTCATTGTGGTTTCTCACAGAGCAGCAGGTCTCAGTCCTGGCAGCACACGGAAATCTCCTGGGGAGTTTAAACAAGACGGATGCCCGGGTCCCACTTCGATATGTTCTGATTACCTTGGTTCGAGGTCAGGCCTGGGGTTGGAATTTTAAAAACCTCCCTAGTGGCTCTAATGTGCACACAAGGTTGAGAGGCTCTGCGGTGGAGAAAAAGGAGTAGCAGAATATTGGTCCCTTGGTGCTCTGAAATTTCCACTTACTGCTCATTTTTAAGAGCTTAAAATTAGGCCTCGTCCAGACAAGTGATTCTGGAGAGTGCTCTGACAGCCAAGCTATTCTTAGTGATGTATTTAGGTTATTGTTTGCCTTACTACTTTTAAGCTTCCAAGAACCATATGTCCATGATTGATGTGTTAGATGACTTGAGAATCTAGAACAACACAGCAGAAACCGTCAGAGCTTAAGTATTAAGTTTAACAAAAGTAAGCAAGCGCGTGGCAATAACCCAAAACACCGGGGCTGAGATAAACTATATCTGGTTAATTAAATATTAGCCAAGATAAGTTGTTCTTTCATAAACCATTTCAAAGCCATCTTTAAGACTGTGATGATTCTTAAAAATGTAAGCGGCTTTCTGGGAAAGTAGCAGTTAATCTTTTATTTCAAACTTCTGAATAATGCTGTTTATTGCTTTTTCCTCAGAAACCTCCAAAGTACTTGAGAATCACAGACCAATGCTCCCGAAGTCACAGCTTCAGAGATGGTTAGTGGTGCACTGCTCCCATCAGTGGAAAGTTATGCACATCTATTTGCCGGCTTATGAGGCTATTTCTCGGTCTTTTAAAATTCGACATTAGCTACTGTCTTTTAAAAATCAAATTGAAGATTTACTTTTTTTTTTTTTACATCCCCATTTTCCTCTCCTCCCTTCCACCGCGTCTCATCTCATTTTCCAGATATAATTACAATTTGCGACTAGGTCGATATTCATGGTGCAGTTTATTATGGACTATGTGGCCGTTGTTTACTATTGAGCAACACAGAACATTGTGAGTGTAGCTTCTTTTTGTGTAATTCTTGTGTATTCAACTTATGAATATATAATTGCCTTGATTTTTGGTTTGATTGTTTAATATTTTTATACCCATCATCAATTCATCCTCAAAATCTTTGTCAAAGTGGGAAAACTCCTCCCAATCAGTGGAAGCACTTTAAACACAAACACCCTAAAGACAAACATAGAATTGTAGTTTATCAATTCAACTGTTTCTTTAAAGGCATCCTCTGCCCTGTTGTAGTTGGATCATGGCTTTCTGGGTGGGTTACAGAGCTATCAAGGGAGTGCCCTTCACCATATTTTAAGGAATTGTCTTCTGTCCCTTGTGTTATGGATTCTATATTTTCTCTATCTTGGTTTACACTTTTACCTTGTGAGTCACATACTCCATTGGAAGATAAATTATTTGAGACTTGACATTTCTACTTGTATAGTTAATCTACCCTCATGCTTGGGTAATTTGGTTCTAGAGTTCTGTGTTATAATCCATGTTCTCTTAGGTTTTGGAAGTCATTGCTTGAAAGCTTGGAGCATTGCTCCAAACTCTTCTGGATGCCAATGTTTTCACTGAGGAGCTTATACTTATTTCAGGTGGAGTGATGTGTCTTGACAGAGTTCTTCATCATTTATTTTGCCAGCCACTCAGTAAACCCTTGCAATCTGTCCAGGTTGGATGAATTTTGTCTTATTTCTTTGAAAAAGTTCTCACTTCTATTGCTCTGTTTTCTCTTCCTGGAATTCCTCTATGCCGGATATTAGACTTCTTGGAATAATTGAACTTACTAATTTTCATATCTTTTTCCTCCTATTTCCAATATCTTTGATTTTTAAAATCAATTTCCAGGAGGATTCCTCTATTTTCATTTCCAACCCATTAAATTTTTTTAAATGGCTACCATATTTTTACTCCCTAGAGCTAATTCTCTTAATGTACTTTTAAGAAATAAGTTCTTGCATCACACATGTAATGTCCTCTGTTATCTTTTCAAAGGTTTGTACAGATTTTTTCCCATTCTCTGTGTACTCTGTTTACTCTGACTTCCTTTCAAAAGTCTCTTTCATGATAAATATTTCCTAAAATGTTTATTCATAAGGAAGATAACACGAAGCTATCGAAGTGTTATGAAATTGCGTGTGTGTGTGTGTGTGTGTGTGAGAGAGAGAGAGAGTCGGATCACCAGGGGCAATGAGGCAAGAACCTGGATATTTGATTGGGGCTTCAGCAAATATAAAGCTCTGTAGGTATTTTTTTTTCTCTTGACTCAGTCAATTTTCCCAGAGTGTAATCCTCCAATCTCTTGCCTAGGATGTGGTTATGGGGTGAATTTTGTCCTCCCCAAATACGTTGAAGTCCTCACCTCTGGAGCCTTGGAATGTGGCTTTATCGGAAATAGAATCATTGAAGATGTAATTAGTTAAGATGAGGTCATACTGGAGTAGGGTGAGCCCTTCATCCTCATCCAATATGGTGGTGTCCTCATAAGAACAGACACGGGGGGGGGGGCGCCTGGGTGGCTCCGTAGGTTAAGCATCCGACTCTTGATTTCAGCTCAGGTCATGATCTCATGGTTCGTGAGATCGAGCCCCAAATGAGGCTCTGGGCTGTCCCACTGTTTGGGATCCTCTCTCTCTGCCCTTCCCCTGTGCTCTCTCTCTCTCTCTCTCTCTCAAAATAAATAGGTAGACTTAAAAAAATTATCTCTTAAAAAAAAGGAATAGACAGGGCAACATATACACACACACACAGAAGATGGCTATGTGAAGATGGAGACAGAGATTGGAGCGATATATCTACACAGCAAGGAAACCTTGGGTTCCCAGAAGCTGGAAGAGCCCAGAATCTTAGAGGCTTCAGAGAGAGCATGGCCCTGCCAACACCTTGATTTTGGACTTTCAGCGTCCTGAACTGCGGGGCAATACATGTTTCCTGTTTAAAGCCACCCTCTCCGTAGTACTTTGCTAGCTACAACAGCTCTAGGAAACTAATACAGCTGCACGAGCCTGGTTTTCAATATTTTAGGAACCAGCAAGCAAGAATCTAGAGATTTTCCCCATTCGGTATCTAGACTTTTATTCGTTCCTCTTCTCATTATGGCACTGCAAGCCTACCCTCAGCTCTGCCTCGGATCCTCTTTGGTTCATTTTTTTCCAGTGTGTCAACTTCCAATATTATGCTGCAGCCGAGGAAGGTACAGGATGGGGCAGTGACCTCTTATTCAGAACTAGTGTTTTAACTGCACCTTATACATAGTCTCAGCCAGTCTTCCCACCCCCTTCCCCCACCGATGGCTTACTTAGTCCTTCTGAGTTCTTTTCTGGGTTTTGTTTTTCAAATTCATGTACTAATCTGCTTCCCTGGCAATGGAAGAGTAGGTAGGTTTTTGGTGCCTTTTTTTCTATGTTCATTTATTTTTGAAAGAGAGAGTGCAAGAGGGGGAGGGGAGTATAGAAAGGGGGACAGAGGATCCAAAGCGGGCTCCACGCTGACAACAGCAAGCTTGCCGAGGGACTTGAACTCATGGACCGCGAGATTACGACCAGAGCCAAAGTCAGATGCTTAACCGACTGAGCCACCCAGCTGCCCTAGTTTTCAGTGCTTTTAAGTCAGTTTTCACTCCTTTGTCTGCTTTGTATGCCACCAATGTTTTATTTTTTATTCTTACAGATCTATATTTTTTTGCTGCCAGCAATTCATGTGCTGCCAGTATACAGTATTTATGTATGTATACTTTAAACATTCCTTCTTTGAATGAGATTTTTATGACTTTTATTCAGTTTGGCATCCTGATTAGAATAAAAGCCATGAGAATCATGTTTTACAAGCATCGCATTATTACTCTATCATTGTGATAAAGTTTTGCATTGATTATATGTAGATAAAAAATAACTTTGGAATTAAGGCAATAACTACATGTGTGAACCAATCACATTACCCCGACATAGCTCTTAATAAAAAGCTCTTTTTCCTGGGTGATGGTTGATACTGCTGACATGCGAGTCAATTCCTTTGAAGGACAAGGTATGAATAGCTTTATTAATTTGGAAAATCCCTCCTACTGTCCCACAATGGCTGGACATGTCCATTCACGTCACTTGCAATCACTGTGCCCAGGGTCTTCTGGAACATCTGATTGGATATCTGTTTTGTTTGTACAAGATTGATGTCACTTTGCGTCTCCACAATCCTGACAAGGTGTAGTCCTCTGTGCTGGCATGTTTCATAGAATAGAAGAGCTTCTCAGCCAAGAGGGTAGGGTGGTTCAGGGCATACCGCTAGCTGGTCTTCAAACCACTTCCAACATTTCCAGAAAACTCACAGCCAACGCACTTTAATAAATCTCAATGAGCCATCCTGGAGTAAGTCTCTATGATAGCAACACTGAGCACCTTCCTAAGCCAATCGATAGTTTATAATCTGATTCTCTTCACAATATCCCTGGCACATGGAAACAAATACATTTTCAAGGGGCGCCTGGGTGGCTCAGTCGGTTAAGTATCCGACTTTGGCTAGGTCATGATCTCACGGTTTGTGGGTTCAGGCCCCACATCAAGCTCTGTGCTGACAGCTCAGAGCCTGGAGCCTGCTTCAGATTCTGTGTCTCCCTTTCTCTCTGCTCCTCACCAGCTCGAGCTCAATCTCTCTCTCTCTCAAAAATAAATAAACACTTACAAATAAATTTAAAAACAAAACAAAACAAAAATACATTTTGGAAACACCTTAATGTATCTGACCTAATGTCCTTTTCAAGGTCTTGTACAAATTCTGACTGATTATATCGGACAGTTTCTCAGATTTCCTTATGTGTTCTTGTCCACAAAATTTCAATCACTACACATTCTTGAGTTTTTCTGGGACAAAAAAAATCATCTACAATTATTTTGGTAGGATTCAGGAAGGACCCAAGAAAGGGTGTGCCCAGGCAGGCATGTCTGGAAATTCAATCATATAACGTTTTAGAGGATCCAAGCTGTCAGCTAAGTTACAAGAGAAGAGAATTTGTTCAGTTTGAACAAGGGCATCTACAAAAGACCTACCGCTAATATAATACTTGATGGCAAAAGATTTAATGCTTTCCCCCTAAGATCAGAAATAAAACAAGTATGTTCACTCTCATCACTTCTATGTAATATTGTACTAGAAGTTCTACCCAGTGCAATCAGGCAAGGAAAAAAATTAAAAGGCATCCAGATTAGAAAGGAAGAAATAAAACTGTCTTTATTTTTAGATGATATAATTGTCCATATAGAAAATCCAATGAAGGTACTAAAAAGCTTCTAGAATTAATATATGTTAGTTTAGCAAACTTACGGTATACAAGATAAATTTGTGAAAATCAATTTTATCTTTATATACTAGCAAAGAGCAATGTAACATTGAAATTTTAGAAACACTATAAATTATTAGCATAAAAAATGAAACCCTTAGGGACAAATCTAACTAAGGATATGAAAGCTATAAAATATAAATATAAAATATTTCTGAGAGAAATTTAAAAAGTCAAATAAATGAAGTGATATACCATGTTCATGGGTTGGAAGGCTCAATATTGTTTAGATGTCAATAATCCCTGCTTGAACTATAGATTCAGTGCAATTCCAATCAAAATCCCAGCAGGCTTTTCGTGTAGGAATTGACAAGCTGATTCCAGAATTCAGGCGAAAATACAAATAGCCTACAATAGCCAAAACTTTGAGAAAGAAGAACAAAGCTAGAGGACTAACACCACCTAATTTCAAGATTAATAGAGCTATAGAAACCGAGATAGTGTGGTATCATCACAGAGATCTGTGAACAATGGAACACAATCTAGAGAAGAGAAATAAAACCACCCATATGTGGATGACTGATTTTCCCAAAATGTGAAAGGCAATTCTGTAGAGAAAGGATAACGTTCCAACAGAAACAATTGGCCATTCATATGTAAAAACAAACAAACAAAGAGCAATTTTCAATTAATGACTCTCACCATATGCAAAAATAAACTCAAAATGGACCATGGGACTAAATGTAAAACCTAAAGTTATAAAACTTCTAGAAGAAAACATAGGAAAAAAATATTTGTGACTTTGGGTTGGGCAAAGATTTCTTAGTATGACACCAAGAAGATAATCCAGCACAGAAGAAATCGAAGCAGTGGAGACGAACCAAACTTAAAATGCCCTTTGGGGCGCCTGCGTGGCTCAGTCAGTTAAGTGTCCGACTCTTGATTTGGGCTCGGGTCATGACGTCACAGTTGTGGGATCGAGCCCTGTGTTAGGATTCACGCTGACGGTGTGTTGTAGAGACTGCTTGGGATTCTCGATTTCTCCCTCTCTCTCTGCCCCTCCCCCGATCACATACTCATGCATTCTCTCTCTCAAAAATAAACAAATAAACTTAAAAAATATAAAATGAATGTCCTTCAAAAGGTAATGTTAAAAGAATGAAAAGCCAAGCCACAGATTCAAAGAAAATATTTGCTAAGTAGAATTTAGATAAAGGATTGTGTCTAAAACATATTAAGAACTAAAGGGCAATAAGGGAACAAAGAACACTTAAAACATGGGCAAAAGAGTTGAACAGACACTTCACCAAAGAAGACATATGTGTGAAAAGATGCTCGACATCACTAGTCATTAGAGAAATGCAAATTAAAATCAGAATGTTATATTACCACATACCTATTACAATGGATAAAATTTAAAAGACCGACTAAGGGCACCTGGGTGGCTAAGTCAGTTGAATGTCCAGCTCTTGGTTTGGTTCAGGTGATGATCTCACATTTGTGAGATCGAACCCGGCATCGTGCTCTATGCTGACAACATGGAGCCTGCTTGGGATTCTCTCTCCCTCCCTCTCTCTCTGCCCCTCCCCTGCACAAAACCAACAAATAAACATTAAAAATAAAAAGACTGACTATCCCAACGGTTAGCAAGGGTGTGGAGAAAGTGGGCCTTTCCTATACTGCTGGTGGAACCATGAAATAGAATAACCGCTTTGGAAAACAACTTGTCAGTTTCTTTAAAAGTTAAAGATACACCTTTCCTATGAACCTGCCATTCCAGTGCTAGGTATGTACCCAAGGGAAATGAAAGCATCTATCCATCCAAAGGCTTGTACGCAGATGTACGCAGAAACTTTATGTAATAGCCAAAAACTGGAAATTACAAAATGTCCAGCAAGTCACGGATGAACAGAATGTAGTACATCCACACAATCAAATGATGGTCTGCAGTAGAAACAGTGAACTATTGATACGTTCTCAACACAAATCTCAAAACAATTATGCCGAGTGCAGGAAGTCAGACACAAAAGATGCAGACTGTGTGATTTAATATTTATAAAAGTCTAGGGGATGCAAACTAATGGGTAGTGACTAGAAAGCAGATCAGTGATTGCCTGGGGATGGGTAGGGAGAGGTAGGAAGGAGAGATTAGAAAGAGGCACAAAAAACTTTTGGGGATGATGGATATGCTCATTATCTTGATCATGGTGGTGGCAGCGGTGTGTGGATACACACACACACACACACACACACACAACTGTACCCATTAAATATGTATAGTTTATGGCATATCAAGTATGCCTCAATAAAGCTATTAAAATTCACCTCTAATTAATTTGGTGAAGTTTTAGGATGGAGCCTAGAAATAGATATGGTTTATCCACCAAGTTTTACTAATAACATGATCACATAACTTTTAAAAGAATCCTGTTCTCATTTCAAAAACACTTTCAAAAACTTTTGTTTGCTGTGTTTCTCTCTATCCCTCATTAATACTTCCATTCATTTATGCCTCATCTTGTTCCCAATCTAACCAGGTTCTGGGTTGGGTACTAGGGATGGGCCCCAATGCAATGAATTACCAAAGGTGGCTGGAATGTGACTGCCTGAGGATTAATTCCTTAGTTAAATCAGGTACAGATCAGTCCAGGAAGCAAGAGGATAGACTAAGCAATCTTTCAAGTTCTTTTCAATAAATTCATTGAGTAGTCATATTATAAATGGTTAATCTTGAAAATGAAGGAGGCAAGTAGATAATGGGTCTTGGCGTTTGCAGTTTCATATATGCCCCCTCCCTTCTCACCCCTTAGTCCAACTCTTCCCCAAGGTTACTAATATCTGAAAAAGACCTTGACTCTACAGGTTTCCGGGATGGGCGGAATGAGCATGACTAAAGCACACATGTAAGGTATGCCCAGGACAGGTATGGACATGCCAGAGGCACACCTACACCATGATTGGTGGCTCTAGATTGGAATTCTTTTCCTCAGAACTGCTTTTTTTTTTAAAGAGTATGGAGGTTTTTCTTTTTTTTTTCCTCTCAATTTTTTTAATGTTTTATTTATTTTTGAGAGAGAGAGAGAGAGAGAGAGAGCAGGGGATGGGCAGAGAGAGAGGGAGACACAGAATCCGAAGCAGGCTCCAGGCTCTGAGCTGTCAGCACAGAGCCCGACGCGGGGCTCGAACTCATGAACCATGAGATCATGACCTGAGCCGAAGTCGGACGCTTAACCGACTGGCGCCCCTCCTCAGAACTGCTTTAATCGTACATCACTTCTTTAATAACAGGAACCTCTGGTTTTACCAGTTATATGTTACTCACAACCATAGTGGGCAAGTCATGTTTTGGATCTAAAATATTTGTGTTCCCACAGTGATTGGGGACTCCCCAAATGATCAGGAATTCTTCCTGAATATAATTCAGAAACATAAACTCCCAGATCTCAAAAATCTTTCCAATACAAACCAGAAGGCTCCAGTCTGGAATAGCACTTTACAAATGAGCTAAAGCAATTTACTACATTGTTAAAGGAATCAGGAAGGAGAAAGGAAGAAAATTGGGGAAAATGAGACCCTTGAGGGTAGTGTCTGCACTTTATTACCTCCGTGTTCATGTTGCCAAGCACAGTAGGCAGACATCTGTTGGACATCTATCCTGTTGGGTGTGATTCGCATTCTTTTCCACTTCTTTCCTGTGGGGGAGTCATTTTGTGTGAATTTGGTGAGACTCTCATTGTTCGCTCACCCACGGGTGATGGGGCACGGCCATGCATTTCCCCAGGAGTAGTGATTGGTTCAGAAGTGGGCAGCATATGGACTAGCTGGGCCTGTTATATTCTTATAATTCTTATATTCTTATATAGTTTTCCCCAAGACTTTTCTTCCTTGTTTGTTGGACAGACTTTTCTGAGATATAGACATAGCTTCTGACTATAGGAAGAAACTATGAGGCTGTGTAGACTGTGTTTGAGTCCCCCAAATCCAACTGTGACTAAAAGTAGCCATGATCTTCCTCTGTTTGAGCTGGCTTGAGTTGGGAAAGTCACTGGCAACCAAAAGACTTCCAACTAATGCAACCATAATGATTTAATGATATCCTTTAAAATGGGATTTTTAAAATAAATATGAAGATCAGCTGTCTTCCAACTCAAATGAAACCAAAATATAAGAAAATAAAATCTAACCACATCTTGACAGAGTATGGTTTGTGAGCAGGAACAATTTTCAAATAGCAAAACCTTTTAGACAATGAATAGAGGCAGTGAGGGAATCTACATATTTTCTTTTTTTAGAATTAAAAAAAAAAATCAAAAGTGGTGGAGCTACCTGGATCTGAAGAATAAATAGTATCTTAACACTTCTGAGATGCCACCTGGGTAGCTCAGTTGGTTACATGTCCAACTCTTGATCTTGGCTCAGGTCATGGTCTTATGGTTTGTGAGTTCGAGCTCCCTTCTCCCCAGTCAGGCTCTGCACTGGCAGCGTGGAGCCTGCTTGGGATTCTGTCTCTCCCTCTCTCTGTCCCTTCCTTGTTTGCATGCTCTCTCTCTCTCTCTCTTTCTCTCTCTCTTTTTCTCAAAATAAACTCTGGAAAGAAAAAGACTTCTGAGAATGCTACTATAGCCTCTGTGTCTAAGTTGCACTAAATGTAAGAATAAAATGAAGTTGGGGTGCCTGGGTGGCTCAGTCGGTTAAGCAACCTCCTTCAGCTCAGGTCATGATCTCCTGGTTCGTGAGTTCGAGCTTTGAGTCCAGCTCTGTGCTGACAGCTCAGAGCCTGGAGCTTGCATTGAATTCTGTGTCTCCTTCTCTCTCTCCCCCTCCCTTGTTTGTATTCTCTTTCTCATTATCCATAAATAAGCAAATAAATAAATAGAGAGGTAGAGAGAGAGAGAGAGAGAGAGATAAACCCATTAAAAGAATACAGTGAAGCTGCATTTCCTGTAGTATCCTGATTGCAGTGACTTATCTTGCCTGCCTGCTGAGGTCCTTAGTCTCTGCCCCTGGTCTTTTCTCAGAGTTCCCAAGATACTGTCTCACATGCCAGGGACAAAATTACTCTGAGTCTTCTACTCTTGTCTTCTCATCAGCTTGCTTGGCTGTCTGGGTTCTCCAAGAGGAGTCCATGGTCAAGGAGCAGTTCTGTCTCCTGAATCTCCTACTGCCTCCTTGGGCTGCCAGAGCTGCGGGGCTTCTTACGTGAAGGAAGGGAGACCGACCGGCCCGCCTGCCTGTGAGTGCACACCACCTGCTGTCAGCGGGGTCCTGAGACACGAAAACCTCAGCAAGTCAGTTGTGAAAACACAATAAGCTGTAAGTTCAAACATGGTCTCTCTCATATACATACATTCATACATACATACACACACACAGATACACACACAGGCAAATACACTGCTTTTTAGGCAGAGAACACAACTCTTTCTCTAAAGTCCATAGCCAGTCTGCCTACAGCCAGGACAAACTTGACTTTTGTCATATTGAGCAGTGTAGTAAAGTGGAACCTTCCATGTTTCCATTACAAAAACATTTTTAAACGTTTTTATTTATTTTTGAGAGAAAGAGACGGACAGACAGATAGAGTGTGAGCCGGGGAAGGGCAGAGAAAGAGGGAGACACAGAATCTGAAGCAGGCTCCAGGCTCTGAGCTGTCAGCACAGAGCTGGACACAAGGCTCGAACTCCCGAACCAGAAGATCATGACCTGGGATGAGGTCAGATGCTTAACCGACTGAGCCACCCAGGTGCCCCTCATGTTTCTGCTTTAAAAGAAGCTCTTCAGTTTACTTTCTTTAATGGGACTGGTATAATTGATCACTTTCTTTTTTAGGATGTTCTATATTCTTTGGACTTTTACTCCTTTGTTTTGGGATTGCTGTCTTGTGAGTGAAGCATGGAACGCTTGTCTCCCTTTCCCCGTCCCCTAATTGCTTTGCCTATTACCTCTAGAGATTTGGAGAATCATGCCAGGCAGTGTTATCATTTTTGCTTCAACAATCAAACATAATTTAGAAAACTCAAGAAGAAGAAGAAGAGCCTGTTGTATTTTTCCACATTTTTACTCTCATTGTTCTTTCTTCCTGATGTTCCAAGATTCCTTCTTCTACAATTTTCTTTCTTTTTGAATCCCTTTTGCCATTCTTTTGGGGGCGGTCTGCTGGTGACAAATTCTATTAATTCTTCTTCCTCTGAGAGCATGTTGATTTCCCCTTCATTCCCGAAAACTATTTTCCTTGGATATACAATTCTGAGTTCACGGTTCTTTTCTTTCAACATTTCAGAAATGTTTTGCCACTTTCTTTTGGCCTCCATGATTTCAGATGAGCAATCTGCTTTCATTCAAAATGTTTTTACTCTACGTGTAAAGCATTGTTCCTGTCTCCTGCTTTCAAGATTTTCTTTTCTCTGTCTTTAGTCTTGTGGTGTGTCCTGGCTAAGATTTTCTTTGGGCTTATCCTGTTTGGGGTTCAATAGCTTCTTGGATCTATAGGGTACATATAATGCAAAATTTGGACACATGCCAGCCATTAATTTGTCAAACACCCCTTCAGCCTCACACTCTTTCTCCTCTCTGATGACACAAATAGTGCCGTCATTCATATTCAGTAAGTTTAATTGATCTAACTTTAAACCCATTGATTTATTCTCACCTCCTCTTCAGTCAGCTGTTGAGCCTATCCAATGAATTTTTATATTTTATTATAGTTCTCATTCTAAAATTTTTATCTGGCTCTTCTTTATAGTGTTTGTTTCTTTGCTGAAACTTTACCTTTTCATTTGCTTCAAGCATGGTCACAATTTCTCATTGAAGCATTTTTTATGACGGCTGCTTTAAAATCCTTGTCGGATCATTTCAACGTCTGTTGTCATCTGGTCTTGCCATCTGTTGATTGTCTTTTCTCATTCTAGCAGAGATTTTCTTCATTCTTAGGGAAATGATTGATGTTTTAAATTAGTTTCAGACACTTTGGTTATTGCGTTATGAGACTCTGGATCCTATTTAAAACTTCAGTTTTAGTGGGTTTCCTCTGACGATGTTCTCCCCCTCCCCCCCCCAGGGGAAGGATGCTGGTACCTTGTCACTGCCGGGTGGGATGAAGTCCAAGTTCTTCCCGTGGTCTCCTCTGAGACTTCAGAGGATGGAGGGGCTTGTTACTGACTATTAGGATGGAAGTCCTGGCTCCTCACTTGGCCTTCTCTGACACCACCTCAGTTGGGGCGGAGGTGGCGAAGTGGAATGCCTCATCCCAGTTCAGTAAGGGCAAAGTCTAGGTCTCCCACTGAGTCTCTGTAGACAGGGGTGCGGGTGGGGCTCAGTTTTTCCTGTGGCATTTGACTGCAGTAGGCTATTTATTGTCTACAAGTTTTCATTCTTGCTAGACTGCCACCATCCTTTGGCTGGAAAGGTCTACATCTGTTTTTTGGTCTACATCTGTTGGCATTTCTGTGTTGTTAGCCTCTCCAGCACCCAGCTGAGAATAAGAAAATTCAGGTAACTCAATGCATGTCATTCCTTGGGTTCTGAGCTCCCTACCCATTCTTTTTCTTTGCTCTACCTTTCAGGGTCTTCTTCAATTTATTGTATACATGATATCCAAGGTTTTTAGTTGTACTTAATGGAAGGAATAAGAAGTGTGTCTATTCCATGTCATCTGCAACCGAAAGTTTCTTTAGTTTACTTTTCATACTTAAAAGGCTCAGGAGGGAGTCACAGTGCTTGTATTTAAGTCCCAATGTGCCATCTTAGATCATTCTTTGAGTCTCTGTTTTCTCATCTGTGAAATGGAGATTAAACTGGAACTTGCCTAATGGGGCTGTAGTGAGAATCAAATGAATACACACACACACACACACACACACACTCAGTACCAGTGGCTGGCCCAGTAAGTGCTCAACAAAGCACTGAGCTGTTATTATTTACAGTAGCATAAGGTATATATCTACTGGATAGATCGGCCCAACCCATGGGTTAGCAGGCTGCAGTTTCTCCTTTCAAGGTTTTGTGCTAGCTATTATGTGCCAAAAGGTGTCTCAAGTCTGCTCCTGAGTTAACCCACACTTGAACCCAACCTCTTGATTGCATTGTACCTTACTTAAGATTTCAATCCTCACTACCAACAACAGGCCCTTTTCTCCTAATCATAATTTCCCATGTAACTGCTTCAGAGAGTTGGAGCTCTCTATTTTCCACTGCCTCGAGTGTTCTCAGAGATCTCTCCTTAGTTTTTTCCAAAGCACCTAATATAACAGGCTCACCAAAAGTTTTAACATTACACACACACACACACACACACACACACACACGTTAGTACAGAGAAAATCGAACTTTAATCATCGCTACTCCTAAATCAGCCATGTTACAAAGTCTTGATTATTTTGTGTCAACTGAAAGCTCTTGAAAGTGTTTGTCCAAATAATACAGCTCTTACAACCCCTGTGGCTTATTTATCCCATAACTGGTAGTCCATACCTCCCACTGTCTTTCATCCATTTTGTCCATCCCCCCAACCTATCCGCTCTGGCAGCCATCAGTTTGTCCTCTGTATTTATGGATCTGTTTCTGCTTTTTTGTTTGTTTGTTTTGTTTTTTTAGATTCCACATGTAAGTGAAATCCTATGATATTTATCTTTCTCTGACTTATTTCACTTAGTATAACAACTTTTAGGTCCATCCAGGTGGTTGTAAATGGCAAGATACAAAGATAGTTTTTAAAACAACAGTATTTGTCTTGTCCCTATACCACTAAAAACAGCCTACAACAAAGGAGTATTAAAACCATCTTATAAAAAATGTTTGCTGTGTCTTTCTACTAAGAATTCAAACATCTTAAGAAATAATTAAATAGCTCTAATTCATATAACTCTATACTCTTGGACTAAAGATATATCTTTTTATGCATCCAAGAAATAGTCACAAAATGGGATTTTTAGAAACAATATAGTTCAAAAAAATAGAAATAATATAGGCAACATTAGTTTTTGGCAATATTATTTTGTACCTGCCACAATTAAGTTAGACACTAATAAAAAAAGGATACCAACAAATCATAAACATTTTTTTGTATCAGAGAGGAAATTGAAATGTGAAAACAGTTAAACATCTGAGATACACACAAAGCACTTGGAAGAAAATGGAAACTCTTAACATTTACTTTTTTAAAAAGTAAGATTGACAGTAAAATAATTCAATGTATAAATCAAGAAATCAGAAAGGCACAAGAAAATAAGCTTAATGGTATAAACATTAATGGATTAGTAAAGATTAAAGCAGAAGTTAGAAACTGAAAAAAGTGGCAAATCTGAGAAATTAAATCTGAAACCTAAGTCTTGAAAAATAAAGCAAGATAAGTAACAGTTTACTGTTATTTAACTAAGGTTAAAAGAGTCAAATTATAAATGCAGAAAATAAGAATTTATATGAGAGACTCAAACATAGATACAGGAAAAATTAAAAGATTTAGGAGAGACTATCTTGTACATCACTATAAAATAAATTTAAGAACCTGCTCCAAATGAGGGGTTACTAGAAATGATGGATGGAATGGAAAGAAAATCTAAAGAGGCTGATTACCATAGAGAAAGCAAATGTAGGGGCACCGGGGTGGCTCAGTTGGTTGAGCATCTGACTCTTGATTTTGCCGCAGGTCATGATCTCATAGTTTGTCAGTTCAAGCCCCACATCAGGCTCTGCGCTGTCCGTACGGAGCCTGCTTGGGATTCTCTCTCCCTCTCTCTCTTCCTCTCTCCTGATCATGAGCTCTCTCTCTCTCTCTCAGAATAAATAAACATTTAAAAAGTGTGTGTATGGGGAAATATTAAAGAGCTATTCCCTAGAAGGTGCCCTGATACAGATATTTTTACTGAAGACTTCCACCAAATCTTCAAGAAATAATGACTTTGTGCTTCTATGTTCTAAAGTATGCAAGGATAAGACTTCTAAATTTCTAAAGAAGCAAATATAACTACAAAGACAATACAAAAATTAAAACTATAGCTCAATATCACTTATGAATATGTATATAAAAATCTTAAATAGGGATACCCATAAAAAATTCTAAACACCATATTAGCAAACACTTAAGGAATACATTAAAAAATAATATAACTTGACTAAGTGATATTTACTCCACAAATGCAAGGATTTTTCAGTAATTTGCCATTTAGTAGAGAAAAAGTGGGAAAATGATATAATTATCTCCACCTACACTGAAAAGCACTTGCTGAAATCCAACATCCATTTTTTAGAATAGTTATTAATAAAATAGGAATACTAAGATGGGTTGTTCAATAAATTATATTGAGACAACTGGCTATTCACCTAGAGAAGAGAATTGCATTACTCCTTTTTGCTTCATACCAAAACAAATTATAGATGCATTAGATTAAATTTAAAAAGTAAACATTAAAATATAAGAAGAAAATATGAAGAATTTCGAAAATAATCTTGGACCAGGAAAAACTTGCCCAGCACCACACAAAAATCAAGGAGCAACGGATATGTATCTTCCACTACCTAGAAACAGAAAAGGATACAGCAGAGCACTGAAATTCCATAAACAAAGGAAAAGGACAAATGAGAAACCTGAAAAAATATTCATAACACATCATGGAGAGTTCATTTTCACGGTGTCTACAAATTACTAATATACAGCCAAAAACCAATATAAAAATGACAAAGAACATAACTAGATAATGAACAGAAAGAGAAATGCAGATGGTTCTTAAACATACAATCCATGCATAATCTCATTAATTACAAGAGACACCTTTTCTTTTCTTTTTTTCTTTAATGTTTATTTATTATTTTTGAGAAAGAGACAGAGTGCAAGTGGGAGGGGGCAGAGAGAGAAGGAGACACAGAATCTGAAGCAGGCTCCAGGCTCTGAGCTGTTAGCCCAGAGCCTGATGAGGGGCTTGAACTCACAAACTGTGAGACCATGACCAGAGCCGAAGTCAGCCACTTAACCGACTGAGCCACCCAGGTCACCAAGAGACACCTTTTCTCATATGCTGCACTAAATACACCTCATGTCGGTGAGGGTTAGAGAAATAGCCATTCCCTTCTATTTTCAGTGATAGTGAAAACTGATTTAACTTCTGTGGAAAGCCCTTTAGCAATATCTGCCAAAATACAAATGCATGCACCCTTTGACTCAGGAATTTCACTAATAGGAATTTATCCTACAAAAATATTCATAATTTATGATATTTCATACAAAGATTCACAAAAACAAGGATTCACTATAGCAGTGCTATATATATTTATTTAATAAACATTGCAAATCTACATGTCCAGAATTAGGGAGCCAATTTCCTAATTACAGTAGTTACATGCAACAGAATACTCAACAGCTTTTACAAAAGGAAGAACACCGTGTGTACTGGGTGAGAAACGTCTCCAAGACACATTACCGGATAGAAAGGCAAAAGGCAAAACAGTGATAGTGTGTGATATAATCTGTTTATATAAAACAAAAATAAACCCACAAAAATGCATATTTAATATCGCTATTTTATATTTACATATTATCCATTTTCCTATGTTCCTCTAAGTTGACCCGAGACACTAGCAATCCTGGTTACCTCCTAAGAGTGAACTGGGGGTCTTGAAGGAAAGACGCAGACAAAGATACCCTTGTCTTATATCAGATTCTCTGGACACGGAGCCTGAGATAGGGATTATTAAATGTGTGCTTTCAGGAGAAAGGGAGATAAGCAGATTAAAGCAGGAGTCAAAAGCTAAGCAAGAAGGTGTCTTAGTTGGAGTCTAGCTTAAGTTCTGGAGTGGGGTTTAGTCCCAGAGATGGTCCTACCTTGAAACAAAAGGTCCAGGTCTTGGAACTTTTATCTGTTAATCCTTAGCCTCGAGCTGCTTCTGGAGGAGGGAGGATCCTCTCCGAGGGAGGATCCTCTCCTAGGCTGTTATTGACTGAAGGCAATTGTCTAGAAAAAGGGCAGTTCTGAGCAATTAGCAATCCATCTCCAGGGCAGCGGGGGAGATAGCAAGATTAGAAAAAGGGATCGGGTCCAATCATTGCCTACTACAACCTCACTGTACTTTTTGAAAGCTGCAGAGTTTATATTGACCGCTTCAAAAAAAATCAATTAAAAAATCAGTATTACAGAAGGGTCTCTTTGTGGTTTGTCTAGATTCTAAATTCAGCATGAATGCCAAAATTTAAACAGGAAAAGTTAGCCTTAGAAATCCTTAGCAAGGCTCCGATTTAGGACCAGATGTTAGTCAATTTTTCCGCCAGGATTGGAACAAATTGTGTTTTTTTGGATGAGCACCACGTGAAATAGTTGGCTTGCATTTGCGTGACCTTCTGTTTGAAACATTTACAACTTTAAACACTGGACTTGTATTCATTGGTGACCAGCCCCGGGATATGGAGAGGAACTGAGGGAAGAGTGGATTTTTATCTACCATCCCAAGCTCACTCCAGGACGGAACGGTAGGGGGAATCAAGCATATCATTAGCCTCTATCCTCTATTTTTCCATACCAAATGTAGTTATGAATGTAGCGTGTGTCACACAGAAAACATTACCCAGACTGGACAAAACGAAAAGATAAGTAAACGATATTTTAACATCATGTTAGAGACTTTTCTAACAGACTCACCTGAGTTCTATTTCTCAACAACTATAACTTTGTCTAAGAACTGATTAGAGCCCAGAGGTCTCATAATTCTGCAACGTTAGATGTTAACTTGTTAAAGTTGCAAGGTATGATTCCCCACCCCCACCCCCTGCCCATCTGGTAAATAAGATAACCCAAAGGTTATGGTTTTATGGTCTTGTGGGAATTGATCTCATTCCATGTCTAACGCAGCAATCTGATTTCAGTATCACTTTTCCCACTGACATTTCCATCCCAGTTTCTCATATCCTCATCAAACTACTTTCTCTGTTTTCTTCATTAGAGAGTTAAATACAATATCGACATGTACTCACTATTTTGATAATCACGCTTTTTAAAAAATTTGAGAAAGTATGCTTTCTTAGTGTAAATTAGCATCATGTACATTTATGTGCTAAAAGCACACCCAATGTAGCTTGCTATAAAATAATACATTGACTGACCGTGAATCCCAGTGGAATAAAACACTACTAGATTCATTATACATTATCTTCTCTCTGGTGGGCATGGCTGCGTGTGTTTTAATCTAAGCTTATTAATCTTCATCTGGTTGCTAAAGTACTTGGTGGACTGATATAGGTAGTGCTTTGAAAACTAGCTTCACCAGGAAAGAGAATGAAAATAAAAACATTCATATATTTTTTCCTGATGCATTTCCGCCCAAAATCCACTTGCCATGTTTAGCAAATAAAAACATAGGACATCTAGTTAAATTTGAGCTTCATATAAACAATTAATAATTTTTAGTATAAATATGTCCCAAATATTACAAGTACTTTATCTGAAAAGCTTACCGGGGGTATCTCAGAGTTCAGATGGGATTGTAGGAAACAGATCGGGCAAGAAGGTGACTGCCAATAGTGCCAGAAATGCAAAGGGCCGTAGGCACAGACTGAGTCCTGTGCTGCGGAACACCAAAGGCCAGACCCAGGATGTAGAAACCTGTTGTCATTTCCAAGCTGTGAATGATGAAGCCCTGAGAAGCTGGGTGGCACTGTCGTAGGGCAAACAGCTAGAGCCAAAATGGGGCCAATCAAGAGAATTCACAGACCTGCTCTGAAGGTTAATGTGTTAGGTGGGTTTTTATTGCTCTGGAAGTTTCATCCAGATGAATGAGTTGACTAGACATATTTAAAAATTCAGGGTCAGGGGCACCTGGGTGGCTCAGTCGGTTAAGCGTCCGACTTTGGTTCAGGTCATGCATCGGGCTCTGTGCTGACAGCTAGCAGCTGTCTTCGGAGTCTGTATCTCCATCTCTCTCTGATCCTCCCCTTCTCGCGCTGTCTCTCTCTGTCTCTCAAAAATAAATAAAAAACATATTAAAAATTTAAAAATTCAGAGTCGGAGAAGACATATTTTTTAAATTGTGGCAAAACACGTATAACATAAAATTTACAGTTTTAAACGTAAAATTTACAGTTTTAACCATTTATAAGTGTACCATTCAGTGGCATTAAGTAGTGTCATAGTGTTCATCAACACCATCAATTTTCAGAACTTTTTTCATCTTCCCAAATAGTACCTCTCTATTCACTTACCCATAACTCCCCAGCCCCTGGTTACCTCTGTTATATTTTCCGTTTCTATGAATTTGCTTATTCTAGGTACCTCATATAAGTGGAACTATACAATCTTTTTCTGTGTCTGGCTTATCTCACTAAGCATAATGTTTTCAAGGTTCATCCACATTGTAGTACATATTAGAATTTCATTCCCTTATTTTTTAAATTTTTTATTAAAAAATGTTTAATGTTTATTCATTTTTTGAGAGATTGAGAGAGAGCATAAGCAGGAGAGGGGCAGACAGAGAGGGAGACACAGAATCTGAAGCAGGTTCTAGGCTCTGAGCTGTCAGCACAGAGCCTGACACAGGGCTTGAACTCACAAACTGTGAGATCATGACCTGAGCTAAAGTTGGACACTTAACCGACTGAGCCACCCAGACGCCCCAAAATTTCATTGCTTTTTAAGGCAGAACACATACACACTGTATGTGTATACACACACACAGCACACATTTTATTTATCCATAAAAAGGACATTTTTGTAAACATTTTTTATTTGTAAAAGATAATTTTTCGTAAAAATTTTATTTTATTTTTTGTAAGCATTTTATCTTATTTTAACTTTTTAAATTTAATTTTGGTTTTTGGTAAACATTTTATTTTATTTTAATTTATTAATGTTTATTTATTTTGAGAGAGGGCACATATGTGAGCAGGGTAGGGGCAGAGAGAGAGGGAGAGAAAGAATCCCAAGCAGGATCCAAGCTGTCAGCACAGAGCCCGACACAGGGCTCTGTCCCATGAACCTTGGGATCATGACCTGAGCCAAAATCAAGAGTTGGATGCTTGCTTAACTGAGCCATCTAGGGCCTCCGACATTTTAGTTTTTAATTTTCCTGTGTAATATGCCTATTCCTATGTTTTGTCCATAAGGAGAACAATTTTTGTGTACAGTGTATTTTCATTTTTCTAGTTTTTAAAAACATTTTTAAACATTTTTATTATTGAGAGACAGAGAGAGACAGAGCATGAGCAGGGGAGGGGCAGAAAGAGAGACACAGAATCTGAAGCGGGCTCTAGGCTCCAAGCTGTCAGCACAGAGCCCAACGCGGGGCTCAAACTCACAATCCATGAGACCATGACCCGAGCCAAAGTCAGACGCTGAACCGACTGAGCCACCCAGGCGCCCCTCATTTTTCTATTTTTATTTGCTTATGTGTTTATTGCTACAAAACCCATTCCATAATTAAGTGCATTAAAATAACAGCCTTCAAATTTAAAAAAAATTGAGTAGAGTTGGCACACAATATTCCATTAGTTTTGGGTGTACGCCCGGTGATTCAACTCTCCGTACAGTAAGCCATGGTCACCACACGTGCAGCTACCGTCTGTCACCACACGTGCAGCTACCGTCTGTCACCACACAATGCTGTTACAGTAGCATTGATTGTATTCTTTATGCGGTGCCTTTTCCTGCGACTTATTTATTCCACAACTGGAAGCCTGTATCTCCCACTCCTCTTCACCCATTGTGCCATCCCCTCACCCCTGTTCCTCTGGCAACCATCAATATGTTTTCCATATTGATAGGTCTGATTCTGCTTTTTTTGTTTGTTTACACACTTGTTTTGTTTTTAAATTCCACATATAAGTGAAATCATATAGTATTTATCTCTCTTAGTCTGACTTAACTTCACTTAGCATAATACCCTCGAGGTCCATCCATGTTGTTCCAAATGCAAATTAGATAGATAAATAGATAGATAGATATCTTCCTTATCTATTCCATATATATGTGTGTGTGTATATAATCTTCCTTATCCATCCATCTATTAATAGACATTTATGTTGCTTCCATAATTTGGCTACTGTAAATAATGCTGCAATAAACAAGGGAGTATATATATCTTTCGGAATTGGTGTTTTCATTTTCTTTGGGTAAATACCTAAAAGTAGAATTATTGGATCATATGATATGTCTATGTTTAATTGTTTGAGAAACCGCCATACTGTTTTCCATAGTGGCTGCCCCAGTTTACATTCCTACCAATAGTACACGAGGGTTCCTATTTCTCCACATCCTTGCCAACATTTGCTATTTCCTGGCTTTTTTATTTTGGCCATTCTGGCAAGTATGAGGAGATTTTGATTTGCATTTTCCTAATGATGAGTGATGTTAAGCATCTTTTCATGTATCTGTTGATCATCTGGATGTCTTCTTTGGAAATATGTCTATTCAGGTCCTCTGTCCATTTTTTAATTAGATTGTTTGAATAATACGTATTTAAAATTGCTCTAGGGGCACCTGGGTGGCTGAGTCGGTTAAGCTCAGGTCATGATCTCGGGGTTCATGGGTTCGAGTCCTGGGTCAAGCTCTGTGCTGACAGCTCAGAGCCTGGAGCCTGCTTCGGATTCTGTGTCTCCCTCTTTCTCTGTTCCTCCCCTGCTCACTCCCTCTCTCTCTCTCTCTCTCTCTCTCAAAAATAAATTAAGATTAAAACATTTTTTCCTAATTGCTCTAGAGTCTTTGGATAGACTGGGTAGCTCTGTTAATTTGGGCTAGGCTTTTGTGATCTCAGCTGGATTGCGTGTCATATTTGCTATAACTTCTAGGTTGGCTGGAAGCTGGCTGGTCTGGGACAGCCTCACCTGGGGTGATTTATCTCTGCTCCATGTGGTCACTCATCCTCCAGTAGGCTACCATGATCACAGGGTAGTAAAGTAAGGAAAAGGGTGGAAGGTGTCTCTAAGCCTAGGGTTGGAGTTAGCACAGTGTCACTCTTGCCTAATTCTTTTTGGTCAAAGTAAGTCACAAGGCCAGCCTGGATTCAAGGGATGAGAAATGACTCCACCTTTTGATGGGAGGAGCTCAAAATTCATGGCGTCTGAGGTGCCTGAGTGGTTCAGTCAGTTGAATGCCTGACACTTGATTTCAGCTCAAGTCATGATCCCAGGGTCATGGGATTGAGCCCTGCATTGGGCTCCGCACTGAGCATGGAACTTGCTTAAGATTCTTCCTCTCTCTCTTTCTCTCTCTCCCTCTGCCTCTGCCCCCGCCCCCAAATAAAAAATGTATATATATTAGAAAAAATCATGGGGTGCCTGAGTGGCTCAGTCAGTTAAGCATCTGACTTCAGCTCAGGTCATGATCTCATGGTTTGTGAGTTCAAGCCCCGCATTGAGCTCAATGTGGAGCCTCCTTTAGCCTCTGTCTCCCTCTCTGTCTGCCCCTCCCCTGTTCACTCAGTATTAATCTCTCTAAAACATAAACAAACATTAAAAAATTTTTTTCAATCATGGCATCTATCCATATATGGGGAAGGAAATAATTGTGGCCATCATTGCAAGAAGTCTACCACAACCTAAATAATAACATTATTTTATAAGTTTGTTTTATACTTCTCAAATTGACCTACAGATTCAATGTAACTCCTATCAAAATTCTGTGTTTTTTTTTTGCAGAAATGGACAAGCTTATTCTAAAATTCATATAAAATTTCAAGGGACCAAGAATAGACAAAATGTTCTCGAAAAAAGAGAGCAAAGTTGGAGGATTTACACATCCCGATTTAAAAACTTACTACAAAACAACAGTAATCAAGACAATGTGGTATTGGCATAAGGATAGCAATATAGAACAATGGAATGGAATTGAGATATAAATAAACCTCCATAAATAAACGTCTGCATCTATGGTGAATTGAAACTTGACGGAATGCCAAGACAATTCAATGGGGGAACAATAGTGTTTTCAGCAATTGGTGCTGGGACAACTGGACATGCAGCAGAATGAGGCTGGATCTGTCTCTCACGTCACATACAGAATTGAACTCAAAATGGATCAAAGACCTAAATATAACAGCTAAAATGTTAATACTCTTGGAAGAAAACATAGTAGTAAATCTTCATGACTTCCTTCCTATTTAGCAATAGATTCTTAGATGTGATAGCTAAAGTATGAGCAACTAAAGAAAAAAATAGAAAACTTGGATTTAAGCCAAATTGAAAACTTCTAGTGTCGTGTTTCAAACAACACTATCAAGAAAGTGTAAAGAAAATCTACAGAATGGGAGAATGTGTTCACAATCATATATCTGATTAGAGACTTATATCTAGAATATTAAAGAACTTTTAAAACTCAGTAATAAAGAAATATAACCTAATTTTAAAAATGGACAAGGGATCTATAAATTATGTTTTTAATAATTTTTTAATGTTTATTTTTGAGAGAGAGACACACAGAGTGTGAGCGGGGGAGGGGCAGAAAGATTGGGAGACAGAATCTGAAACAGGCTTCAGGCTCTGAGCTGTCAGCACAGCGCCCAATATGGGGCTCAAACTTGGGAACAGCAAGATCATGACCCAAGCTGAAGTCGGATGCTTAAACCAACTGAGCCACTCGGGTGCCCTGGACAAGGGATCTAAATAGACATTTTCTAAAGAAGATATAGAAATGGCCAAAAAGCACATACAAAGATAATGTAATTAATCATCAGGGAAACAAATACAAATCAAACCACAAGATCCCACTTCACATCCACAGGGATGGCTATAATTAAAAAGTCAGATAATAACATGTTGTTCACAGGAACTAGTCACAAAAGATCACATATTGTACTAATCCATTTATATGAAATGTCCAGAATAGGCAAATCTATAGATGCAAAAAGTAGATTCTCGGTTGCTTAGCACTGGGAGGAGTGGCAGTGTAGGGAGGTTAACAGCTTAAAAGTACACAGTTTCTTTTTGGGGTGACGAAAATATTGTAAAATTGAGCGTTATGAAGGTTGCACACATCTGTAAATATACTAAAAACATTGAACTGCACACTTAAATATGTGCAATATATTGGTGTTTCAATTATATAGCAATAGGCTGTTATTTTAAAAGGTCACGTATTGCATGATCCCATTTATATGATATGTCCAGATATGCAAACTCATGGAGATAGAAAGCAGATTACTGAAACCTCTGGGTTGTACACTTTAAAACGGTGAATTTTCTGTTACAAGAATTTTACCTCAATAACAAAATTGTAGCTTGTTTAGACAGTAAGACTAATGGTGGCATACACTTCTATTTAAGGTGAGCTCATTAAGTAGTTGATCCCCTCATTAAATCGAGATGAATTATTTTAAGTAAACTTAAAAAGTTTAAGTAAAAGTGCTTAGATGTTTCTAGCTTTTCACTGCTTTGACTATAATTTGCATCACTACACACTCTTTAAATGACTATGCTTACTTATGAGAAGAATAAGAAACTCAACCACTATTCTAGGCTCATGTTTTTAATTAGTGTAATTAAATCAATCTGAGGGAGTTTTAAAAAGCATTTGCTAGACCTTAAAGTGGGGTTTAATAGCTGTTAATTTTCAGATTTAACTATTTGGCCTAAATACCTACTTACTTATTTGCACATTTATACAAAAGAGGAAAGAACGAATTACAGGCATGTCTGTTTTTGGAGTCCTTCCCTGGGTTCACATTATGACAAAATTCTTTTGTATTTAGGACAAAAGTAAATATGGAGTGATTCAAGAACAAATCGATCTTGAATTACAAATATTGTCATAGTCACACGGCAGCTGATATTAGAGAATGCAACACGGTGACAGTGTACATCTAAATAATTATTATCTGCTTTGTCTATGAGATATTATGTAAATACATTTTTAATTCATTACTTTTTCCTTCACTAAAGCTTATTGCCTCAGAATGGTGTCTGTTGAAACTTAACCTTACTGAATGTTTGATCAACGAATACTGTTTTATACATTTCAATAAAAGTATCATTGGTACCTGGGGATTGGAAGATTCCTAAACTTTTGAGTAAGAAATGAAGTTGTTGATTTAAAAAAGATAATGCCCAGAATTGATAAGGATCAATTGGAAAAATTGACACTGTCAATATTGTTGCTAGAGATATAAACTGCGCTAACCTTCTGGAAAACAATGTGGGCTCAACAACACAGCAAGGTTCTAAAACCTTACGTAATCTTTGACCCAAATATTCCAATTTTAGAAATATGTCCTAAGAAAATAATTGGGTTAATGTGCAAAATTTTGTTCATTGTATCACTATTTCTATACAAAAACTGCACCATAAGGCATTAAGGGCGACATATTTATGCAAGAAAATACTCTGTGGCCATAAATTGATATTCCTTACTATGGGATGATATCCAAAATATACAATGGATGAGAAAAGCAGGTAATCTATCAATATTTATCAACTAATCCTATTAAAATGGTACACAGAGTCTTTATACTTTTCTATATTTTCCGAGTCTTTGCAATGAGCATGCGTTACATTTACGATCGTAAAGATCAATAAAATGATTTCTCTCTCACAAAGAAAGACGCTTTTCTTCGCAGTAACCAATGGTTACCACTTTCTACCTTATCCTTTTTAACTACTAGATGTCATTCTTATCCTAGGACTTCTTTGAGCTTCCTCAAAGCTTCCTCAAAGGAAGTCCTACCCTGAAAGGAAGGCAAAGTGGATATCTCCCTCCTGCCGGACAGCTTAAAAGATGTCACAATCAGGCCAAAGGTCACACCAGCTGAGGACATTGATGGCCAATTCCAGAGTCTTTAGCCAGTCACTCCATTCAGGGTTCTTAGGTAGAGAGTTGCTACAATGTTTTACAGTTAAGTTTGCTTGACGCCTCTTGCAGTAGCTTTAAGGAGCTAAGCACAGGTCACCCTACTGACCTCACCAAACCTATGCCCCCCTCAGCCTTGGGGACTCTCCCCATCCTCTGACATCTCTCTCTACTGAGACAGTCCATCCCAACCCTCCTGTTCGCCCTCCAGCAGAATCCTGCATAGGCTTCTTTCAAGGCGCCTTTAATAACTTAGTTGGTCTCATTTTCTTGGGGGAAGGGTAAAGAATCTGCTGACTCTATTTCCATCAGGTATACTGAAACCACACATTAATGTGCTTGGTCACCTGGATAAAAAGTTCATTTCACTTGGCTACTCTTAAGAGGAAAAAGTCCCATATCTGTGGTCTTGTTCCATAAACTCAAAGATGGCATACATAAAAGGTAGAGAAGGAGAGGATATTTGCAAGTTGACATGAGCATATTAGTCATAAATATCCTTCCTTCCAGGGGGGAAAAAAAGGAGGGGCATAGTAGGGAGCTCACCGGACTCAGAAGGGCCACTTGTCCAAGAATTGTGTGCAAGTCATATTATCACTGTTCTTTTGTGACATGGTACCCCACCGTTGACTTCCAATACATGTCATTTAAACATAAGTGGAGTTAATGTTGCATAGAAACGATATGGATTTTACATATTCCGTTGTGCACTGCCGTTGCATCTTGATATGCTGACTGTTTGCAAGAAGGGCTCTACTGTAGCCGAGTTAGATCCAAATTCATAATGAAATTGGCAAGGTTTCTATTTATGAAGAGGAAAATTGCATCCTACAGAGAATGCTGAAGTCCATAATTCTGTAATTGAAAGCAGTATTTATAAAAGAGAAAAAAGTTTTAGGGATCAGGAGAAATGAAAAAAAAAAAAAGTAAAACATGTTTGTCTCAAAATAGCCAAGACTGTACATATTTCCCAAAGCTTCCACCAAAACTGGGTTACAAAGCTGAGTATGACTGCAACTGAGTCCTAGATCATAGCAATGAGGGAAATCCGAGTTTTGTAATTATCTGTTATAAGCTGTGTCTCAGTGTGATTCTTCACTCACTCCAGGCCAGTCTGAAATTGGCCGTGTCTTCCATGGGCTCCTGTCGCTTGCCCAGCCAGGTGCTTCGTGTCCTCTCAGGACTGCATTCTTCCCGTGACTCCGTCATTCACTCCTTTCCCCTAGTCCCTCCTGGGTAACCTGATAAACAGCCTTAGATGCAGAAGAAGTATTCACTTTCCATTATCCTGTGCATTAAGTGCATTTTAACCATGGCCAACTCCTAAGGGAATGAATCTTCCTAAAGAGGGAAATCTCAGGGTGCCTGGGTGGATCAGTCGGTTGAGCAAGTGACTCTTGATTTCGGCTCAGGTCATGATCTCATGGTCAGAGCTGGGCCTGGAGGCTGCTTAAGATTCTCTCTCTCCCGATCCCTCTGCCCCTCCCCCACTCACACATGTGCATTCTCTCTCTCTCAAATTAAAAAAAAAAAAAAGACAAAAGTCTCAAGCAAGAGAACAAGCTGGATAAGATATTTTGGCCAGGAGCACCTTTAGGTGCCCCTCAAGTATTGTTGAGGCTTACCCTCTAAGGCAGGCTCCTCTGTGTCTGGCTCTCTTCCCTGATCCAGCAGGGAAACTAAGCACAGGCCACCCCACCAGGCCCACCCAGCGTGTGGCAGATGACCCCCACCCCACATCACTCCCTACTAAGACTGCCTACCCAACTCCTCTCAAGGAGGACTATAAAAACTGCACTGTAAGCCATCTACACATCTACCAGCAGGCATTAGGTTAAGTTTGACATATTCATGCAAGACCTCCAGTCGTTTCTCAAGGAGTCTTTGGAAACAACCTTGGCCTGTCTGTGGAGGGAAGGAGTAGAGAATGCCGATCAGAGGACGGTTAGCTATGTTTGCTTATAGGGACCACTCCGTGGACGACCTTTCTTGTCAGTAGTAATTCTAAGTGTGTCACTTTTGGTGTCCTTCTGGGCGTGGGCTCCCTCTTGTGGCCCATAGGATATGAATATGACACAACATAGAGAAATTATACCTGCATTTTTGCAGTTGCAAAGATTACTTGGGCACTGGAAGAAAAATGATTATAGCTAAATTGATCAATATTTTCTTAAAAGTCATCTCTACACCCACCATGGGGCTTGAACTCACAACCCCAATATCAAAAGTCTTATGTTCTACTGACTGAGCCAGCCAGGCACCCTTGAATTGATTAATACTTTTTAAACAAACCTTGTATAGACCTAAATTAACTTGTTTAATCTAGAATCATACATGTATAAAGACCCAGGGTATAAGAAATTATATCACTTGAATAAAGAAAAACCTGGCTTATCCAGCATCCCAAAACTAATAATTGACATTTATTGAGTGCATACTATGATCCAGA
Organism: Cryptoprocta ferox; assembly: GCA_028646485.1. Lineage (NCBI taxonomy): Eukaryota > Metazoa > Chordata > Mammalia > Carnivora > Eupleridae > Cryptoprocta > Cryptoprocta ferox. Next base: position 143,296,187 of record CM053573.1, on the reverse strand, counting down.
TACTGCTGTAAACATTTTACCTAAAGAATTATGTACCTTTTTAGTATGGAAAATTTGTTATGGAGAATTAAGAAATATAGAAAAGCTCACATAAGAACCTCTCTCTACATATCACCCACTTTTCAACCATTATCAAAAACAACATTTTCTTCGTTTCATCTCCTATTATTCTTATCCCCCAATTTTTTTTCCTGGAGTATTTAAAACAAATACCAGATGTCCTACAATCCAGTCATAAATATCTTCAATGTATTTTAAAGTTTTAAAATATATTAGCTGTTTTAATGTTCACAACAAAAAGTAGGTACTGTTATTATTTCCATTTTACATATGTACAAACCGAGGCAAACATTATTAAGAGGTTCAAAGCCAGGAACTCGGACTCCAGAGGCTGCGTGGTAGCCAGCTTCCAAGATGGCTCCTGATCTCTGCCTCCTGGTAGTTACACCTTGTGTAGTGTCCTCACGTGTTGGGCGGCGAGACCAATAGCAGAAGAGACGGTATGTCACTTCTGAGATTAGATAGTGGCCTCCGTCTTAGGTGCCTGCTCTCTCTCTTTCTCGGATCATTGCTCAGGAGGAAGCCAGCTGCCACAGCCAGCAGCCCCCTGGAGAGCCCCACATGGTGATGGACAGCAGGCTTCTAGCCCACAGCCAGAGGGGAACTGAAGTTTGCCAACAATGAGAGAGTTTGGAGGCGCATTTCCAGCCCTGTTTGAGCCTTGAAATGATGCAGCCAGAGCTAACAGCTTCACCACAACCTCACGAAAGACCCTGGGCCAGAACCATCCAGCTAAGGCACTCCCAGATTTCTGACCCACAGAAATTGTGAGATAATAAATATCTGTTGGTAAGCTGCTATACTTTGGGGTAACTGGTAAGGTAGCAATAGATTATTGATAGCCTATATTCTCAGTCACTGCTCTATTCTTCCCCCTAATGCAAATCTGCAATAGCTTTTGTTTTGTTACTTTTATGACACTTGATGTTAAGGACAACACTGAGGCAGTGCAATGAACTGAAAAGATATATTTAGGGGAGTTTAATAGTACATGTGCATTTCATTGTTATTCTAATCTGTGAGTGTGAATGTGGCAACTCTTTGGTAAAGGTATTAGTTAATTAAACCAAATATCCTACTGTTTATATCATTTCCATATCAACACGAACTAATCTATCTCATATTTAAAAAAAACCATTGCAGAGTAGTCTATCGTAATTATTAAACCAATACCCGATTAATTAGTAACTTGTTTTTGCTATTATGAATGATGCTTCACTGAACATCTTTCTATATCCCATCTCGGTAAACTTTTGCAAGTATAGCCTTCCGGGCTATTTCTAGCAGGGAGCAGGGTAGGCCAAGGGTATGTGCATTCTACATTAATAGTGACTGCCAGAGGCAGCTGGGTGGCTCAGTCAGCTAAGCATCCATCTCTTGATTTTGGCTCAGGTTATGAGCTCATGGTTTGTGAGTTCGAGCCCCGCATTGGGCTCTGCACTGACAGCACAGAGCCTGCTTGGGGTTTTCTCTCTCCCTCTCTCTCTGCCCCTCTTCTGCTTTCTCTCTCCTTCTCTTTGTCTCTCAAAATAAAGTAAATAAACAAAAAAATAATGACTGCAAAATCACTTACACAAAAGTTCCACTAATTAAAACACCACCAATCCGATGTGAGTTTCCCTGACTTCCCACCCTTTAGTTAGACCTAGATAGTGGGGCGCTTGGGTGACTCAGTCCTTTAAGCATCCAACTCTTGATTTCAGCTCAGGTCATGATCTCTCAGTTCATGGGATGGAGCCCCAAGTCGGGTTCTGTGTTGATGGCGTGGAGCTTGCTTGGGATGCTCTCTTTCTCCCTTTTTCTGCCCATCCCCTGCTTGTGCTCTCTCTCTCTCCAAAAATAAATAAATAAACATTAAAAAAAAAGAACTAGATAGCATCAAACTCCCAAATTTCCCCAATTCAAAAGGTGAAAGAATACCTTCCATTGTTGGATTTGTATTTCTTTAACTGTGGCTGAAGTTAATCTCTGTAAGTTTACTGGTTATTAGTATTTATTTTTCTCAGAACCATCTGTCCTTAACTTTTGCACAATTTTAATCTTACTGGTTTATAAGAGGTCTTTATATAGTATGGAAATTAACCTGTCAAATGTGTTGCTAATATTTTTCTCATCACTTGAGCTTTGAATTTGTTTATGGTTTATGAATTTGTGTACTACTTAGTAAGGCTTTCCCTGTTCTATAATAATAAAAATATATTCCCATGCTTTCTTCTAGAAGCTTTTGTTTTTCATTTGTTGCATAACATCTTTGTTCCCTCTGGTTTAAGAGTGAAGGAGGGATCCAGAATTTTTGTCCCCCCAAAGTTACCTTGTTGTTTTGGTATCATATACAGCAATCTCTCATCCCTTATCAATTTGGGGTGTCACCTTTATTGCTAACTCTGTACATATTTGGGTCTATTTTGGACCCTTTACTCTGCTCCATAAATCTGTCCATTGCTTTGCAAGTATTAAAGTTCTGTTGTTATTATTATAGCATTAATTTGTAGTAGGACCAGTTCCCTGCCATACTTTGCTTTGAAGTTTCCTAGTTACCTGTGGGGAAACAGGTTCTACTTCCATAAATGGTTTTGAAGAAAGCTTAGGGCAGAAAGCTGCCACCACGGGGCAAAAGTGCCCAAGGTTAGCTAGCAAGATACTGTAATGGGATCATGAGTAACTTGTTATATCACCTGCAGGAAATTACTGTCCATCTGATGCCAATCTACTATTGTACTTCCATCACAAACTCCACCTGAGCCCCCCCCAGACCCTTTTTTTCTTACACATACAAGTTAATGATTACTGCCTGATTGTTTTCTCCATGTTCACGTGTGTAAGATCTTGTTTTCTTCACATTCACCACATGGGTAATATCTTGTGAGCTCCATAAATACGAAGACGAAACCCCTGTTCGGGGCTCTTGCTTCCTCCTGGACGTTAGCCTCTCTCGTTTTCAATACACATCTGCTCTCTTGCTGGACAAGAGAGAACTCCAGACTCATGGTCTGCGACAGTTACCATGAATCATAGAATTATTTTTCAAGATAAAAAAATTCCTGTTTGAAAGCAATCTACACATTCAAGGCAATCCCAATCAAAATTGCACCAGCATTCTTCTCAAAGCTAGAACAAACTATCCTAAAATTTGTATGCAACCACAAAACACCCTGAATAGCCAAAGTAATATTGAAGAAGAAAACCAAAATGGGAGGCATCACAATCCCAGACTTTAGCCCCTACTACAAAGCTGTAATAATCAAGACAGTATGGTATTGGCATAAAAACAGACATGTATACCAATAGAATAGAATAGAGAACCCAGAACTGGACCCACGAATGTATGGCCAATTAATCTTTGACAAAGCAGGAAAGAGTATCCAATGGAAAAAAGACAGCCTCTTTAACAGGTGGTGCTGGGAGAACTGGACAGCAGCATGCAGAAGAATGAAACTAGACCACTTTCTTACACCATACACAAAAATGGGCACCCTCCTACACTGTTGGTGGGAATGTAAACTGGTGCAGTCGCTCTAGAAAACAGTGTGGACGTTCCTCAAAAAATTAACAATAGAACTCCCCGATGACCCAGCAATAGCACTGTTAGGAATTTACCCAAGGGATACAGGAGTGCTGGTGCATAGGGGCACATGGACCCCAATGTTCATAGCAGCACTTTTAACATTAGCCAAATCGTGGAAAGAGCCTAAATGTCCATCAACTGACAAATGGATCAAGAAGATGTGGTCTATATATACAATGGAATACTACATGGCAATGAGAAAGAATGAAATCTGGCCATTTGTAGCAATGTGGATGGAACTCGAGGGTGTTATGCTAAGTGAAATAAGTCAGGCAGAGAAGGACAGATACCATATGTTTTCACTCATATGTGAAGCAGGAGAAACTTAACAGAGGACCATGGGGGAGGGGAAGGGGAAAAACTAGTTGGGGGGAGGGAGGGAGGCAAATCATGAGAGACTCTTAAATGTTGAGAACAAACTGAGGGTTAGTGGGGATGGGGAGAGGGGAAAAGGGGTGATAGGCATGGAGGAGGGCACTTGTTGGGATGAGCACTGGGTGTTATATGGAAATCAACTTGTTAATAAACTCTTAAAAAATAAATAAATAAACATTAAAAAATTCCTGTTTGTATTTTAATTGGGATTAGATTGAATTTATAGGACAATTATGCAGATTTTATATATTTAATATATTTAGTTTCCTGATCCAAGAATGAGAGAGAGAGAGAGAGGTAGAGAGAGAGGGAGACAGAGAATCCCAAGCTCTAACAGTGCAGAGCCCAATGTGGCGCTTGAACTCATGAACCATGAGATCTAACCTGAGCCACAACAAAAAGCCAGATGCTTAACCAACAAAGCCACCTAGGTGCCCCTGAATTTTCTAATAGTTATTGATTAGGGACATGTAGGTTTTTATATATTAAATTTATAAACTTCCATTTTACTGAATCTTATTATTATTTCTGTTTTTAGTAATTCTCTAGGCTTTTTTTTCTAGATAGGTATCATCCTACTGGGATCCCCTTTAGCAGAGCAGTGTACCCATCGCCAGCTGTCCTGAATGTTGACTACTAACTGCTCATAGCTGCCACCATTTCTGGAGAATTGCCTTTCATTGAATGGGGGTTGACTTGCCTGGGAAATAACATTTCTCCTCCATTCCCATCAAGCAGCATATAGTCAATAACTAATGACTTACTGGTTTGGGTGTTAAAAAAAAAAAAAAAAAAGCTTGCCACCTTGCTTTAAAGTGGTCTCAACTCTGAGGTATCAGTCGTGCTCTGGAGTATTCGATGAGCTCTGGCTTCCCTAGCCCACTTCTTTCATTCTCCTTCTCCTTCTGTAAGAGCACTGCTTCAAGGGGTACCTGGGTGGCTCAGTTGGTTAAGCATCCAACTCCTGATTTCGGCTCAGGCCATGATCTCATGGTTCATGAGATGGAGCCTCATGTAGGGCTCTGTGCTGTCAGCAGAGAGCCTGCTTGGGATTCTCTCTTTGCCCTTCCCTCGCTCATGCTCACTCTCTCTTTCTCTCAAAATAAATTTAAAAAATAAAGTAAACTTTAAAAAATTATTTAAAAAAAACACATGATTCTGCATCCTTGTCTTAGGCTTTGCTTCTAGAAAACCCAACCTAAGACAATAGGTAATCCCGTGGATTACATCAGCATTTATTTTTTTTTAAATTTTTAAATGTTTTTTTTTTATTACTGAGACAGAGAGAAACAGAGCGTGAGTGGGGGAGGGGCAGAGAGAGAGGGAGACACAGAATCTGAAGCAGGCTTCAGGCTCTGAGCTGTCAGCACAGAGCCCGATTTGGGGCTCGAACCCACCAACCACGAGATCATGACCTGAGCCAAAGTCGGCCACCCAACCGACTGAGCCACCCAGGCGCCCCTACATCAGCATTTATTAAACAAGTATTATTAGGCATTGACACTGGACTAGCACTTTCTAGACACTGAGGCATCTGAACAGACCATGTTCCTTGTCTTTGGGGAACTTGTATTTTTGTGGGAGACAATGGCAATGAATAAGTAAACAAACAAAGAAATAGATAATAAGGAGGGTAAGAGAGTGGTGTGTGACGGAGTGAGGCACTATTTATGAAAGAGTAGCCCGAGAGGGTATATCAGTTATTCTACCTTTGGTACAAGTAGACAGAAAACACAACTCAATGTGTTTTACACACACACACACACAAAAGAAAATGTATTATATTACACAACACACAACAAAAAGTCCAGAGGTAGAAGTCTCCATCATTAAGAAAATAAAGATATTATCAGGGAACCGGGTTCCTTTTGTTTATGTTGCCATCCTTGGTGTATTCATTTTGACCTCCAGACAAAAGAAGTAGAGATTCTGAGGCAGAGTAATGGTTAAACTGCACATAATACTTTGGAGACAAATTTAGTGTAAAGTCTTGAGGATTTGCTCACTTACAGGTGGATAAGAGACAGTACAGCCTACCCCAGACCGTGTCTCTAATCAAAGGCCAGGGCGGGACTTATAAAGGGAGCAGTCACAAATTTTTACAAGGAAAAACGATTGCTTGGCTTAAGCCAAGTTTTGGACTGCCAGTTCAAAATTGGTTGGTTATACTGGCAGAGCTGACGGCTGTGCTTCAAGGCAGTTTTTCAAGTCTGGACAGTCCAGTCACAAAATCACCACTGGCAGCTCTTCTATGGACTCTGGCTTGCGTTCTGAAAAGCGATGTTTCTGGTTCCTTCTTTTGGGAAAGCAGTTTCTCTGACTCCTTACTATATATCACAGGGTCAGGGTCATGCAGTGAGCAAGTCTGAATGCATATATTCAAGGTTCAATAAAAATTTCTTTTACTACTTTCTTCATGGTCACAAGATTGCTGCAGCAGTTCCAGGTGTCACATCCAGACACACAACATTCGAAGGCTATCTTCTACCATGCTGTAACATAGTTCTTTATTAAGCTTTCAATAGGTAACACTAGATGTGCTAGAGATAATGTGCTGGATTTGAAATGCAAAATTCATTTTGCCCCCAAGCCATGAAGTGTTAAAATATTGGTCAGAATGAGAATCATGGTGATTCACCTTGATTAAAAGGGCAGGTTGAATCATGCAAGGACAAAAGATTCTAAATAAATTGCCCAAAGAAATGCCCAGCTCAGTTTGCATTGGATTATCTTCTTGCCTGAGTAACTGACTTGTGTAGGGGTTGTTGATTATATATCAAACAATCCCCGAACTCAATGGCTGTTTTGTAATTACTGAACGTCTTTTTTAAAAAAAAAATTTTTAACGTTTATTTATTTTTGAGAGACAGAGAGAGACAAAGCGTGAACAGGGGAGGGGCAGGGAGAGAAAGAGACACAGAATCGGAAGCAGGCTCCAGGCTCTGAGCTAGCTGTCAGCACAGAGCCCGACATGGGGCTCGAACCCTCGAACCGTGAGATCATGACCTGAGCCGAAGTCAGACGCTCAACCGACGGAGCCACCCTGGTGCCCCTGTAATTACTGAACATCTTAAAGAATTCAGCTTGCCCGCACCACCTTCTATAACCAATCCATGTCAGATTCTATCTAACCACACTACTTGAGAAGGAAGCTGGGCTTTCGAAAGCACACATCTGGAAAAAAGTAAGAAATAAAGGCTAGAAATCCCAGCGCTTCCTCCTAGGAAAAATGCTGGAGTTTATTTCAACTCGGCAGTGGTGTAAGTCACTGTCTACAGCCTGGGAAATCTGCCCTGAGACCATTCCAACGCGTGGATTAAGGATATGTCTGGAGATAATCTAAACCTATCACCATTGCCTTTTCCTTGTAACATAAAAAAAGTTAATGGGAAAGTGGAGAACTCATGAGAGAAGTGTTAGCCCAGGAAAAAGGGGAAAGGAGAGAGGGAGGTCTAGGGGACACACAGACAGCCCAAGCCAGTTTCACAATTTAACCGGGGGCCGGGCTGAGATCGTTAACTTCAAAGCTCCCGTAACTGGTTGAACCACATCTTCCCCGTCCTAACTTGGTAATGTCTTTGGCTCTAAACTTCATCCATCATTACCACTTGGCTCGTCCTGAAGTAATTCAGTTCTTCTTCAATCTGTCTCTTGTCTAATATACCTTTCTAGTTTGGTTCATGCTTTGGTTTCCTTTTCACATGAGCAAAAATATATCTCTTTTAAGAGATTTAAGAGCTTTATACTCCCGTTTAAGTTCTGGCTAACTGCTTATGGAGCCTGTGTGGGAGAGCAGAGAGTGCAACTGGAATAGCATTTATTCATTCACAAAATGTTTGCGGAGTGGCTGCTGTGTCCCGTCAGGAGGTGAGACAAACCTGATAGCCCTTTCTCTAAGGTGTGCTGCGATTATTCTTTATTGCTCCTGGAGTTGATAGATACCAAATCATTTGGAGGATCCCATTCCCTAGGAGTAGACATTCATTAACAAACATCATTGTTTGGGGGCTAGAATTCCGTAGAAGGAACGTCGTGCTGGCCTCTTGGTGACTTTTCCCCAGGTATCCATTTCCACTGAAGAGCAAGGGCACAGAAGCAGGGAGCTTGGGTCCGAATGCGATGGCATTACGTTGATACGCCGTCTGTATTACGTATCTTTGGCTGACTCAGTGTGCAGCCATATAGCCCAGCAGACTCTAAGCCTAGGGTGAGTGATGGTCTGGTGAGGCCAAAGAAAATCCTGGAGACGGAGATCAAGACAGAGGTTTATTGGGGGAACTTAACATACAGGGAGTCCAGGAGCAGCTGACTGGACAGAGTTTCGGCTGCCGGGATCTACGTGCAGCAAGTTTTTATTCATAGCAACCTCACCTAGCAACTATCGATGGCCCTTCTCCTCCTTGAATGGCCAACGTTCCCAAGGAGATTAAGGGCTGCCACCCTGCCACTCTTCATTGGCCACCGCTGGAGCCCCTGACTTTGAACACTGAACAACACGTTCTTCTGCACATTCTGCTTGATGGGAATCAAGATAGGGATTAACAGAGGCATTCTGGGTATGCTTGCGCAAACTAGCGTTCTAGTGTGTACCATCCGCCCTGTCTCCCATTAAATCGTTTAAAAACCTCTTTCCAATTCCCATACGGGCACTTTTACTCATTCTTTTATTTATTCATTTAAAAATATTTATTAAATACTGAGATGCTCTGTGCAAAAAATATTACCTTCATAGATCTGAGATTTGAGATGGGGCCCTTCAGCTTCCTGCAAATGAAAACTTGGATTGTAGAGAGGAAAAACGGGGTGTTTCCGCTGAAATCTTGAAGATATCCTGACGATACATATATCACAAACTAGAAAGAGATTCATAGGAAGAAATGCTATGCGGGTCATTCCATATTTTCAGGCATTATCTCTTGACTACGATATCCTGGTATCCTCTAAAGACCCTTTTTTCCTTGATTCCTATGCTGTGAGACCCAAGCCCCAGGTGGGGTGGAGACATCCATATCCTCATTCTGCCTCCCAGGAGCACGGAAACCTGTAGCGATCAAATGCACCACCACTGTCCTCCGTGCCCAGTTGTATAACTGTCTCCCTCACTTCTGCTGACCACCATCTCTGAAAGGCATAGATGGCCACACTGTGTAAGCAAACCAGTCAATGTCCAGGATGAGACCCCAAAAGGCAACAAATTCATTTGCTTACTTGTTTCCTCTTTTTTTTTTTTTTTGATGTTTATTTATTTTTGAGAGAGAGAGAGAGACAGAGCATGAGCCGGGGAGAGGCAGAGAGAGAGGGAGACACAGAATCGGAAGCAGGCTCCAGGTTCTGAGCTGTCAGCACAGAGCCTGATGCGGGGCTCGAACCCACGAACCCTGAGATCATGACCTGAGCCGAAGTCGGACACTCAACCGACTGAGCCACCCAGGCGCTGCACATTTACTTGTTTCCTCTTTAGGTTGTAAGACTGAATTTTTATTCATTCGACGAATAGTTGAACCCCTTTTTGTTTAAGGTGAAACACTCTGCCTTTAAAAGCAGCTTCACTGTGAAAGGCATCTCTTCAGAATATTTACTCCTGTAGCGTGTGGGGTAGCCAGCTTCCAAGATGCTCTCCCAGTGTGTTCACTTCCCTCCCGTATTATACCAAGGTTGGTCTGTGGCAGAAGCGACGCTATGCACCTTTCACCGCTCAGTCATGAAAAAACTTCCGTCTCTGCCTGGCTACCCATAGCAACGGTCAGATACTCAATGTTAATTGTTTTAAGCCACTACGGTTTGGGGTGATTTGTTATGCAGCAATAGTTAACTACTGACCGCTGTATAATTGTGTGAGGCCACAATTAATCCACTTAAAGCTTTAAGTGGGGGTTAACAGATCAAAATGATTTGCAACAATAGAAATAACAAATGTATAGTTGTTTATCACAAAACCGGGTTTAAAAAGCTATCTAGCTATTAAATGTAATTTACGTTCTCTAATTGCCAAAGATACCATGAAAAAAAATTTCTTCCTACAATATTCAACACATAGGATGCACATAATTAAAGGTTAATATGCTAACTTTACAGGAAACTTTCAGGAAGATTTTAGAGATTATAATAAATGGAGCCTGGTTTAATGGATTTAAAGACGCTTCTTAAAGCAGTTAATGGTAAATACAAAAGAATCTCAAAAAGGTAAGTTTAAGAAAATTGATTTTCATTGTTTCAAAATTCTCAAAATTTAAGATCAATTTTCTTAATAATAGTTATCATGGATTAATCCTTGTGAGGAAAGTGTTATTATGCCCAAATTTTAGCCTAGGAAACAGGCTTACACAACTGAAGTGACTTGTTTAAAGTCACCCAGAGAGTAGGTGACCAAACTAGAATTTGAACCCCATTTTGAACCCTCTCTCCTTATCCTATACATTTCCCACTATAACAGAACAGGACCTTTTTCTAAAATTAGTTTTTAAGGTTTGATATGTGTTGAATGTCATTCATGCCATTCGTCTTACACAAGGAAAATGAGCAGACTTAACAAATACTTATGATTTGCATTTTAAAAAGTCCTACTCTTGGGGCGCCTGGGCGGCTCAGTCGGTTGAGTGTCCAACTTCGGCTCAGGTCATGATCTCACGGTTCGTGAGCTCGAGCCCCACACTGGACTCTGTGCTGACAGCTCAGAGCCTGGAGCCTGCTTCGGATTCTGTGTCTCCCTCTCTCTCTCTCTGCCCCTCTGCCACTCATGCGCTTGTCTCTGTCTCTCTTAAAAATGAATAAACATTAAAAAAAAAAAGAGTTCATGTTTAACCAACTGAGCCACCCAGGTGCCCCTTCTTTCTTTTAAAACAGCTTTATTGAGGGGACGCCTGGGGGGCTCAGTCAGTCAAGCACCTGACTTTGGCTCAGGTCATGATCTCACTGCTGATGAATTCAAGCCCCGCGTCGGGCTCTGTGCTGACTGCTCAGAGCCTGGAGCTGCTTCAGAGCCTATGTCTCCCTCTCTCTCTGCCCCTCCCCTGCTCGCACTCTGTCTCTGTCTCTCTCTCAAAAATAAATAAACGTTTAAAAACAAAACGAAGCTCGGACCTCTTGTTGCTCTCGAGCCCCTGTGGTCACCTGGGCCAGCCTCTTGGCGGATGAGAGACATGTGGCCCACGGACCCCTTCCACGCCCCTGACGGCTGGCCCGCTACCACACGTGAATGAGGCTGTGCAGGCAACGCCAGCCTCCAGCCTACCTGCCGGCTGATGGGAGGAGGGACTACCCAGCTTACTGCAGTGAGGGGGTGAAGCAATAGGTGAATTCACTCAACAAAGTATTTACTGAGCACCTACTATGTGCCGGACTTTGGGAATGCACCTTGAAGGAGGAGACAGACATTGTACACACGAACGAACGTGGAGGGTACTGTCTTCTCATGATTAGCACTGCGAGTCGAAGCTGGGTCGGAACAGAGATGAAAGGGCACGGGTTTCCTAATGGGTAAGAGAAAGACCGGGGCGCCCGGGGGGCTCAGTCAGGTAAGCATCTGACTCTTGATTTCACCTCACGTCATGATC
>CM053573.1:143161188-143284134 GCA_028646485.1 Cryptoprocta ferox | reverse complement strand
GTGTGTTTGTAGGGGAGCTGGCCCAGGTGTGTGTGTGTGTGTGTGTAGGGGAGCTGGCCCAGGTGTGTGTGTGTGTGCATGCAGGGGGGCTAGCCCAGGTGTGTGTGTGTGTGTTTGTAGGGGAGCTGGCCCAGGTGTGTGTGTGTGTGTGTGTAGGGGAGCTGGCCTAGGGGTGTGTGTGTGGTTGGGGGCCTGGCCTGGGTGTGTGTGCTCCCCAACTTGCACTCTGTCTTTCTCTGTCTCTCAAAAATAAACAAACATTAAAAAATTATTTAAAAAATAACAACAGCCTCGGATTTTGATATTATGGCCCTGGAACATGTGTTTGATAGCCCTGTGCAAGCCTGTGATTCCCGGAGCTTTACAAAAATTATCTTTCTATGGATACGTAACTGCTAAGGAAGCTGAACAGTGGTTTAAAAAGGTTAACTTTTGGTCAGTTGGTGATTAGACATGGTGTGTTGAAGAGTCCTTTGTCATGTTTATATTGATGATATCAGGAAAACGTTTGCTTAAACTGGTGCTTAAAGTATGCTGTAAAAGGATGTGCAAGGGAGAGATATAAAATGGGATTGAGTGTGTGTGATCTAGGTGGTAAGTGATGCAGAATCGCAGGGTAGACTGTCATGTATTGGCCCGATACGATTTCAGATCCACTTGTTTAGGACAAAGACATAAACAATTTTTAGAGTCATGTTTTGATGTAAGAATGAAGTGAAGCTGTGTCAGGATGTCACCATCTCATCTGTCCTTACGCATAAGAACTCAGTGGCTCCAATGCTGAGGGGCCCCCCTGGGGGCTCATCAGTGAAGACATAAGAAGGAGCTACTAAGACAAGGGCACATACACTCTAAACACTGGGCAAGGCTACACTTTGCTGATTGAAAATAGCTGTCCAAAGGCCTTAAGGCCATTCGTTCTTGGGGTTTTTGTTTTTTTTAAGTTTTTTCTATTCTCCCTTGCTTTCTTCTCTCACAGTTTGTTGGCTTTCTTTAGTGAAGGAAAGAGAAACTAGGATTTGTTTATCTTTACTTTTTGTATATCTATTACTGGTTTTTGATGTGTGGTTACCATTAGTTTGTATATAACATCTTCTGCAGTCTATATGAAGTTTGATGGTCACTTAAGTTTGAACCCATTCTTTACTCTTCACCCCTCCACACACATTTTAGGTATGTGGTGTCATACTTTGCCCCGTCAGTGCAGAGCCTGATGCAGGGCTCAAACTCATGGAATTGTGCGATCATGACCTGAGCCAAAACAAAGTGTCAGACCCTTAACCAACTGAGCCACCGAGGCACCCCCACTTTTTATCTTTTTATTTTGTAACTCCCTTGGCTGATTTTTATAGATATATTTATTTTTACTGCTTTTGTGTTTCCTACTTTTCTTAGTCCTAGTTTTGGTCTTTCCTTACCACTCAGAGAGTCCCCCTTAACCTTTCTTTTTTTTTTTTTTTTAACTTTATAGTTTATTGTCAGGTTGGTTTCCATATAACACCCAGTGCTCTTCCCCACAAGTGACCTCCACCAAGACCATCACCCCCCATTACCTTTCCCCCTTCCCCTTCCCCCCTCAGTTTGTTTTCAGTATTCAAGAGTCTCTCGTGCCCTTAACCTTTCTTATAGAGCAGGTTTAGCAGTCATGAATTCCTTTAACTTTTGCTTGTCTGGGAAACTCTTTATTTCTCCCTCTATTAATGATAGCCATGCTGGATAGAGTATTCTTGCTTGTAGGTTTTTTTTTTCTTTTAGTACTTGAATATATTATGCTACTCCCTTCTGGCATGTAAAGTTTTTGCCAAAAAATAGCTAATGGCCTTATGGGGTTTCCCTTGTATGTCACTGTTTTATCTTGCTGCTTTTAAAATTATCTCTTTATCACTACTTTTTGTGGGGTGCCCGGCTGACTTAGTCAGTAGAGCATGTGACTCTTGATCTCGGGGTTGTGAGTTTGAACACCACATTGGGCATAGAGATTACTTTTAAAAAAACTTTTGAAAAAGGCAAGAGGGATATAACACTACATTTTGCAATTCTAATTACTATATATCTTGATGTGGACCTCCTTGGGTTGATTTTGTTGGGGGCTCTCTGAGCCTCCTGCATCTGGATTTCTGCTTCCTTCCCCTGATTCAGGAAGTTGTCAGCTGTTATTTGGCTCCCCAGTATACTTGACAGGACACCACAGTACATCCCAGGAAGTGCACCCTCCAGAGGGTGGAGACCAAGAGCATATTCTCATTGGACACAAAGCCAAGCACTTAGGACATAGAACAAGATGAAAGGAAAACCCTCAATCTGGCTCTTACATAGGGAAGCCACACCAAAGTTTGTCTAAACAGATGCTAGTTTCATGATAACCGTGAACTCACCCGTCTGCGAGGCTGGCTCAAGCACCAGGTTAATAGGGTTTATGTCCGCAGCCTTTCCCTGTGGTAATTCCTTTTTAGGAAAATGACACAAAAGACAACAACAAAAGAAAAACTGTGACCGTCTCTGGGAGTAAATGGGTGAGTCAAACCAAAAACACTCTACCAAATTACTGGAGTTGTTAAGCCCAAGCAACTATTCAACAAATATTTTTTTTTTCCCGCTAACCTAAATTCAGAAAGTGAGAGAAAAAGGACTCTCACCACTCTTGCCCTATTAGGCCTGCAGGCACAGATCTGGGAGGCTCATGTGACAGGGATCTTTACCTTCTATTGGCTTTTGTGAGATGTCCCAGGATTTCCCAGGTACAGTAGTGTGCAACCAGTTAGTGTCTATCCTCCAAACTTTCCCAACTGTTGGGAAGGCAAAATATTGCTGTACCCTTCAAGGTTCTTCTAGCTGGTCTAAGAATTAAATTGACATGAGACAGATTAATAGGAGGAAAACAAAACAAAACAAAACAAAGTTTAATTACATATGCACGGAGGCCCAATATTAAAGTTGAGGCCCAAAGAAATAACCAAAGCAGGCAGCTTTGATACTTTTTGGACAAAGAATAAAACCGTGAGCAATTGACGGGACAAAGTAAACTTGCATTCAGAAGTTCTAATTAGTTAGGAATTCTAACCGAATTTGACCTGGGGGTAGTAAGTTATTTAGAGTAACAAGGTTTGTTTATACAGCCTTCTTGGTTCTGAATTCCCTGTCTCTGTTGATGAGAATATCATTTACCTCCTGATACAGGGAGGGCACCTTTTTAGGGGAGGTTTATTTTCTGTTTTCTGGAGACAAAGGAGAATCAGGGTGTTCTTGCAATGGCTGTTTCTTAAGTAACTTTAATTCAAAAGACTCAACATGCCAAAGTGGCACATTTTGGGGTGGCCTTCCCTTGGTCTCTACATGTGCATTTGTGTAGGTTAGGGCTTTGAATTAGGCAGATTCCAGGTACCCCCAGAAGCCTGCTCTCCTGACACTTGCTCCATTTTGGATCTCTGACTACCCTAACCTTTGTGTCCCATGCATGTACAGTACATGGCCCGCCGGTTGGCCTTGGGAAGCTGGGGCCCTTCAGACCTGTGGGGCTAGCGGGTCCCAAAACACATGAATATCCTGCTAGGGGGCCCGACCCCCTAATCTATTCCTATGGTGGCAGCTTGAAACTGATGACAGTCAGTCCCCATTTGGACTAGTTGCCTGAAGAGGTGCTGGCTTCTCCACCTATCAAGGCTCCAAGGTGTCTCTTACCGGAGGATACCTGGGCTCTGTCCCACCCTGGCAAGGTAGTCCGGATTCCCAACTCTGCCTTCAGGGAGAATATGCACATTTGTGTGAGTATAGGCTTGGACTTCGGGAGATGGGAAGTACCTACAATAGCTCCCTCCTGTAACCCAGCCTTACCTGACGTTGCCTCATTCCAGTTTCCTGGCTGCTGTAACCTGTGGACCTATACACGTGCAAATTGTACTTTGTCAGCTGGCCTTTGGCTGCTGGGCCCCTGCAGGTCCTGTGGAGCTCAGGCTGTAACCAACCATCTTTATATCCTGTAGCAAGGAGGGAGCCCTTGCCTGAAAGTCTTTCTGGGATGGTAGCTTTAAACCTGCAACTGTCGTCTCCATTTAGACTGGCCGCCTGATTGAACCTTGGGCTTACCAGTAGTCAAGACATCCAGGTGTCTCTTATTGGAGGCTATCTTAGTCAATCTGCCCAGCCCTATCCTAGCAAGGCAGTCCAGACTCCTCTAGCTTTGTCTTCAGAAGAAATAAGTGCATTTGTGTGGATTAGGGCTTGGAATTAGGCCGATGCCTTGGGCCCCCAATACTGCACTCTTGAGCCTTGGCCTCTCCCAGCTCTTGCCCACCTCTAGGATCCTGGCTACCCTGAACTGTGCTGCCAAGGCATGTATAGTTTGAAGCCATTTGGCTGGCCTGGGGCAACCAAGGCCAGCCTGGCTGATGCAGCTAGGGCTGGACCCCAAACACCTGCAACAGTTCAGTGTAGAGGGGACTCTGGAATATCACTCTGAGGCAACAGCTGCAAATTGGGGACAGTCATTCCTTATTTGGTCTTGCTGCCTGAAGGTCCCATGGTTCTTCCAACCACCACAGCTCACAGGAGTCTCTTATTAGATGCTACCCTGGCCAGCCCTCCCAGCCCCACCCTGCCAAGGCAGTCCAGTAACTCAAGCTCTACATTCAGAGGGAATATTGCCCATTGGGTGAGTTAGGGCTTGTGAGTATGTATACACCTTGTCCCTGTGAAAACAAGTAAAGGAAACCTCATTTTAAATGAAGTAGGGAAGGGGTGCCTGTGTGGCTCAGGTGGTTGAGCGTCTGACTTTGGCTCAGGTCATGATCTCACAGTTTGTGGGTTTGAGCCCCGCGTCAGGCTCTATGCTGATAGCCTGGAGTCTGCTTTGGATTCTGTGTCTCCCTCTCTCTGCCCCTCCCCCACCTGTGCTCTGTCTCTTATTTATTTTTGAAAGAACTAAATGTTAAAAAATTTTTTTTACTAAAAAAAAATTAAAAGAAAATAAATGAAGTAGGGAAGACCTGAAGATGGAGCTCTCATACACGTAGCACTGATTGCAACTGGAAGAAGAAAGATAATTCTTATATTGACTAAGAAGGACATTTTTCACATTGGAATTTCACCTCCTGCTTTTAAGAAGGAAGATCTCTCCTTGCCCCAGCAACGATGCACTAACCACCCCTTGCAGCCAATGAGAAACCACCACAAACTGAAACTCTCATTCTTCTCCAGTGAACTTTTGTTCAAGCAATCCTCCCCAATTTCATCCTGAAACCTAATAAAAGCCGACCTTCCCTTTGTCTCTTTGGACTTGCTTGTCCTAAATTGCGGTTCCTGCTGTTCCCAAATAAACTCATTTTGCTAGTAAAATAACTGGCTATTTTGTTTTTAAGGTTGACACTGTACTGTCGATGCAAATTAGACAGACATTTTAGAATCTCTAAAAGTAATAGAGTTATTCAAGTCCAAGTTGGGCCAGCTGCCTGGGAAAACACGCTCGTCACAGGGAAGAAAGTGCTCTGGAGAATGAACAGATTTTACAGGGTGATATACTTTTTTTACATCTTGTAAAAGCCCAGAAGATCATAGATTAGCATGTAGGCAGGAATCATGAGTTTTATCATAAAGGAATGTAGGGAGCAGGAGCATTGATCAAAATCTCGAGGACAAGATGGTTTTCCCTTAGGCTGCTCATTCACAAAACAGATGTACAATGCATGCATGCATGCATGGTGGGCCACAAATCAGGTTTCGGTTTGAACAAAGTTTATATACAGTCATGTTGATTTAGAAAGAAATCTAACATGGCTTTCCTTGTATATCAGGCCTTTAGAGAGTTTTTCCACCGTCAACAGGACACAGTGTCAGAGAGGCGGGATCCAGAGAAGACACACAATAACTCCGAGGCTGATGAGCACACAGGTGCCGGTAGCCACAGAGCCCATGAAGCTCGCTGCTTTTTGCTGACCTTGGGGTTTGAAGGGAAGTCTCTCCTGGATTTTGAGCTCTTGTCTTTTTGGGTTTTGAGCTCTCTGGCTTTATCCAGGTTCTGTTTTCATTTTTATAAAGGCATCGCCCTTCCTGGTGAGTACTCTTTTGCTTTTCAGTTTGTTGAAGCTTCCTGGTAAGCTACCCATTGTGTTCAAAAGTAGGGAACATATGATTCCAGGTGTTTTAGAACAGCTGTTGGAAAACAGGGCCCCTCAGAGTTAAGACATCATAGGGAACCCAAAGGCAAGAGAGCTTCTACCTGGTCCTCGGACCAGATTCTTGTGCCTTTCTGGAAACCTGGCTAAACTTTTGGGTAATTTGGATTGTCCTGGCCACGCTGGGGTACATTTGTTTTAGAGAAGTCTACCTGAAGGGGCACCCTTAGAAGTGATGATTCCAAACCTCTTGGAGACAATGGAATATCTTCTCTGATTGATATGCAGAAGCTTCTAAAAGACTAAAATGGAGATCCTTAAAAGATTTTGGGCCATCTGAGCAGGTAATTTTAACTTAGTCCATCTGCCAGAAACACAATTTGCATCAAATTATTTTCTTTTCAGTTTTGTACCTGAGACATGGCTAAAATTTCTAAATACAGGCTATAAGATCTCTGTGTCTCTCTATGTTATATATGGCACAGATATATGGTATTTTTCTACCTCCAGGTGGTATTGCGAACATTAATTTGTAAAGATATCTAATTGGCTTAAAGAAAATTAAGCCTTTATATAAATCGAATATACTCTCAGAAATAAAGGAACTAATCCAAATGTTTTTCTTTTTCTTTTTTTTTTTTTTTTAAACTTTATAGTTTATTGTCAGGTTGGTTTCCATCCAAATGTTTTTCAAGTTCATATGATCTGAGATAATCTCGATAAGTAAACACTAGTTTAAGTTTGTTGGTTTGACAAAAACAGGCATGCCTTCAGAGTTATCAGCATTAAATAGAATGGAGATAAACAACTTTTTCTTCCTGGGTGTACTAATCAAATAAGCTCTTGCTCTTACATTGCAAAAATTTGCCAACAAGAGAAATAGGATGGTGGTTAGCTGTTTAGTGTCTAATCCAGGTATATTTGTTAAAGGTAACTAATTAATACAAATGTAAATAAGACTAAAGGTTACACTAAGTTAAACTAAATAATGGATACTCATTAAATACCTAAATCATATCCATATAAGGTAAACATTAAATACTAAACACAAGTATTAATTATCCATATCCATATCCATATAAGGTAAACATTAAATACTAAACATAAGTATTAATTTTTGGCTTAATTTTTGTAGTGATACAAAAAATATTTGGATTAACAAACATTTTGTACGTCACCTTCAAAAAATTGAAATGTATTTATAAGTTTGCTAATCTACTAGAGGATGCTAATATGTGACAGCTCGCAATTGCCTTCTTCCTAGTTTTCATTGGAAAGCCAAGATTATAAACATTTTAAAAATTGAAGGACATGTCAAAACTACAAAATGAACCCCCCAAATTCAGAACACTTAGGGTAATAAACATGAATTAACTCTGCACAAAAGTGTGC
This sequence comes from Cryptoprocta ferox, assembly GCA_028646485.1. NCBI lineage: Eukaryota > Metazoa > Chordata > Mammalia > Carnivora > Eupleridae > Cryptoprocta > Cryptoprocta ferox. The sequence continues at coordinate 143,276,635 of CM053573.1, read as the reverse complement.
ATTAATGCTGACAAAATGCAGGTAACACAACAGGCCCCCCTTTGGAAGGTGAGAAACAATGGAACTCTCATGAAACCTTTCTCCTACTGTGGAAAGATTCACTGTATCTTCTTGTTTCTCAAACCACCATCACAGACCATTGATGAATTATGATTAACATTCATTTCAACAGAAAAAAAAATATCACCTGCATCTATATAGATAAATGGATAATATATCTTCAAATTGATTTAAAATTTGTAATGGATTTATTGTAGGTTATCTCTCTATATATGAAAAATAACTTCATAAAATACGAAAGAGAGTCCATGTATGAAATATACTAAAAGTAGGAAATATGTGTCAGTTTATTAAACTTTTATTTTAGTCACATAGATGGTTTTATATATAGAGGCATGTGCTGGATTATAAAATATACTATATTGTCTTCACTGTGGAAATGCTCCAACATGTTTGAAAGGCACTGCTCTTCTACCACGGTAAACTGAGCAACAGCTGAAAAGGCCATAAGGACCATCACCTCTCCCGTGCTGTACACACACAGCAGTAACTCCCCAAGGCCAGGTTGTCATCAATCTCAGACAGGATCATCTTTTGTTGCCTGGTCTTTCCAGACTCGCAGCCAGGCAGCAATCCTTGTTGAAAAGAACTTCCCACATTGCTTATAAAGACTTGCAAAGCTGGGTGGCAGCTTCAGATGTTTCTAGCTTTGCCATCAGTTGATATTTTTTAATGTTTATTTCTTATTATTTTGAGAGAGAGACAGATAGAATGCGAGTGGGGGAGGGGCAGAGAGAGAGGGAGACACAGAATCCCAAGCAGGCTCCAGACTCTGAGCTGTCAGCACAGAGCCCAACGTGGGGCTCAAACCCACGAACCACGAGATCATGACCTGAGCTGAAGTTGGATGCTTAACCGACTGAGCTACCCAGGTGCCCCATCTGCCATAAGTTTAGAAGTTGTTGTCCCATTTTTCAAATCTTTATTCTACTTAACTCATAGCCACCCTTTTTAGCAACAACACGGGGATCCTGTGCCCAGTCTAACAGCACTGTCAGGATGAGCCTACAGATACCAGTGAATCTCAGACTGTCATTTTTAAAACGTGCATGGCTTATTTTAACTATATTATATAAAAGGAGTTTATATTTATTTAATGTAAAGCATAAGCAATTATGCTAAGTTCTAAGAGTAAATCTTCAACGATTCTGTAACATCTGCCTTAATCATTTCTTTTCTAGATCTGTTTTGTAAGTTTTTTGAAATTGAGAAAATAACATTTAAACTAATAAAGTTGAAATATTCAGCAAAAAAGGAGTTTTAAAAAATAAAATTACCAGAAATAATGATGAAAGAAAATTCTATGAAAAGTAAGGAAAATAGAACATGGGTAGGTTGTTTGTTTGGATAAGGAAAGATAGAGAAGGACTTTTTGTTCTGTTTTTTTGGTAAAGGAAAAAAAGCAATCTGTCTTAATGTCAAATGATTACTCCAGAATAAGAAAGGAGAAAGATAGGACAAAACCTAAATAGATAGAAAAAGGTGTAGAGGTTTATGGAAAAGGAATCTTGAAAAAGAATGGTCAAACTGCCTAAAAATTAAATTATTATTATAATTGTTTTAAAATAAGCCTTGATAACAGTAATGTACTTATGCAAAACTAAAACTTAATTACTTCTGTTAAAAAGACAAAGTTTTCTTGGGCTACTGCTCTGCTTTTTGTAAGATGCCCTGAAAGGTTTTGTTTACCTTTTAACGTAATCTATGTAGGGGGTGCATGGGTGGGTCAGTTGGTTGAGCAAAGGACTCTTGATTTCAGCTCAAGTCATGATCTCATGGTTGTGAGATCAAGACCCCTGTTGGGCTCCGCACTGAGTGTAGAGCCTGCTTAAGGTTCTCTCTCTCCCTCTGTCCCTCCCCCACTCGCGCATGCTCTCTCGTAAATAAATAAATAAATAAATAAAATCCATGTAGAAAAGAAAAGTTTTGTGTTTTATCAAAATAATCTCCTATACTTCATGTTGTCTTTATGATCAGGTCTTCAATTACTCAAGTAAACTGAGTGTTCTGGGCATAAAAGGGTTAAGTTTTGCTTACAACTATATGACCCTTTGTGTTTGCCTTTGACTTATTTCATCATCATGTTGGCCCAATAGACAACTAAATATCATTTCATAATGATCTGGGATCTTATTTGGTCAACTGCCTAATGTCTTCTGATATTTTTTATAAACTTCCCCAAATCAAGTTCTAATTAAAGTCTTTTTGGCCTAAAAATAATGTAAGAATTTCCAGAGGCTTCCTGGAACTTTTCAAAAGATTTGTCCCCTCTCCTAATAAAAATGGAGATATTATTCTAATTAGGATTGTTTGAGTTGTTAAATTACGTGTGAAGCATTGTCAGATAAGAATAGTAAGGTTTCTTTATGTTGTATTTGTGTAGGTATATGTTATTAGGGGAATTTTATATCATTTCTAGAACACATAACATATACTTACACAAATACAACATAAAGAAGTCATAATTTTAATTAAAATGTTGTGTGTCACAGAAATAACCACATTTCCTTGTCAATTATATCATAATAAACTCTCATCAGCTCTGCAACTATGGCGGTGGCGGTGGTGGCTGCTGCTGCTGCTGCTTCTGCTTCTTCTTCTTCTTCTTCTTCTTTTAAAGTAGGTTCCAGGCCCAGCATGAAGCCCAACGCGGAGCCTGAAATCATGATCCTGAGAGTAAGGCCTGAGCTGAGATCAAGAGTTGGACACTTAACTGACTGAGCCACCCAGGGACCCCTAACCGTTGCCATTTTTAAGTCTTCTGTAATTTACAATGATTGATTTAAGTGCTTCATCTTCTAAGAGATTCAAGAAGAAGACTTTGACAAGTATTCCAGAACACGGGTTTTGATAAATTTAGGGTCATAATGCTGAACTGGGTAAGAATTTCTAAAACTCTGGAAAACTGACTGCTTTCACGTTTTATCTTCTAGAGTTAAAAGATCCCCTTTTCTCCTCTTCTTTAAGCTATCTATAACGTACAGCCATTTAGTAAATTATCTCTTTACGAAAAAGTTTGAAGCATTTATCTTTTTCTCCCTACCTGATCCCTCCAGAACTCTGAAACCCTTTATTAGTCTTATTTTTTGTGACAATGTACGCATTTGTGTAGGCTCAACAAGAATCTGTTCTCCGTGTCACAGAACTCCCTAATGCACCTAGCCCCTGCTTCTTTGATCCACAATTGATAAAAGAAGATATATTTCCATATTGTAAACACCTAATTGCTTCTATTCAAATTACATTGCTTTAGTAGAACAATCTTTTCGCAGCACCTATCCAGGAGACAAAGACCTTAAACATCACGCCCTGCAACCCTAGCACTTCGTCTATTGGAAAAGACATCCCCAGAAAGCCTCAACTGCATGGGAAAGGCTCCTATAAGGTGTTGTTCACCAAACCTTGTGCTGCCAAACTCCAAGCAATAGACTTACGGTTTTACGTGTCACAGCTAAAGAAATCGCAAAACCCAGACAGGACTTGCATACCAACCACTGACCGTTCCAGGAGTAGAAGCAGATGACAGCCGAAGGAGAAGGCCTTCCCAAGATGGCCAACCCAGGCCTGTACACCCTCTTCTTTTCCACAGACAATGCTCTTATCCGCATTTCTCAATCTATTGAAATAAAGATTAGCGATTGGATCTGTCGCCAGAACTCCAATCTGTTCATGATGTTGGAGACCCCTTGGTCTTACCTGTAGTAACTATATTCACTTTAGTCCCAGATGTCACTGCTGATTTTACTCATGAACCTATGGATTTCACCTGTAAGTTTGAGTTGTTAAGACTTTCCCCACTCACAATCACACTGGCTCAACTAAACACCTCCACCTCTGTCAATTTTATGACCCCCTCACTTCCTCATCTTCTTTTCCTTACCTAAATACAATCTGTTCCCCTGGGAAAGGGAAAGACAAATGGGTTTACACCCTCTTGGTGAGGTTTTTAGAAAAGACACCTTTAGGAAGGGATATCCTCTTGTAGAATGTCACCCCAACATCTCTGACCCATGGCTTGAAAGTATCAGTGAATTCACCTAATGAATCTAGCAATAACCAGAACTAGGACTGGGGTCCCTTCACCTGGTGTTTGTGGTGGACACACTTCCCGGGGGCACATGGATGTTTAGATTGCTGGTGAATCAGAGGACAGTGCTTACTGGGACATTTCTCTGTCCCTGTTAATACACACCATGAATCAGAAGTCCCCATTGGTCCACTCCATTGAACCTCCACGTCTGTCATGAATGGGAGCTTTCAGGCATATATGACTCTGGGTTTCCCTCCATAAGGAGAGCCTTTCTCACATGGGTCAGAATAAATGCCAACAAATGCAAGATCAGAAGCAGTAAAAGCCTGACAAGGATCACTTGACTCACTGGCTACAGTGATTTTGGATAATGGCATAGCCCTCGATTATCTACTGGCTGAACAAGGCGGCATTTGTGCAATAGTGAATACCGCCTGCTGCACATGGATACATTCCTTCAGGGAAGTAAACATATAGCTGCATAAAATCAGAGAATAAGCACACTGACTACAAAGCATTCCACCTAATGATCTATGGTCCTTTGATCTATTTAGCTAGCTGTCTTCCGGTCGGACTCTTGGTTCAAAATGACTATGCTCACTGGGTCATTATTCTGCTCCTTATTTTTGTATAATCAGTTTAAAACTTTTAACCTGTTGCCTGTCAGATCTCTGCAGAACTTCAGAACACCTCACTCTTGATCCTCGATGCTTCTGAGGAAAGATCTTGATCATGTCGGGGAGGTGAGTAAGCACATGAGTAAGGGAACCTTCATTAAAATGGAGCCAGGAAGCCCTGGAAGGGGAGCTCTCACGCACGCAGCACTCACTGCAGATGGTGTAGCCGGCAGGAAGAATGAAGAACAATCCTTATCTTGACAAGGGAGGGCACTTTTCTCAATAGGAATTTCTCTGTTGCTTTTAGGAAAAACAACATCTCTTCCTGCCCCCACAACAGCCATCGCTTGCGGCCAATGCGAAGCCACTTTTTCTTTAACCTATAGCTGTTCTCCAGTGAATTTTTATTCTGAACAATCCTCCACAATATCCTCCTAAAAAATAACAAAGGCTGACCTTCTCTTGATCTCTTCCACTCACCGGTGATTTGCCATAGTTTGCTGGTCCTTGAATTTCAATTCCTCTGCTCTTCCCAAATGAACGCATCTGCTGGTAAAATAGATGATTTTATTGTTAGGGTTGACATCCCCAAGAGCTGCTCCTCTGACCCAGCCTCTCAAGACCAATGCCTCGTTCTAGGTGTGGCAACCCTGACCTGTACTATGCACGCATGCTCAGCTCATCAGCAGTCCCGGCGGGTGGCCCTGGAGCCAGGCACCGCAGGAATGGTGTGGAGGGGACCCACACCTGAAAGCCACCCTGAGGTGACAGCTGCACGTTGGCCACAATCCGCCCCCATTTGGGGTTCTCCCTGATGGAGTCCCGGGCTTCTCCAGCAAACAGGAATCCCAAGCGGCTCTTATCGGATGACGGATGCCCCATTCAGCCCACCTGGCCCTGCCCTGGCAAGGCGGCCCGGTATCACCCGGCGCTGTCTTCAAAGGGAATGTGTGAACGTGTATAGGTGAGGACTTGGATTGAGGCAGATGCCTTGTGTCTACAACATCCTGTTCTGGGACACAGCCTCCCTGGCTCTGTGCCCTTTTCCAGGTTCCTGGCTCCCTTGACCTCTACTTACTGTGCACGTGGAGTTTGGACCCCTTCGGCCAGCCTGAGGCAGCCGGGACCCTCCAGGCCAGGGAAGCTGGGGCCAAAACAGCTGCACAGGCTCTGGCCCAGTCCCCCAAATCACCCTGAGGCGGAAGCTGCTAATTTGCCATCATCTGTCTCGATTTGGACTTGCTCCCTGAAGGGGTCCGGGCTTCTCCAGCGACGAGAACTCCCAGGTATCTCATATCAGATGACAGCTATCCCAGCCAGTCTGTGCAGGTCTGCTGTGACAAGGGAGGCCAGGATGTAGCTCTCTCTTCAAAGGGAATATGCGCATTTGTGTTCGTTAGGTCTTGTAATGAGGCAGATACTTGTGTCCCCAAGATCCTGCTACCACGACCCAGCCTCTGCCTATATGTGCCTTGTTCCAGCTACCAGCATTCCTGACCTGCACATGCGCAGTGCCCACTCCATGAGCCGTCCTCAGGCAGCTGGGACTCTCTAGGCCTGTGGAGCATAGGCGTGCACAACCACCTGCATGGCCTCCAGGGTGGAAGGAGGCCACCCCCTAAAATCTTCCAGAAGCAGCAGCTTTGAAATGGCAACAGCCATTCAAATGGCTGTGAATTCCATTCACATTTGGACTCGATCCCTGATGGAGACCCGAGCTCCTCCAGCAATTGTGGTCCCCAGGTGTTTCTTGCTGAGGGATCTCTTGGCTGGTCTGCCCAGTCCTGTCCTGAAAAGGAAGGGCAGAGGTGCCTGGGTGGCTCAGTCGGTTGAGCCTCCCACTTCAGCTTAGGTCATGATCTCACGGTTTGTGAGTTCGAGCCCCACGTCGGACTCTGTCCTGACAGCTCCGAACCTGGAGCCTGCTTCAGATTCTGTGTTTCTCTCTCTCTCTCTCTCTCTCTCTCTGTCCCTCCCCTGCTTGCTCTCTGTCTCTCTCTCTCAAAAATAAACATTAAAAAAAAGAAAGAAAGAAAAGGAAGGGCAGATCCCTCCAGCTTTGCCTTCAGAAGGAATATGTAAATTTGTGTCGGTTAGGGCCTGGAGTTAGGCAGATGCGACAGACGCCCAGGAGTCCGCTCTTGAGACCTGGCCTCCCTGTCTTCCTCGTTCCAGATTCCCACGACCCTGAATCGTGTGCCCCTCTTTCAGCCAGCCTGATGCAGCTGGGGCCCACCAGGCGGTTACAACTGGGGCTTGAGCCCAAGCACCTGCACGGATGCAGTGTGGCGGGGCCCACTCACAAACATCACTCTGAGCCACCATCTGCAAATCGGCCACTCTCAGTCCCCATTTGGACTTGCTGCCTGAGGGGGTCTGGGGCCTCTTCAGCCACCAGTGCTCCCAGGAGTCTCTTGTTAGATGACAGCCTGGCCAGCCTTCCCTGCCCGTGACCTACAAAGAGAGTCCAGTAACCTAAAGCTCTACATTCGGGGGAATACTGCCCATTGGATTGGTTAGGGCTTGGAGTGTGCATACACCTTCTCCCTGAGAGCCATGCCTCTGCCAGTGCTATTAAGGCGAGGGCACTATTCTAGGTCCCTGGCTACCCTGAAATGGGCCATAGTTTACCCCATTCAGCCAATCTGAGGCACCTGGGGCTCTCTCATGGGGGGGGAGGCTGTGGCCAGCACAATACTGGCATAGGTTACAGTGTGGAAAGGGGCCCACCCCCGAAAATCACCCCAGGGTGGCAGCCGCAAATGGGTAGCATTCAACCCCCATGCGGACTGCTGCCTTATGGGGTCCTGGGCTTCTCCAGAAACCCAGCATCCCAGATGTCCTGTTATGGAGGATACTCTGTCCTGTGTCCCCAGCTCCTCTGTTCTGTCTCCGGCAAAACATTTGAAAAAGTTCAAGCTCTGACTTTGGGAGAATATTCCATAATGGATAGATAGGCCTTGTTATTAGGCCAACACCTTGTACCACAAAGAGTCTGATCGCCTGGCCAGGCCTCGTCCAGAGTGGCTATATTCCTACTCTGCCCTGAGCTCACCCATGCTGGCACATAACCCGTCAGCTGCCCTCACACAGCCAGCCCTCCAGACCGTGGACCCAGGCCCCTCCCCACCCACCAGCATCGCCTCAAGGGTGAATACACCCAGAAAACTGTACTGAGGCTGTCGCTGACCAAAGGGGTCAGCCCCCCTGTGTCCCGAGGTTCTGCAGACATGAAGTGTCCCAGCTGTCTGTTCTTAAGGGATACCAAGGCCAGCTCTCCAGGCCCAGCCCTGGAAACACCGCTGAGGTTGCTCAAATTCTGCTTCAGAAAGAATATGCACATTCTTGGAATTGCATATTGGAATTCCAATGGCATACTGGAAAAGCTTGGAATTATGCAGATGCAAGTAAGGCACATGGCCTACTCCTGTGACCTGGCCTCTCCCTAGTGCGGCTCCCTGACCTGGGCAGCACGCACACGCACGCACGCACGCACGCACGCATGCAGTCGCACACTCGCAGCCAGTTGGGCTCAGGACAGTTCCAAAGCCTGCGATTGCCTCAGTGGAGGAGAGTGTCCACTCTCCAGAAAGGTTTCCGAGGTGGCGGTTTTACGCTGGGAACGGACAGTCCCAGACTTCCCTAACCATCAAGGCCCCCATCATGCCTTAATAAACTGTACTTGGACCCTCCGTCTCTGCCAGATCCGGGCAAGGCCGTCTTCCAGCTCTGGTTTCGGTGGAATATGCCCATTTGTGTCAGCGAAGGCTTGGAATCAGGCAGGTGCCAAGGGCACAAAACAGCACCCCCCCCCCACCTTGAAATCGCTTCCCTGGACACTGTCCTGTCCCCAGACTCTGCCTACACCTCCCTAGGCAGTGGCTCATGCGATGTACGTTCCACGTCAGCCCTCTGAGGGCAGCTGGCTCATTGGGTCCAGAACCACCCACGGGGGGCTCAGGGCGGAGGGATCTCCAGCCCCTGCCTCCACTCAGTGCCCATTTTCACTGACCGCCTGATGGGGTCGCACGTGTCCCTTGTTGGAGGAGCCCCGGCAGCCCAACCAGGAGCTGTGCCTTCAGAAGGACTAGAGATGCATGTTTGTGTAGGTTGGGGCTTGGAAGGAGGCAGAAGCCCTGCATCTCCAACAGCCTGCTCCTGGGACTGTCCTCGCCAGACCCAAGTTGTGTCCAGCGCTCCGCCCCCGAACTTGCAGGTCGCGCATGCGCAGTATGGCCACCTCGGAGAGCCGGCGCCCTTCCATCCTGAGATCTTGGGAGGATCCCTAGCCTCCTAGCTGGAGAAAACCCACCCCTGCAGTTCTTCCCGAGGCAGAAGCTCTCAAAGGGCTATAGCTAGTGTGCATTTGGACCAGCCGTCTGCTGGGAGCAGACACCCGGGAGATGCCCTCCCGCCATCAAGGCTCCCGGGTGTCTCTTATTGAAGGATGGGAGCAGCCAGTCAGCCTGGCCCCACCCTGGCAAGACGGTCGCCTTGCCTCCTGCTCTGCCTGCAGGGACAGTGTACTCTTTTGTGTAGGTAGGGTATGGAAGTAGCCAGATGCAGGTCTCCCAAATAGCCTATACCCTTGACCCGGCCTGACCAGTCGCTTGCCCTGTTCCAAGTCCTTGGCTCTGCGGACCTAGAGGCTTGTACCTTTGCTTGTTGTAGCCTGTCAGTCCTCAAAATCGATTTAGACTTTAGGATTTGTGGTCAGCCACTTGTGGATTGAAGAATGGGAAATGAGAACCATGGGGTCTCGATGCATATTTCATGCTGGATTTTTGTTTGGTTTGCTAATGTATGGAGACTGGAAATGAATTCTAGGTACCAAGGCTGAGAGTCCCTTCCAATCTCCCGAGGGTTGCTTCTGGTCTTTCTGAAGACGTTGTGCAGAGGTTAAGGTCAGAGCAAGACACCGGACCCTACACTCAGGTCTACTGCATTGTTCAGTTGGAGCGTGCTCTCTCCAGTTGTCTGATGTCAGTATTTAGCGCAGCCCTGAGCAACCGAGGGAAAAAGCTGGGTGACTTGCAAAATATCCATCATGGGAATCCACAGACAAATTGCAATGTTAATTTATGAGCTGGGTTTCTTATGCTAACTTGGTTATTTAAAGCCACCAGAACTTTCTAATACTGCCTTCCCTGATGCAGCTCTAATATCTCCTTGACATAGCATTTCCATTACAGCTTTTCTTCTAAGAGAAGAGAAGGAACAGTAGATGATGCTAACAATCGGCCAGTGAGTCGCTGGGTGACCTTGGGGAGTGATTCGATTCCCAGGTGCCCAAGGATCAGGCCAACTGTGTATGTGATGCCTTATGGATGGGGAGTTTAAGGGACTCATCCCTCTGGTGTGCTTTTTTCTGCTCTATGGAGGCCAGACAGGACTGCTCCTCCCATAACTGCTGGGCTGTGAGCGGATTCCTCAGGTCCCGCCTCTCTGTAAGCCTTATCAGCTGAGAGCTTTGGAACAAGTCAGGACTCATGTCACTGGCTTTGGGTTTCCAGGGGGATGCAGGGGGTGTAGTGCAACTTCATAAGAAAAGTCATCTTGGTGGTTCCATGAAGGACATATTGGCATTTAAGAAATCACACAAATGCCAATCCATTGCTGTCTGCTTTCTGCAGCTCACACCCCAGGCCACTCCCAGGTGACCATTAAAGTAAGAGTGATGGTTGGGTGTACAAGCATCGTCAAATTGAGCCAACATTCATTACATTTTCCTTTGCTGCAATTTATTAGATGGTAGCAGGTCTGTTTTCTCAATGGTATTTTAGAAATACTCAAATGTATTTGAAATCTTTGATCACTTAGCAATAAATATGTAGGGAGGCAGCCCTGAAATCTGTTGGACACCACTGAGGACTTTGGATGTACTGCCCAGATCCCCTTTTGGGAATGAAGGGCTTATTCCCCCAGATGCACAGTAGCTTTCCCAGGGAAGTGCTTCCTCTCAAGAAAACTGCCTTGCCCAAGCTCATACCCCTTCCTGTGGCAACTGAATGAGACATCTGGTCAACCCAGAGGTATTAAAGGCCCGGGCCCCTCACCCCAACTCGAGATAGCTCCTGAGCTGAGCCATCATTGGAACTGTGCCACAGCTCAGCTCTGCTTCCCCTCTACTCATTTCAGCTTGTTTTCCTTCCCTTCTCCAGATGTTGGTCCCAAGGACGCTCTGTGATAAACCTCCTGCACACAATATTCTGTGTCAGGGTCTGATTCTGGGAGAACCTGACCTGAGACAGTACTGCCACATAACCTGCCCAACAAACCCAGCCAGCTCAGTGGCTTAGAGCGAGCATTTGTCCCTCCTGTTCACAGGCCTGTGGGTCATCAGGGGCAGCTCTGCTCCAACTGCTGGCCATCTGGGCTTGGCTTTGAGCTCTGAGTTTGTGCAGGCCTACTCTGTGTGTCCCTCATTTGTTCTTCTCAGGGCTACTCCTTCTTTCTGGGCTAGCTCACAGGAGTGCAGAACCATGGGCAGAAATACAGGATGCCTCCTAAGGCCTTGACTGAGAATTGGCTCTGTCTCTTTGCCTTCATGGCCATGGTCAAGTGTGACATCGATGGAGCAGGGGAATCGACTCCGCCCACGGTAGCCCACTGTGAGGTCCTGTAGCACAGGGAGGCAGGCAAGAACTGAGAACAGGAATTCAATCTCCCCCAATCATTGTTCTCTCCTTCATCCGCTCATGTAGTGCTTGTTGAGTGTGAACCATGTGCCAGGCATCGTTGCAGGTGCTGAGGCTCAAAGGATGGGCAGGACAATTTCCCTGCCTCAGGACACTTGCAGTCCAGTGAGAGAGCCAATGAGCAGCGCATTACAGCGCAGAGTGCTAAATGCCATGACCAGAGTGAGCACAGCGTCCATGGGGACATAAAGAAAGGGCACTGTAGCCACTTCTGTTGCTTTCTGACTCCCAGCACCCACTGTTCCTTCCAGTTAGCACTCTGACTTTCTTTGCCAGTGACTGAATTGGAGGTACACAGTCTTGGGGGGTCGTAAACCAGGGACACGGCCCACTGTTATCATGGGGCCAATCACATGATAGTATATTTCCGGGTCTCTGCCACTTGGCTGAATGACATGAGACAATGGATGGAGCCTACCCACTTCAGGGACAGCACTGCGCTAGACACCAGGTCATTCCTGCTGTCCCCTTCCCACATCTGATGCTCCGGCATCCTGGCCACTCTTGGGGATACCTTACATCCCCGTGACAACTTTCCATTTTGCTTACGTCTGCCAGATGGAGTTTCTACTTTAACTGAACCCATATCTGAACACAGACTTGGGCAGGGGGAAGGAATAGGAGAGCAGCCAAAAAGAGGAAGCCTATGCAGCCTAGCCCTTAAGTATGAGAAAGGGCTGGCAAGGGGAAAGAAGGGCAGAGGGTCTCCAGGGAGAAGGGGCAGTGTGCACGGAGACCTGGAGGCAAATGCCTGGCATATTTAGGAAGTACAGGCAGAGGATGAGGAAGTGTCTGTGTTTATAAAACTGACACCCAAGGTCAATTTGCATAAATACCAGAGCATGGGATGTGTGGGAGGCACACAGGTCTGTGGGGCAAGCTACAAACTCCCTTTGCTCTTCCAGAAATGCGATTTTGTGAGGCCCCGGCCCACCCTCCTTAGCAGCTGTAACTTTAGTCGGTTACTCCCAGTTAGGGAGGTGCATTTACCCATGTCCACATTGCCCTGGGTGCAGGAGGCAAGCATGGAGAAGGCAAGACTGAGGCAGTATGAGGCCATGGGATGGAGGGCACAAGAGTGAGGATAAATACCAGCCCAGGCACGGGAGCAGGCTGGATGGGGGCACCGGGCCTTTGGGGGCGGGACCGGTAAGCGGCCTGGAATCCAGGTACTGCTGCTGAAAGGGAGGACTGCAGAACTGCAGAATCGGCAAGGGCAGAGGACCGTTAGGCGTCAGAGGTTACCGGGGTGGGAGACGCACCAGCCCACCTTATGCCAAGAGGAACAATCAGGGTAATTGTGACAGTCACAGCCCTACTTCCGATTCCTCTGGAAACGCTTTCCTGGGTCTGGGATGCACCTCAGCTGAATTCTGGCGTCACCTGCCGTCGGCTGCCTGCTGCCCTCTCCTGGCCTGTCGCGGAACTACAACCCCCGCGACTACGTGGGCGGAGGCAGGCACCCAATGGGAGGGGGTCAGGGCTCGGGGATATTTTTGTTCGGCCCCCACATACTACAGATGAAGGAACGGAGTCCCGTGGAGGGAAATGACTTTTTTTCTGGGTCTTAGGGCCACTTTTGATGGACTGGAGCTTCCTAATCTACAGGAACAGATGATCTCTGTGACCCATGCTTCCCTCCAAACCGGTGACACGGGGGCCGCCGCTGAGAACTTACCCTTGGACTTTGACCACAGATGCTATAGAAACTTGTCCACATCTGCTGCGTGACTGTAGCTGTTTTTCATCCCAAAACACGCTGGATTCTGACGCACCGGAGCCTTGGGAGAAGAATTAAAGGAGAATTAGAGGCCTGGTTCCTTATCTTTCAGGGAAAGATATCCAATCATGGATACTTCTAGATTCCAGAGATGTAGGCAGAAGGGGTTGGACAGAACCTCCCGAAGGACGTGCTGGTGCTCGGTTCCCTGCCATCAGGTAACCAAGCTGATGTCCTGAGGCCTGAGATTGAGAGCTCCTTTGATCTGAGTGGCCACTGTTCGTCATGAACTCAGCCTTTCTCCTCGGGAATCCAGTCTCAGGCACAAGTCTCTGACCCTCAGGTGGTGCGTGGCTTGTAGATAAAATGAAAAAAATCCTTCGTCTATGGGATGCTGAGGGTGAGACCCATGGTGACCTTAGGAGCTATGTGACACCGTGCTGCTGTCCGCCTGGGCCCTGGAATGACTGGCTTGAGCAGACACCCCATCCACCTCACTTCCCACCACAATCTAGAAACACCTAATTTGTACTATTACATGTGTAAGATGTATAGCTTTATTGCGTCACGTCACCAAAGTTTGGGCAGTGATGATAGAACAAAGCAATTCACTAATAAACGATGCAAGCCTTGGAATCTCTTGAGATTGCGTTAAGTACCAGTGGAGAGTGAGCGTGGACACCCCACCGGCCAGTTGTGCCACCCTGTGCAGCGACTCCGGGGCATCCCTGCCCAGGAGGGGGGCCAGCAGGGGGAAGGCATCATCTCTGATGTCAAGGTTTGAGCATGCTGAGGCTTAAGGACATGCAATACCTTGCACAGTCCACAGTCCACCTGGCAGGACTCAAACCTGCATTTCCAGAAGGTTGGTAGAGTACCGTGGGGGGAAGGGCCGTCTTCCCTACCGCATTAGAGACCGCGTCAGAACCCCACCCGTATTGCCTCAGGTCTCACCCCCAGGAGGCAGCACCTTCGTCTTTGTCTGGGGGCTGCCTGCAGGTGCTGGAGTCCCCTGGCCTGGGCACCTGGCCAGCGGAGGTGCCTGGGAATTTACAGCCTCCGGGGGCGCCCACTGGATCGCCAGCGCAGGGCTCTAAACGCCCCAGCTGTCTCCCACTAAGACAGTCTGAGTGTCACCTACGCTGTCCCTGAGCTTCCTTGTGGAATGGAGCCAAGGGGGAGCCTCCACGGCACTTTGCCTGATACCCACCCTTGCATGGCCTCCCCCCTTCTTGGTCCCACCTCCGCACTCCAGGCTTTCCCGCGAATGCTTGTCACGGGTAGGAACCTGCCCCAGGGCATTTAAGCCGAGTGTGCCCACTTCCTTATCTGCGGGGCAAGGAGGGGAAGGCATTTGCCAGGGGTCCCGCGGAGCAGAGGAGCCCCAGCGCCCAGACATCGCCCTCGGCTGCCCCAACATCTGGTGCGGGGCGGGGTCTCCACTCCTACAGTCTTGGCCTGTCCCCTGGCATCGAGGCGGGCGTCGGAGCTCGAACTTGGAGTAAACCGACGGAATCGCCCAGAACGGCCCTCACCCGGCCTCCCGACGCTCTGCTTCGCGTCCCTTCCGCTAAAATAACGGGGGGCCATCCCCCGAGCAGACAGTTCTAGAGCCTCTGTTTGTGCCTGGTAGTGTTCTGGGCGCTGGAGAATCCAGGTGGACAAGACGACCCGCACGTCGGCCGCTCACAAGGGAGACGAGACCCCGGAACGCCCGCGCTGACACGTGCTTGGAAGAAACTCCGGGGCCGAGAGGGAGGGAGGCCGCCGAGTCGCGGAGGTCAGGGGATCTGCGCACGGTTTGTGCGGCTCCCCTGCCCCGTGGCAGGAGGATGCTGCGCTTGAGCGTCAGGGGCGGAGTCAGGGTGGCACACGCTCGGCGCCCGGTGGACCCGGGGGCCTCGTCTGGGCCCTCGGCCTGTGCCACGTTGCTGCGCGGCGGGGAGGCCCAGCTCGGGGCAAGGGGTGTGGCTTCTGACTGCGCATGCGGAGTTTGTGGCGCCCCCCCACCCCCCATCGGCCTTCCGGCGGACCGAGGATGGCGTGGGCGTTGTCCTCAGCCTCTCAGAGAAGCCAGTACCTCGAAAAGGAGAACAGGCTGGGCACCTCGGGGGCTCAGCCGGTTAAGCCCCGGCTCAGGTCATGATCTCCCCGGTCACGAGTTCGAGTCCTGCGTCGGGCTCTGTGCTGATGGCTCAGAGCCTGGATTCTGCTTCGGATTCTGTGTCTTCCTCTCTCTCTGCTGTCCCCGCTCATGCTCTGTCTCTCTCTCGCTCTCTCTCAAAAATAAATAAACATTATTATTATTTTTTTTTTTTTAAAGGAGAACAGGTGTTCTCCCCCTGACTTCCAAGAGCATCCTGGCTTCCTCTGTCATCCTTAGGGCAGGAGTTTTCTCTAACTAACTATATGACAACCCTTTTGGAATTCAGCTCATGCTTGCCAGGTTTGCAGTCAGGGAGACGTTGGCTCCACCCTGTGCTGTGTGTTCTTGGGGTCCTCACAGACCCTCTTTGAGATCAGACCTGCAAGGCAAGTGTCCCAGGCAGAGGGCACAGCCTGCACAAGGCCTCTGGGCAGACAGGAGCTTGTGTTCAGGGAGCACTTATGCTAAGGGGACACTAAAGGCCCTTCCCTCCTGCAGCTGCTCTGAGGGTGGGTTCAACCAGCTACACCTCCCGCTTCACCCTGAGCCACTCGTGACCCCCACACGTGGCTCGTTGTGTTCGGAGGAAAAGGACAGGGTGTGACCCTGAGTAAGCCCAGGGCCTCTCCATGGGAAAGGTGTGAGGGCCCCCCCCCACCCCAGGCAAGCGCCCCCCACCAGACTCCACATTCCCTGCTCTGCTTTAATCCCCACTGAAATTGGCCTGGTGTATGTAGGGGGGAGTTTTAAAAATACTTATTTTGGGGGGGGGGCCTGGGTGGCTCAGTCAGTTAAGTGTCTGACTTCGGCTCAGGTCATGATCTCACAGTTCCTGAGTTCAAGCCCCACATCGGGCTCTGTGCTGACAGCTCAGAGCCTGGAGCCTGCTTCGAATTCTGTGTCTCCCTCTCCCTCTCTGCCCCTCCCCCACTCATTTTCTCTCTCTGAGAGACAGAGAGAGAGAGAGAGAGCGTGAGCGGGCAGGGGAGGGGCAGAGAGAGAGAGGGCGAGAGAATCCCAAGCAGGCTCCATGTTGACAGCACAAATCCCGATATGGGGCTTGAACTCACAAACCGTGACAGCATGACCTGGCCCAAAAGAATCAGATGCTTACTCGACTGAGCCACCCAGGCGCCCCTAAAAATACATATTTTTTGCTTTTATAACAGCAAAGAAAATAAGCCGCCTTTGAGCTCTCTTCTACAGATAATCTTCCCAATTCTTGGCTGTATTGCTTCCTCATTTTTTAATGACAAATATTTTCACATAGTTGAGAAATCATCATATATAATTTTTTCCCCTCCTACCAACTTGTTTCTTTTCTCGGCCTGTCACTCCCTGCAAAAGCTGCAACATATGATACAGGAATTTTCCTCCACCTGGGGTTTGGAACTAATTCAAAGGGACTCTTTGGCCACTGTTGGCTGAAATGTGTGCTTTATTTTATGAAACCTCCTACTCCAAACCAGGGGTCATAAAACAGAACACAGTCCAGGGAACAGATTGGCGCCTGTAAAAACAAAAATCACTTCTCGTGAAGGAGGAGGGCAACCCCAGCACGTGCCCGTCCAATCCAAAATGCCCACGGGAAGTATGCCTCAATGCTTTTCCCCTCCTTTTTGCTTATTTGCGTATTTCCAGTTTTCTACAAGGAACAGGTAATGCTTGAATGATGAAAATATTTTTAAAACCCTGTAAGAGGGTTGCCTGGGTAGCTCAGTCGGTTGAGCATCTGACTTCGGCTCAGGTCATGATCTCGCAGTTCGTGGGTTCGAGCCCCGTGTCGGGCTCTGTGCTGACAGCTCAGAGCCTGGAGCCTGCTTCAGATTCTGTGTCTCCCTTTCTCTCTGCTCCTCCCCCATTCATGCTCTGTCTCTCTCTGCCTCTCAAAAATAAATAAAAGTTAAAAAAAAAACCTTAAAAAATGAAACCCTGTAAGAGAAACAATAAAAAGGACAGATAGAAGGCAAGGCATTTTATGTGTAGCATAAGCTGGCGAGGTACAGGGTGACAGTGGATATTCCGTGAGGAAGCTGTCTAGTGAGAAAATGAGTTGGGAAACAGTGAGTTAAAAAGTCAATCGGATTTCTCCCCTTCGAGACTTCTTAGAGCCTTTAGCAACTGAGGAATGTTATGACTTTAAAGGGGGTGCTAGTGACTTTAAGGGGGTGCTAGAGCTAGCAGTGTTATCAACCTTATCAGTTGCTGAACCCCTCTTCGGGGAGTGTCTCTGCACTGATCATCTGCGGAACACACTTTAAAGACCCTCTTCCACCGCGCTGGCTGTGTGCAGAATCAGGGACACGCTTGCTTGTCATCAGGCCACGTTCTACTGGGATCTGCATAATTGCATGAAGTCTTGTTTAGTGGGGACATTTGAGACCCTGTCAGCTCTCAGACCAGGAAATCTACTGGGATCTTGCTGGTAGATTAAGAAGCGTGGCAGGATCCATTATGGGTTTTTTAAAAAAATTATTATTATCGGAAAAAATATAAAACAAAATAAAATATCTTTAAATTTTCCATCAGTAAAAAAAAAAATATTATTATCGATGAAGAGTTCCAGGAAGTAGAAAGGCATTACTGGACATTTGGTTAGTAGGATTACTGAGCTTCTGGTTCAGCACACAGGGCACATGACCCTGGATTGAGGCATAAAATATGCCTGCAACAGGACAGCCAAAGGAGAATACAAGGAATAGTGGAGAGTAGGTGCGGCAGACACATCAGTGGTGCCCGGATCCCCTCGGGCCTCCACCCAGCAAGGTCTGGACCTCCATCCACCGGCCAACATCTGCATTTCTGCCTGAGGACTTTCTCCGGCCATTGGAGCCCGCGATGGTCAGCAGGCCAGGGGTGCATAAGAATGGGTATGGAGCAGCCTGCAACCAGTGAGGGGCCCCCTGCCCTTCAGGGGGCTGACGGGGGTGCATAACCACGCTGGGTGCCAGTTCCCCCACGGCTGAATGTGCAGGTGCCCACAGCAGCCCCTGGTCTGATACCGCACCCTTTATTAGCTGCTTCTCCCTTCCCTGCCTCACTTTCCCCAGGAAAACGAGCTAAGCACTGCAGGAATTGCCTTCCTGGCAAGCTGATTACTAAGGAAACCGGTTTTCCTTGGGGGTTCCAGAATTCCATCAACCAGGATTTGCCGCACTCCAGCCGGCGAAGAACGGTTCCGCCTTATTTCCGACAGGGGGCAGCATTTAGTTTCCTATCCGCGCGAGATCTATTCCTGGGCTTGCAAATGACTCCAGCCCAAAATAAAGAAAAACAAATTGAAATTAGGATTTTAATCACTGTGAAGGGGAATGAAAGGCTGTGTCAGCGTTTCCATGGTAAGCGCCGCCTTTCGGGGATTTATCATCCCAGCTGTAAAAATCCGCTTTATGCTAGGATTTGGCAAGAGCAAGCCCTTCCGCCACTTACAATCTATATATTATTGAAGAGTCTCCTTTGAATCAGGACGGAAACGTGACTCTGTAAAAATGGCACAGACTGGTGCTCTGCCCCTTGTGGCTGTGCTCCCTGCCCACTCTGCTCGGCTCGGGCGCCCAGGCACAGCCCTGGACCGCTCCGGAAGCCGCTTTGCCTTCCGGAGACGGTTACTTAGGGGAGAAGGCCTTGACTTCCTGGAGGCGAGGTGGTGGTGATGCTTGCGGGGTCCCATCTGCGGGGCTGCAGGTTCCATTATCAGCCCAAGGAGGAGGCCGTTTCAGTTAAAACAGCTCCCGGTCTGAACCTTTGTCACCTCACATCAAAGCCACCGCTGCTCGACCTCAAATAAGACCAAATTTGCCGGAACTTTGATGTGCCCTTCGCTTGAAACAGCGTGGAGGGGTGCGGGGGGCGGGTGGGGGTGCTCTTCACGGAGGAAGAGAGCAAGTAAGAGCAGAACAGTGACTTTGATGATCTGAAATGAATCCCTAGATGTGCTCGCTGGTGCTTCTCAGGTTTTAAGCATGACCGACTTCATCTTCCCCCTCCCCGTGCAGGGAGTGGTAGGTACTGTCATTTCCATTTTTAAAATGGACCGTCTGGGCGCCTGGGCGCCTCAGTCAGTTAAGCCTCGGACTCAGGATGTGATCTCATCGTTTGTGGGTTCGAGCCCCGCAGAGGGCTCTGAGCTGACGGCCCGGAACCTGCTTGGGATTCTCTCTGCCTCTCTCTCTGCCCCTCCCCAGCTTGCAGGCTCTCTCTAAATAAATACACATTTTTTTTTTAAGTGAACAAACTGACGTTCAGAGGTTGGGGAAGACCCTCCCGGAGTCTCAGGGTGAGTAGGCAGCAGAGCTCCCAGTCACTGAGCTCTGGGTACTGCTCCGAGAAGAGGTCTGACTTCCCCTCCCCTGAACAGTGCCCGAGCAAGACTCCGAGGTGCCCCGGCCCATCTCCTCACCCTTCCCTGGGTGGCGAACAGCCTGGCGCAGTGCTCGCTGGGCCCCGGCCCAGCAGGCTTCCTGCTGCTGAGACAGGAGATGGCTGCCCTTGGCGGGGCTGGGAGCACCGGCCAAACTCTAAAGGCGCAGGTGTGTCTTCAATGTTAACCTCTTTTAAGTGCTTACTGTGTACCAGCCACAGTTGGAAGGGCTGTATGTAGTCTATGTTCTCTCATTCACAATACTCCCAGCAAATGCCCGAGATAGGTACTAGTATTGTCCCCATTCCACAGATGAAGAAACGGAGGAAGAGAGAAATTGAATTCTGTGCCCAGTGTCACATGCAAGCCAGTAGGTGATGGAGAGGGGACTCCAGCATCAAACCATGGCCTGCTGCAGGGGAGGGGATGGGAGGGTGAGCTTCTTTAGGCTCAGATTGCTCAAACAAAGCCTACATGCCCACTGGTAACCTAATCATAAGCGGCTGGGCTGGACAGGACTCCAGGCCAGCTGGTCAAGCGACCCTATCTTGCTGTTGACAAAGCTGATTCCGCAAGAGGTGAGGCGGCTGCCGTAAGACGCCCTCCTCTCCAGGCGGAGAGCCAGAATGGGAGCCCGAGTCCCCTGCGTGTCTCACTCCTGCAGGAGGTGGGGCCTTGTGGTGGAGCCTCACACTGAGCAAGTGAGTCAGGGGCCTGCACTTTGTCCCCGCAGTGACTCAGGGCCAGAGCTGTGCCGGGGCCCTTAGATAATCCGGGTTCACCCTCGTCTCTCAGTCTAGAGAAGGAAAGAGCTAACAAATAGCTTGGGGTGGGGTGGACAAGTTCCGTGGTTCTAAGTGCCTTCTGAGGTGGAGAAACTCGTTCTTGTTATGATGAGAGTATCACCCATGGCACCTCCAGGGACGGGACGGTGCAAGCAGCTGTCCAGAGTGGTGGCATCCCCGGCACTGAAACTGCGGTATCCAGTTGCACTCAGATGTTTTGGTTAGGATTCTACCACTTCTGTGTTGGTCTAAGATAGTTTTCCACTGACTCTTAGCTATATTGGCTTACCAGGCGATTAATAGGATGGAACCTTCCAAAGAAGGCCTAACATTGGGTTGGGAGACAGGAGAAAGGAATGGACAGGGGCAATAATATGAAGAAGAAGAGCAAACATTGGGAATGGGGGCTCCTGGGTGGCTCAGTTCATTAAGCGTCTGACTTCGGCTCAGGTCATGATCTCACAGTTTGTGGTTTCAAGCCCCACGTCAGGCTCTGTGCTGACAGCTCAGAGCCTGGAGCTGCTTCAGATTCTCTGTCTCCCTCTCTCTCTGTCCCTCCCCTTCTCGTACACTTGTCTATCTCTATCAAAAATAAATAAACGTTAAAAAAATTTAAAAATTAAAGAAAAGATATTGGGAATGAAAGTGAGACTTTAGTCCTGATCTTACAAAAACCAGAGTTTTTAAGGAACTACTATGAACAATGTAATGCCCACAAATTAGATAACCTAGATGAGATGAATGAATTGGTAGAAAGGCACAAACTATAAAAATGGACTCAAGAAGAAATATACATTCTGCACAGACTTATGCCAAACGGAGAGACTGAATTAGCCACTTAAAAACTCCCCTCAAAGAAAAGCCCAGGCCCGTATGTCTTCATTGGTGAGTTATACAAATATTTAAAGAATAAACATCGATCCTTCACAAAGTCTTCTAAAACCTAGAAGAGGAAGGAACATTTCCTAACTCATTAAATGAGGCCAGTAATAACCTGATCCCAAAACTCTCTAATATTGATTCAGTGCAGTACCCATCAAAATCCTAGCTTTCTCTTTGGCAGAACTTGACAGGCTGACCCTAAAAATCATATGGAAATACAAGGAACCCAGGATAGCCAAAATAATTTTGAATAAGAAAAAGAAGTTGGAGGAATCACATATCCTTGATTCAAAACTTACAATAAAGCTACAGTCGTCAAACCAGTATCCTATCGGCATAAGAGCAATTAGATCCATAAAATAGAATCAACAGTCTAGAGATAAGCCCTTTCCCTTATCCTCAGCTGATTTCTACAACTCAGTGGGCAGAAAGTCTTTTCGGCAAAGGGTGCCGGGACAAGGGGATAGCCGCATGCAAAAGAATGAGTGTGGAACTGTACCTCACATTTACATAAAAATTAACTCAGAATGAATAATAGACCTACATGGAACAGCTGAACCTATAAAACTCTGAGAAGAAAACAGAGGAGTAGATCTTTGTGACTTTGGGTTAAGAGTGGTTTCTCATCCATGACACAAAAAGCACGGTTTATGAAAGTGAAGATAGATCAGTTGGGCTTCAGCAAAATCAAAACTTGTTTTGCTGTACATGGTACTACTAAGAAATGAGAAGACAACCAACAGAATAGAACAAAGTCACCGGTCACCTATCTGATGAGGGACTCGTATCCTGAATGCATAAGAACTCTTACAACCTACTAATAAAAAGACAAATAACCCACTTTTAAAACAAACAAGGATCTGAGTAGACATTTCTCCAAAAAGAGACAAATGGCTAATAAGCACACAAAAACATGTGCAACATGTCAGTCATCATTAGCCGTTGGAGAAATGTAAGTCAACACCGTAATGACATCACTTCACATCCACTAGGAGGGCTACACTCAAGAGCACAGATGGAAGTGTGGGTGAAGATGTAGAGAAATCAGAACCGTCATCCACCGCAGATGAGAATTCAAATAGGTGGCCACTTTGGAAAAGAGCTGGCAGTTCCTCAAGAAATTAAACGTATTGTTTCCATATGACCAGCCAATCTACCTCTCAGAGAATTAAAAACGTATGTTTACACAAACACTTGTGCACAACTGTTCATTACAGCATTATTCATAATACTCGAAATTGAAAAAAAAAACAATGTCCATCAACTGATGAATGGACTAAGTACTGTGGAATGTCCATACAATGGAATATTATTTGTCAATAAAAAGGAACGAAGCACTTATTCATGTTACAACATGGATGAACCTTGAAAGCTTTATGCAACGTGAAAGAAGCCAGACACAAAAGGCCGTGTATCTCATGGTTCTGTTTATAGAAAATGTCCAGAGTAGGCAAATCCACAGAGACAGAAAGGAGATGAGTGGTTGCCAGAACTGGGTGAGGAGGAAGGATGGAGAGTGATTGCTAATGGGTTTCTCTCTGGGGGGATGAAAATGTTCTAAAATTAGATACTGGTGATGGTTGCACAGCTGGGAATATACACTGAATTGTACACTTTAAGTAGATGAAGTTAGGGCATGTGAGTGTCAATAAAGCTGTTAAAAATTATAGGGCATTCGTTGAAAAGAATATGATAAAAGAGCACAGTGGATCACTCTGCAGCTACTTAAATTAATGCAATTTATATACATTGATATGGAAAGTTATCCACAATATAGTGAATGGGGGGTGGTGGAAAGCATGTCCATTAAAACATGATCTCAGATTTATAGAAAGAAACAGAATGCGTGTGTGTGTGTGTATGTCTGCATGTGTGTGTGTGCATGTAAAATAAAATCTCGAAGGATAGTAAAACCTTATTCCGCAAGACTAGCAAGCGTTTCTAATGAATTTTAACTTGATGAACGATCGATGTCTTGCAATATGAGTAGTACGTGACGCCGAATGTTACATGATCACAACTGAACCAATGGTTCTTAAAAAATTCGCTTTGATGAATGAGTGCTTTGGATTACAAGCATGTTTCTGGAATGAATTATGCTCGCAAACCAAGGTTTTACTGCATATGAGAAGAGTGTTTTCACCGAGTACCACATTATAAACTATTCTTTTTCAAGTTTTAATTTAATCTTTGAAAAAGTAATAAAATCCCATGGCATGAAAGTCAAAAGCTCTGAATGACTCTCTAGTGAAAAATCTTCTCCAAACCATCCAGTTTTCCTTCCGGTGGCAACTAGCATTACCAGTCGCCTGAGTGTCCTTTGGGAGACTTGGACACACACAAGGGCTACCCTGTACGCTGCTTAGCACCTTCCTGTATTGCTTCGCTGTGAATCTTGTCCATTCGGGGTTATATTGGGAGCCCTAGCTCTACTTTTTACGGTCGAGTAGCCCTCCATTCTGCAGATGCAGCGTTAAAAAAAAATTTTTTTTCCATTGAAAGATTATAGTCACGCATCTCCTGTTTCTGCATTTAGTGGATATTTGACTTGGAGTCGGAAGAGATTAGCCTCTCTCTGAAAGAAGTACATGTACTGAGGATTCAGATCTAAGAAGAGTGAGTCCCCAGGGCAGTTGCATGAGGAGCCCGAGATCCCTAGTCATGAAGCCAAAGAACAGGAGAGAGAGAGGGATGCTCGCTGCATTGGGGAGAGGCCTGGAAGAGATTCTGGGACTGAGCAAGGAGTCCCCAAAGCATTTAAGAGTCACTCCTCCCTTTTTCCACCAAATCCCCCCAGATAGAAGGAGAATTTGAGATTTGCTGGGGGCCGGAGACCAGCGTTCATGTCCCCAGGGTCGCTGGGGCTCAGTAATCCTTCCCTGCCCTCCAGCCCAGCCCTAAATAGGACTTTCTGCCCTTGACCACACGTGTGGTGGTTGAGAACCCCCTGGGAACTTTATATTCTACTCTTTATAGAGCTTCTTAGGTTGTTTAACCTCTACCATGCCTGGCTTTGATGCCAGATTCCACCTTCCTCGCTGCATGGCCTTGACTGAATTACCCAGTCTTTCTGAGTCTCTGTCTCCTATCTCACAGCAGGATGTCAAGGGTAAGATTTAGTCACCATCATTGTCATCTTGTCACAGAAGGGGGACTCCCAAGTGGAGCTTGGGAGTTAGCTGCCTAACATGCATGTTAGCTGCCTACAGCCCTTCAGGGAGCAGAGAGAAGGACCAGCTATGTGACCAGAGGGGCTATAGGGATGGGGAGGCAAAGGGCCTCTTGGTGAATGAACTCTTCCTTCATCTTCATCTACACCCCATCTTGTTCAGCTTCTAGAAGGCGTTTCCTACTGGCCCTCCCTGCGTGCATTCCAGCCTCTCTCCAGCTTGGTGGCCACCAGGCCTGCTGTGAATAGGGTGGGAAAGAGGAAGAAAGGAAGAGATTCTCATAGCAACTACTTTTACGGTGCCAAGGCCCACTCCTGGTCAAGTTCATGCCCAGCACTTTGGTTTTCTATTTGTTTGTTCACTGCTTACTGGATCAAAACAGAACTAAAATGCTGTGGGTCTTGTGGTTGCTCTACAACTTTCCTGTTATTTCTTCAAATGAGCTCTCCCCTTCCTGCCCCTCCCATCCACCCATTAGACTTCACCTCAGCTGCAGTCTTCCTCAGTGAATTTTCATGGTGCTGTTCTGGTTCGCCAATGCACCCTGCCTACCTGGGTTCTACAAGTACAAACTTCTCTCTTTCTCTTTGTCATTGAGATTGTTTATTTGTGGATATTCTTGCCCCTTACACTTCCTGACACCTACCCCCCAGGGCACTGCACCCCTGGGCCAGTGACTTCAGAGGTTCTAGCCAGAGCTAGCTCCAGCCCTTCCTGTAGGCTGGGCATAAACACCAGGTTCCTGGCATCCTGGGCCTGTACCCGCATGTGGCCGTGGTGGGGGCTCAGCCTGCTTCACTGCAGTAGGTTTGCTAGAAACTTCTGATTAATAAGTTGTCAAATAAGAAAGGGAGTCATAAAACCCAATATTCCAGCTGAGGAAGAAATGAAATGTCTGGAAGTTGGCCCAGAGTGAAGACCAGATATTTTCTTCCGCAGGAGTTCACGCTTGACTTGACCAAGCTCAGAAGGAGGAATTGTCTTGTAGAGGCTCAGTTTGGATCTGGAGACTGGGCTTCAGGACCCATCATTCCAATGAAAGCAACCCAAGTATACACAGGGATTTTCACTGGAGCATCTCTAAGAGCTTTACAAGTAGCAGCGAATCTTCACAGAAGCCTTCACAGAGTGGCAGGCAGGTAGGAAGGAGGCTTCTGTCTTTGAAGATGGAGGTACCAAGCCAAGAAATGATTTATCTGAGAGCGTGAAATGCCAATGACCAAGAAAGGGAATGCTTTTCCAAGCACCTGATTGAATGCACAATTCTTTGAGGCTGACGAATTACGTATTTGAAACAATGCTGACTAACAGCATTTATCAAGCACCTTTTATAGGCTGGGCCCTGAAGAAGGTAGTTCACATAGTTTGTCCTCATAGGATGCTTAAATATTGGTACCATTACTGTGCCCATTTTACGAATGAGGAAACTGAGGTTCAGAGAGTTTCCCCAGCTCACTTAGGTTACACAACTGGCAAGTCAGGGAACCAAGCTCGGAACCCAGCTCCCTCTCTGCCAAAGCCAGTTTCTTCCTCAGTCTAGTGAGATTGTGTTAAATATGTACCAACAACCTCAAGAATGTCCCTGCTCTTTGATCCAACAATCCCACGCCTGGTAACCTAGTCTCTGAAAATAATTCTGAATGTGGAATACGTGTCTTACAGTTCGATGTGGCTAAGGACACACTGCTGTGTACCCGTCTTCTTCCCCAAATCCCAGTGAAATGATAGAAAAAATACAGAACTGAAGATAGAGTCTGAGTGGTTGTGGACAATCGGGAGGAGCGGAACCAACGTCCAGAAAATTAAGGAATTTCTAGGAAATACAAGATCGTTGATGAGATGAACAGGAAGCTGTAATGCTATCGATCTGAAGGCACAGCCATCACAGGTGAGTTCTCCCTGCAGAGTTCCAGAACAGAGGCAACAAGACACTGGGTGCACGTGTGAGCAGGCAATGGACCGGAGGGCGGTTCAGCTAGTTCCTCTCCGCTGTCCACTAATGGCTCTCCTGCACGCACACAGTCACCTGAGGCTGGCCCCTGTATACCAAACCGCATTCCTGGCCAGGCAAATGGGATTCTCATGGGGGTAAGGAAGTGCCCCCCAGCCACCACCCAGATGGTCTGCCCAGATGTTCCTCTACAAGTATCAACAGACAGCCAAGAAGTGCTGGACATTTCTGAAAAGCCAGAGCCTCAGAGAAACACAAAAAATAGAACTGACTCCAAGAAAACAGAATTAATACCTGAAACAGAAGAAGACTTTAATTAAAATGAATATCCTTGAGAGAGTTAAGTGAATGTCATATCCATTAAAAAAAAATATAATAGTGGCACCTGGGTGGCTCAGTCAGCTCTCTCTCCTCCTCTCTCTGTCTCTGCCCCTCTCGTGCGCTCACTCTCTTTCTCAAAATAAATAAACTTAAAAAAATCAAAATCAAAATATAATAAAGGCTCTATGAAAAAGATAGTGAGTTCTTGGAAATTAAAGCCATGATTGCCAAAAATTTTTAAAACTAAGTAAATGAGCTAAATTGACAAGTGAAATCCAAATTAGTATGCTGAATGATCAAGCTAAGGGATTTTCCAAAAATGTGTTAGAAAAAAATAAAGAAGTGCCATCATTTACTAAGTTACATGGTAAAAGTACAGAATCAAACACCAATATATCTTTCTTTCTTTTTAAAAAATTTTTAATGTTTATTTATTTTTGAGAGAGAGAGAGAAACAGAGAGAAAGAGTGTGAGCGGGGGAGAGGCAGAAAGAGAGGGAGACACAGAATCCAAAGCAGGCTCCAGCCTCTGAGCTGTCAGGAACTGAGCCGAAGTCGAACGCTTAACCTGCTGAGCCACCCAGGCGCCCCAACACTGATATATCTTTCTTATGGGAGTTCCAGAGGAGAGAACACAGAGAATGGATAGAAGGAAATAAAAAAAAAGATATAGTAGAAGAAAATGTCCTAGTGCTAAAGAAACACTTCAGGTAGAAAAGGACCCAGAGAGAGCTGAGCAAGAATACAAAGCAAGTTTCTAAAATAATTTTCAGAGGGCTTCTGGGTGGCTCAGACTCTTGATCTCAGCTCAGGTCTTGATCTCATGGTCTTGAGTTCAAGCCCCACATCGGGCTCTGTGATGGGCGTGAAGCCTACTTAACAAACAAAAACATCAACTTTCAAAAAAGGCAATGTATCTCATGAAAAAATGGATAAAGAGCATAAATAATTCACAGAAGAGAATATGAGCATGGCTAATAAATAAACAAAAAGAGCTTAATCTTACATATCAACAGGGAAATGCAAGTTATACTTTATACCGGTCAAACTGGCATAAATAGAACACATGACAATATGATAAATCAGTCATTTCACATATGTTATTCGTTGTAACCTTTCAGAGAGCATCTTGGCAGCAGCTATGAAAATCTTAAATGTAATTCAACCCTTGCATGTGTAGGAATCCATTCTGCAGAAATTTTCACCCATGGCCACAAAGACGTATGGACAAGGATATTCATTGGGCCATTGTTTGTAATTGTGACTATTGGAAATCATGTAAGTGTTCACTGACAGAAGAATAAATTATGGTGTGTAGGTGGGTACATTATGCACATATACACCCATTAGGGAGTTCTGAGGAAGTAGGTGTTTGTGCTCTGATATAAGACAATTTCCAAGTGAAAAACACTATCAGTGTTGAGGTGGGGGCTACTTTCATTCTTCTTACCAGTGTTTCTTCAGTTTAGAGAAGGCTTCATTGATTATTTCTTTGATTATTCTGTTGCCTCCTCTGAGAACCTTATCAGATGAATGTTCAAACTTTGAGAACTGTGTCTCTTGATTTTGCCCTCACATCTTCCACATCTTTGTCCATTTGTGTGCCTTTTTTGATAGAAAACATAACCAGATTTTACAAGTAGTAACTTGTTCCTCACTTGTTCCATTCTCATCTATTGAGTTTAAAAATTGTTGGGGCACCTGGTGGCTCAGTCAGTTGAGCGTCTGACTTCAGCTTATGTCATGATCTCACAGTTCATGAGTTCGAGCCCTACGTCAGGCTCTGTGCTGACAGCTCAGAGCCTGGAGCCTGCTTCGGATTCTGTGTGTTTGTCTCCCTCTCTCTCTGCCCCTCCCCTGCTCATGCTCTCTCTCTCTCTCTCTCAAAAATATATAAACATTAAAAAATTTTTTTAGTAGTGAAACTTTTATTTTCATACCAACCTGATCTTCTATGGATATAATGTCCTCTTCAATTCTTCTGGGGATGTTAATTGCATGTGCAAATAATAAAGTCTCTTTACATTTGCTGTGTTAACTTTGTTTCCTTGGGAGTTGGGCCTAACTACCTGCAGGGCCAGGTACCTAGTTTTGTGATGCTGGCTCTTAAATATTTTGCTTTCCTGCTTCCCTTAGCCCTCATATCAGCAAGCAATCTAAAGTTTGAAGGTCCAACAGTTGTCCAGGGTGTGGGGATATGGGTTCTCTGCACACTCTGGTGGGAGTGTAAACTGATAGCCATTTGGAGGATGATTTGAAAATATCTTTAAAATCTAACTGTATGTAACCTTTAACTTACTCAGCCCCCTTTCAGTTCTGGACCCTAGAGAAATACTCACCTGTGTGCACAAACATGTTTACTGCAAATTAGCTTGCAGAGGTGAAAATTAGCAACACTGTGAATGGTTATCAGTTGGAGAATGGTCCAATAAACACTAATAAGTTTCATGGCCTCGTTGAAAACAAGAGATATTGACATGGATTGGTATGAAAAATCTCCAAGAAATGTTAATTGGAAAAAAAATCCCGCAGAACAATGCATACAGCATGCTACATAAAAAAATTAATAATACATCCACACACAAAATCTGTATTTCCATAGGTACTTACATATGTGAATAAATGCACCAAAAACAGTGAAGGTCAAAGACCAAACTGATACTAGCAGCTATTGAGATTGAGTGATGTTAAGGTTGATTGTTTAAATGTTAACAAGACCTATTAATTAATTAATTAATTAATTAATTTATTTATTTATTAGAGAGAGTGAGAATGAGTGGAGGAGAGGAGCACAGGGAGAGAGAGAGAGAATCTCAAGCAGGCTCCACACTCTACATGGAGTCCAATGTGGGGCTCGAGGCCATGACTCTGGAATCATGACCTGACCTGAAATCAAGAGGATGCTCAAGTGACTGAGCCATCCAGGCGCTCCTAAATGTTAATAAGAACATATTAATTTGTACAGTTTAAACTTTTTAAACTCTAAAGACCAACAAATGGCAGAGGGAGCTGTGCCCAGGCCTCCAGGACAGGCACCAGCTAGAAGGCAAGTCCCCAGAGTCTGGCTGGAGCTCAGTGTGGTAGGCTGTCCCTACAGAGGGTTAGTCAGGGATGGAGCAGGACAGCTGGTGTTCAAGGGGCCAAGAGCTCTTTCCCAAAGCCCTGTTCTTACCAGGGACGGAGCTTCCATCTGGACTGAAGGAGACATTTTAATTTATTTATCAGGATACCTGAGAAATATTTCCAAAAATTCTCCTGTCTCATAATAATCTGTAGAAAGGGGACTCCATGGTCAAGTAGCTAGGGAAATTCTCCATGCTACTGTTGGTTCCCAACTATCTGGAGAGCTTCACGGGTGAAATCAGAAACCATCCACATAGGAAGGCAGGGAGGGATAAAGGAGGCAGGCCACCTGGGTAAGTAGGTGGCGGGTTTAATAAACAGGGTGAACTTATATACGAGGTTTGGGTTGGATGACAGTGAGAGGAATGAATCCTTGCGCCCACCTACCACATCGTAGAAGTTTATATAGAGAGAGGTCTTAAGCGGGTTTCTTCACATATACCATGCATGTGTTCTCAACACCACATCACATCTCAAGGTTGTGTGCTTGCAGCAGCCTCTGGGAGCAGGAAAGGCAAGGGGAACCCACGTTCCAAGGACAGAGAAGGGGTGTGGAGTTTCCAAGTGCCTGGATCCAGCTCACAGGTCATCTGGCAGTCACGTCTTCTCAATGACCTTTCCCAACAACTATAGACCATAGGATACTAGAGGCTTGGCAGCCACAGCTCAGATGCCTGTGAACTTAGTGCTCCTCAAACTTATTTGACTGTGGGACCATTCCACATTTTCTCAATAATAATTAACATCCTGGAAACTCACTTTATTATTTTTTAATGTTTATTTATTTATTTATTGAGAGAGAGCTGAGTGAGCAGAGGAGGGGCAGAGAGAGGAGGAGACAGAGAATCTGTCACGCTGACAGCAGTGAGCTCAACGAAGGGCTTGAACTGACGAGCCGTGAGAGCATGACCTGAGCCGAAGTCAGACGCTTAACTGACTGAGCCACCCAGGCGGCCCTGGAAAGTCACTTTAATTAACAATGTGCACTTCGTCCCGTCCCTTCCCCTTCCCTACAGTAATGTACATGAACGGGGCAGCCTAAAGAGGTTTGCACAGGTGCTTGGGGAGAGAAGGAAGCAGGAGACAACATGTCGGTGCTCTTAGATACTGGTCCTTTCCCTAGACTTCCGGACACGTGTTTAAACCTCCTGAAGAAGACGTGTCCGCCAGGAGTTTGAATTCAGACTCAAGCCACTGGGGCATCCAGAGGAATGCAGCTGGGGTCCTAGGCAGGTGCCCAAACTCTCCAGAGGTACTGGCAGCAGTGGTTGAGGGGGGCCCTAGCCTGGGTGTCCTCCTGGGCAGGAGACAAAGACACCAGCGTCTGGAGAAGAAGAGGGTGAAACTCATCTGCAGAAACCCCCGAGTGAGCTGCAAGGGTCATGAGGTCCTCATGGACAGGAGAGTGAAGGGCGATGACATACGGGCTGTAACCACTGATGCGAATCCACTGTACCCACTACGTGGTGGAAATCTGGTTATTTTTTAAAAGGCGGTTGCAGGTCTTTCTGTATTTTAGGGCTGTGCTGCCTGACATGGTTGCTACCAGCCACGTGTGGTTATCGAGCACATGAAAAGTGGTCAGTCTGAACTGAGATTGTGCTGTATGTGCACAATCGACGCCAGATACAAAATGTCTCATTACATGCCAGAATTAAAATATCCCACTAATAACTTTACACTGGGTAAGTGTTGCAACAGTAATATTTTGGATCACTTAGGTGAAACAGAGCATATTAAAATTAATCCCACCTGTTTCTTTAAAAAAATTTTTAAACGTAGCTCCTGGAAATTTGGTGGAAGCCCGCTAGAGAGAAAACTGCCCCTTGGTTTGAAAAAACAAGTTATTGGACCCAGACCTGGGGAAGACTTCAAGGCAAATGGGAGGTCATCCACCTTGTGGAAGAAAGTAGAAGAAAGGGAAAGTAACAGAATGGGACTGGGACAGGTGAATATGGCCAGGGGCCAGGTCTCAATGGGGAGAGGAAATGGAGGCAGGATGGGAGGGAGGCCCGGGAACAGGGCAGTAGCCAGAGACTTGGGAGACAGATGGCCAAGAAAGGACTCCCTAGGAGTCCCTGGGGCAGGGCCAGCAGTGAGCTTTGCCAGCGGCGGGGTCTGTCGGGAAATTTGAAATGGGTTCCAATTCCATGCCATGGTACTCCTCTGCTGTCCCCGTGCCCCAAGGACAGACCATGTGGGGCCGAGAGAGCGCCTTCCACGCTGGGGCAGCGCAGGGCCAGGTGAGGACAAGGATGTACAAAGCAGTGGCCTGAGAGCCAGAGGTGAAGAGGGAAGGTGAGCAGTGAGGGTGGAGGCTGAAAGGTCAGGCCACTGTGAGGACACTGTGACACCCAGAAACCCTCGGGAGGAGCCACAAGAGCACTGGGCCGCTGGCAGGGATGTGCGAGGCAGCTGAGCGGTTCATTTGGTTTTTGAAGGGAAGGGTCACCCTAGCAGGCTGGCAGCATGGGGAGGTTGTAGTGTCCTCGGGAGTGCTGGGCAGCCGGTGTCGGGGACGTCTGGGGGCAGGGGTGGCTGGAAAGGTGAGGAAGTGGAACAGAGCCGTGCTAAAATCCACGCTAGGGGAGGGCGTGGACAGGGCTCCGGGTGTTGCAAGGAGGCTGGCTTGTGTGGTCTCCGCGTGCGAGCCCCCTGGCCCCATGGCTTCTGGCACGGATGGGCCAGCGGGGTCCCGCAGAAGGTCAAGAGCGCGGGAGGGAGTGCG
Source organism: Cryptoprocta ferox (assembly GCA_028646485.1). Taxonomy (NCBI): domain Eukaryota; kingdom Metazoa; phylum Chordata; class Mammalia; order Carnivora; family Eupleridae; genus Cryptoprocta; species Cryptoprocta ferox. Next base: position 143,244,045 of record CM053573.1, on the reverse strand, counting down.
GGTGAGGCAGGCAGTCCCTGGTTCTTTCCTGCAGCACCGCGCATAGTTCGCCCCTCTAGCCGGAGGCTCCTCCGCAAAGTTCATTCTTTCTCTCTCTCTACGGCTTCCAGCACCTGCTCCTTCCGCTCCTCCCCCGCCCTGGGCTACTGCACGTTCCGATTGCTTCCGGTCTGCCATTTGCGTCCTGCAGAGACCCTGGCGGGCATACAGGACACGCCATATGCCAACGTCTGTGTGCTCGAGGCAGGAGGCGGGGTGAAAATACATGCTTGATTTTGCATAAAAATGCTAGATTCCACTCACATGTGGCGTCTCAAAGACAAAACAAACACACAAAAACAAACAGAAGCAAATCATAAATAACAGAACAAATTGGCAGTTGGTGGAGGAGTGGGGGGATGCGTGAAGCAGGTGAAGAGGGTGAGGAGGTACAAACTTGAGGTTATTTAGAAAAAGAGAGAGAAAGAAAGAACAGAAGGATCCATGAGAAACTAGTAACAGTAGCTTACCATAGTGGGGACAGAGGGAGGAAACCGTGAGCTAGTGGAGAGGTGGAGTAAGGTTTCGTATAATGTCTACTTTTTATTATTTTGATTTGTGAACATGTGAATTATTACCCCTCAGACAAAATGAGACAGGAAAGGATCTGCTCTACCCCAAGTCAGATTATACGGGGGAATCCATTAATTTAATTTAATTTAATTTGATTTGATTTAATTTTTTAAAGTTTATTTATTTTGAAAGGGGGAGAGAGCGAGCGAGCATGTGTGTATGATCGAATAGGGGAGGGGTGAAGAGAGACACAGAGAGAGAATCCATGCTGGGCTGCTAGCATGGAGCCTGATGTGGGGTTTGATCTCACCAACCTGAGCCAAAATCAAGAGTCAGATGCCTAACCAACCCAGCCATCCAGGCGCCCCGGAATCGGTTTAATTCCACCCGGACCTTTCACTGAGGAAGCTCCGGATCTTGAGCCAGAAAAGCATTGGCAAGGAGGGTAGTGGTTTCTCCAAGTTGGGTCCATCGAGCAGGGCCACAGCCAGCGCCCCACCTGCGTCCCTCCCCCCTCGCGTCCTTCTAGGGCTCCAGCCTCAGCCACTGGTGACCTCGGAGCTTGTCAACTGTCCAGAAGAGAGAGCAAAACCAAAGTACGGGAGAAAGTCCCTCGGGAAAACAAGGGAACCCCGAACAGAGGCGTCTCTGGAGCCATGGCATCGGTCCTGTTCCCCCCGACCTTGAGAGGTGCTGCCCAGTTTGTGGGGTTTGCTACTGGAAATTTCCAAAAGGCCTAGTGGGCTCCATTCCTTCAGTTGACTTGCCCTGTGAAATGCCCCAGGCACGTGGCCTGAGCCTGGAGAACGTTCACCCCATCCCTTCCCAGACTCCCCGCCCTTTTGTGTAAGTGTGTCCTCTGGGCCTCCCAGGACAGTGACACGGACGCAGGGCTCGAACCACACCTGGAGAGTTGCCTCCTGCAACCTCAGACCTGAGCCTCACATGAAGGGACCTCTGACCTCTGCCAGTTCTCTGCTTTGTGGAACAATCGGGAGGAACCGACTCGGGAACAAAGCTCATGTTCACACAGCTCGGCGCTCGTTGCCTTATTAGCCCTCCGAGTCACCATTACGAGGCAGGGAGAGGCCAGAACAGCAGGGTGGTGACCTGTCTTGTGTCATGCATGAGTCATGAGCAGAGTAGGGTCTGAACCCTGCCCTCCGGACCCTGGCGCCGCATTCTCTCCGGGCCCTCAGCCGCAGTGGGAGGGAAAGGGCGTCTGTGCACACGGCCCTGGAGGGTGCCCTTCCCGTCCTTTCCAGGGCTCCCTGCTCGCTATGGGAAGGTAGATGTAAGCCGCACAGATTGGGCAGCAGTTACCCGAGCAGTGTGACCTGAAGTTCAAGGTCACAGATCTTCCCCCAGGGGCCCACAGCTGCCCAAGGCTATGTGAGTCCCCCTTTGGGGTTGGGGCATTGCCAGAAGTAAGCTCCTGGTCCAAGACATTTAGGAAGCACTGGGCACATGACAGTCTGGGCTTCCCCGAAGCACCGTCCCCTGGGCTTTGGTAAAACGTGAGCTCGCTCTGGGAGCGTCAGTCAAGGCCAGTTCATCAGTCAGGCCAAATCCTGGGCGGAGACGGGGACAGGTCCGTTCTGTTTGGGCAGGAGGGAGTCACAGGAGCCTCCCTGGAGAGGCTGGGCCCTCCCTTCCCAGAGGCAGACCTGAGGGCAGAAGGACCCACATCTGAGGTGAAGGCTTCGGAGAGAGACAGACCGGAGGCAGGCCTTCCAAAGGGCCCCGGGGAACACGAAGGACAGACTGCCTCAGGCTCACATGTAGCTTCAGGTGAAAGGCTTATCCCCAGTCCCTTCCCTGTATTACCCCCTTTACCCGGGGCCAGGCTCCAGGCGAAACCATCTTCCGGTGTTCTCACAGTTTACGGATGGGAATCTGACAGAGAGGTCAGACATGTGCCCATGTTTGCACAGCCGGGAAATGGCTGAGCTGGGATTTGAACTCCTGCCTGGCTGTAGCCTAAACGTTCCCAGAACAGACTGCACATTTACCCACAGATCTGGACAAGTTGCGGGGAGGGAGAGAGGGAGGAACGAAGGGGACCAGCTCAGAGGCAGAGAGGAAACGGTGAGGTGGAGGCACAGGAAATCCGGGGGGCGTTCACGTGCGCCGTCAGCACACGGACTGCGCTATTTTCAATGTCAGGGCCAGGACGCTGCCTAAAAGAATGGCGAAGGAAAACGTGTTTGCTTCTGCAGTTGGCCTTTAAAATTCATTTCTCTTCACCAATTGGAGCCCTGGTAAACATCTGGATCTTCTTGAATTAAGCCTTTGACATTTAAAAAAATAATTTCAGGTGACAAAGCAAAGACGCTTCAGGCTTTGCAGCCGGGAGTCTGCTGACCTCTGGGATCCAGGCTGTTCCTGCTTACTTGGGGCCTCCATTTAATGAACGTGCTGGAAGGAGCTTCAGAGATGAGCGGACATCCCGGCAAAGCATGGCCTAACAATGATGCAAGAGGGAGGCAGGTCCGGCAGAAGCTGCTGATCCCAAACCTGGCAGTGCCTTCCAAGTACCTGCATGATTGGCCTTGCTTGACTCTTCTGCATTCCTGGTGAGCTCCCTCTGCAAGGGGGCCATGGAAGTTTCTGGAACCACGATGGGGTGTAGGATTCCCATCCCTTCTCCAAAGTTCCATAGGAAAATTTGCCATGCAAGTCAAGCTGGAAATGCCCACCAATTGCAGGGACAGTCATTTCCAGCTCTGCCCTAGCTGGTGACCTTGAGCAAGTTACCTAACTTCACTGCATTTTGCTTTCTTATCTGGAAGATGAGTGTTATCACAATATAACCTACCTCATATGATTTTGATGGAAATACAATGTGGGGAGATATGCAAGCACTTGGAACAGTCCTGGGGAGCTGAGCGCCCTGTATGTGTACTGTTATTACCTGTTAAGGTGAGCACATGGTGCAGGGGGAGGGGGATTTATTGCACACCTACTATGTGTAAGAGAGTTTCCGTAGGTAATCTCCTTCAATGTCTTCTGACGATCACGTAAGAAAGATGTTATTACTAAAGTTTACAGTTAAGGGCTCAGACAAAGAACTCTGGCCAAGGCCATGGAGTGTGGGGATCAGGAGCCAGGGTCTGAACACACATCAGCCTGCTCCAAGCTGAATTACATCACACCTTCTTCCTGAAGCCTGCTGGGCCTGAATTCTTATTCCCGACCCTGGCTTAGGTTGTTTGGGAATGAAGCCACAGTCCTGGAGGCAGGAACTGGGAACCAAAGCCACTGATCACTCGTGGAAAAGTGAGAACAAACTAGGAGAGGAGTTGGCATCCTTGGGGCAGGGGACAGTTCTGTAGGTCCTGCCTGGCCCAGATCACCTCCTGGGAGAGCGGGCCCCAGGCAAGAGGCGAGCACCTGGGGAAGCGGGAGGGTGACTGAGCACAGAGCCCTGGCCACTCCAAGCTGTGACCTCACCCCGTCTCCACAGTAACCCTACAGGGTGATGATTAGTGTGCATTTTATAGACCAGGCACCTCAAGCCCATCAAAGTTAAATGCGTTGCTCAAAGTCACACGACAGAATCGGTGGTGCCGTTCATACAATAGATGATACATAACGTGCACCTGCGGAGGCTGGGTTCCTCCTCATGGCTCGAGCAACCCCCCGGGACAAGGAAACTAAGGCAGGACTAGGATTCCAGGAGGACAAGGACTGGACAGCACAGGAAAGAGGGAGACAGAAGAGCTAAGGAAGAGGGGAAAGGGCAGAGGGCAGTTGGGGCACCAGGGAGTGCATGGCCCACTCACCTGGATCGGCTGTTGCCGCAGGTGAGAGCCACACTGAGCCACAGACTGAGGCCAAACTCACAGGCTGCTTGCAAAGCACCAGCACAGACCTATTTACCTGCTGCATGAACGGCTGCCTTCCTTCCTTCCCCCCAACCCCAGGGGACTGGAGGTGGAAAAGCTCCACCTGGAGCTTGAGAGGTGGGGCACTGGAGGTGGAGAGAAACAGAAACTGCAGGGAAAGTCTCCCAGACATGGGAGGGGGAGGGGAGGCAGCCTGGTGCAGAGTGATCAGCCCAGACCTCTGAGCAGACCTCGAGGCTCACAATATCTGGGGCTGTTTGGGGATCGGCCACTAATGGCCTCACGGTGCCCAGCCTGGAGCAGAAGAGCGAGCCCGTGAGGCTCCGCAGTAGCGTGCAGGTCACCTAGCAGCCAGCTGTGGTGGCACCTCGCACACAACGGGTCCCTGTCCCCAGCTCACACTGAGGAGTCCTTACCCCTCCCCCCCATTAGCCGCCGTCTCCCCAGGGACAGAGCAGGTCCGCAGGAATCCGTGGGCAGCCCTGTCACCGATCCCACTGTGCCTCGGCCCACATATTGGGTGAAGGTCATTGAGAAGACGTGACTGCTGGTTGAGCGGTGAGCGGGACCCGGGCCACCAGAGGCTCCTCACCCCCAGCCCTGTCCTTGGAATGTGGGTTCCACTTGCCTTTCTGGCCCCCAGAGGCTGCTCCAAGCACAAAGTTATGAGATGGTGATGGGGTGATGGGAACACCTGCGCAGTGTACTTGACTAAACCCACAGAAGGCCACCCTCTTTATAAACCTAAGGCGCAGCGGGCAGGAGCGGGGACCCCTCGTCTTGCTGCTGCCCACGACAAGCCTTGTATACAAGTTCCCTTTGCTCATCAAACCTGTCACCTGCCAACCTGGAGTGGCCTGCGTCTCTCCCCCGTCTCTCTGTGCCATCTGCTGTCAGGGCCCAGTTTCAGATTACACCCGGGAGGGTCGTGAACCGAAAGCACATCCCAGGTACACCATTCGCTGGCTGTGTGACCTTCACCGTGGGCAAGTCGGAACCTGTCTGTGCCTCAGTTTCCACAGGGAAGTAGTAACAGTACATGGCCCCTGGGGTGGCTGTGAGGACAGAGTGTGTTAATATGTGCGAAACCCTGAGAACAGGTCCTGGCACGCTGAGTAAATGTGCCTTAAGGCAGAAGAAACTGCTCAGAGAGGAAGTAGTAGGCTCCTCTGGGTTTCTTCTATTCTGTTCCCTGTCTGTGGCCCGGGGCTGTGCCGCCTTTTCTGGGTGAGCATGTGTCCCCACCTCAGTCCTGAGCTGAATTCGCTGCGCTGGTTTGCCACATGGGAACAAGTTCCCCGACACGGGAACAAGGCCGTCCTCCTACCCCAGGACCCAGACGGGGGCACTGCTCCACCCTCAGTAACTGTGTGACACAGAGCCAATTGCGTGACCTCCCCGTGCCTCAGTTTCCTCCTCCGTCAAACGGAAGTGAACCGCTACTTTATAGGGTGTAGTGAGGTTTAGCGTAAGGCATTGAGTGTTATACAACTATCTGCGACTTAAAAATTTTTTTCTTATTTAAGTAACCTCTTTACCGAACATGGGGCTCGAACTCACGACCCTGAGACTGAGAGCGGCACGCTCCTCTGACCGAGCCAGCCAGGAGCCCCGCGGTGTGCTGCTTTTATTCGCGGTATTATTATCGTCGTGGGAGTTAGCTTCCCCGCTCTGGCGCAGCCAACACGTCTGACACAGCCTGGCACATATTCATTCATCACATTTATCCAATATTCACTGAGGGCTGACCCCGTGCTATGCCCTGGGGACACAGGGAGGTGCAGTATGTGAGGGATGTCCAGTGGTTCTTGTGTCCGTTTCTTCAGGGTTCTCTGGCGTCCTGATTGTCTACACTGGGTAGCGAGTAATTGACCATTCACCATGGAATTCATGTGCACATCACCCACTTAGATCCTTACACAACCCTGGGTGCTAAGTTTTGTTTCTTCACTTCCAGCTGAGGCACGGACAGGCATGGCGAGGTCAGGGAGCCTGCCCACGTTCCTGCGGGGAAGGCGTGCTTCACCCCTACGCTCTCCCCCGTGCTCTGGGGGAAGTCTGGGAGAGGTAAGACCTCCTCCCCTTGTGGAGCCCACCTTCCCCGGGCCCAGTGAGACTGTCCCTCATTCTACCCCTGAGAAACTGGAAACTACCTCAGTGGTGCCTTGTCTCAGCACCAGAAACAGTTTCCAGCCGCCAGAGCGCTGGCTCTTGGCTCTTTTCGTGGGGCTGTGCGCATTCATGTTTTCTTTGGAGGTGCTGCATGGAAAATATTAGCCCGTGAACTAAGTCACCATTCGGAGATGCGATCCAAAGAGGCACAAGTGTTCCAGGAATTGTGGAGAGTGGAAAGGGCCCACCGGCTCCAGGCTCCAGGCACAGATTTGGAGACAGCGCAACGCCACGTGTGTTCTGGAGCCCACAAATAGCTGTCCTGGTAGCAGGTCATGTGGGAGAATCCGTGACAAGCACAGGCAGAAGATGATGCTTTTCTGATTTTAGATCCGCTCAGGCACAGAGACTGAGCATGGTGGCGGGAGCCCAGGGGCCAGCGTGTAGAGGCCCCTGCTCACCCTTGAAGATGCCCTTGGCTTTGTCACATACGGAAGGCCCAGACCTAATATCCCCTCCCATTTGTTCTCTGCCGCGTACACCAAGTGGGGACCACACAGGCGTGAGCAGGAGCCAGGGTGGGTGGGGCAGGGTGGGGGCGACACAGGCACACGAGCCCCTTGGGATGTATAGAAGTCTTGGGGAGAGCTTTAGGTTTCTAAAGGCCACAAATCTGGTGGCTCAGGCCGACCCAACCTGCACCTCCATGAGGTGGGGAGGGGTCCGGGGTGTTATTATCTGCATTACATCCACAGGCAAAGTATAAGGGCGGGCACTGAGTGCAGATGTCTTTTTCCCTCTAACCAAGTTCCCCTGTTTGAGTCAAAAACCTTAGAATTATTACTTGCGAAGAACAAAAGTGTTTCCTGCGTTTCTTGGGAAGGAGGCTTAATGGATCCTTTTCTTTAATAGACAGGATGAGTTATATAGACACGCGAATCTTTTTTCACTGGGGCAGATTTTCAGATAATCAAAGAACTTGAAAAATGCAGCACAGATAAGTAATGTTTGGGCTTATCCATCAGTCCTCAGTGAGTTTAGTCAGCATAGATCAGTTTTCCTGTTTGCTCCGTCGGTCCCCAGAGACTGGTGGCCACCAGTACTGGCCCTAAACTGGGATTTACCACTGTAATCCTTTTCCTCTTCCCAGGGCTGGGCTTGGGCATGAGGTCACACAGAGCTTGGATCATATTAGAAGGAACTTAAGATTCAGCCTCACATTTAGGGTGGCCTTAGGGCAGGGACCCAGGACAGGGGATTTCCCTCCAGGAGGAGGAGGCCTCCGAGTGGCCCCGCCGCCAGCCTAGGCGCATCTCCCAGTCTTCTCTGAATCTGCTTCTCGGAACAAATCCACAAACTGGCGTGTGAGTCTGACCATCTGTCTCCAGTGATTTTGATTCCCATCAATCAGTCTCCCGTATTCATTAATAACACTTTTTAAAAAGCGTTTGAATGTCCATTCATGCATTTATTCATTCAGCATCGAACTGCTCCAACCGCTCGTTAGGATGAGGCCTTGGGGCAGAGACAGAGGAACAAAAGCTGTCCTTGCCCCCCAGAACCTGCAGGCTCGGGGAGGGCAGAGAGCCGGCCCGGGAGGTGGGAGGGGCTCTGAGTGTCATAGGCACCTGTTTCCCTCTCCCTTCTCCATGCCTTTCCCTCCGTCCTTTGGCTCCCAGCGACAGTGTGTCTGCGTGCTCCAGTCGGCCCCCTCCCCCCACACAATCTGCCCCTCCTCTGACTCTCTTCTCTCACCCCCACGCATCAACCAGGTCCTCCCAACCACCCGGAGCCCTCTGCAATCGGAGGCCAGGAGGATGCAGCCCTCTCCACAAGACAAGGAACAGAGAACTAGGGTGACGGACCAGAATCATGTCAGATGCTTCCTAGGGGAGGGAAGAGGCCACTGGTGATAATGAAACGGTGCTCGCTGCCATGACAACCATAATCATTCAGCCAGATACCAACAGTTGAGAGGCGACAAGATCAATCGAAACTTTATTTCCCCGGCACAACCGGCCTCCCCAAGGAGGAGGAAAAGAAGGTGATGCCTTGGGTCATCCACCTGTCGCCTGCCAGAGAACCAGGGTGCCTCTGCAATTTACCAGAGGCTGAGACATCATTTTCAGCGGTGCCCTGTGCCTAACCTGTGTCACCTGGCTTGCCTACGGCCGTTGGGAGTCTCCAGGGAGCCGGGGTGAGGAGGTCCATCCCTGGGGGTGGGGGGTGGCCCTATCTCTAGCCACGGCCACCAGGGGCTGCCTGGCTCAGTGCAAATGATGTTTGTGGACAGGACAGTAGGAGGCGGGACCCCACAGAACACAGCAGGAAGCAGCATCCTTGTTAAGAACAAAGCCCACAACCCCTCCAGGGAACCCTCTGTTTGTTCTCCATATTTAAGAGTCTCTTATGTTTTTGTCCCCCTCCCTGTTTTTATATTATTTGGGAGGGGGGATGGGCTAAATGGGTAAGGGGCATTAAGGAATCTACTCTTGAAATCATTGTTGCACTATCTGCTAACTAACTTGGCTGTAAATTTAAAAAAATTAATAAAAAATAAATATTATTAAAATGGAATGTTTTGCAGAACCTTAAAAAAAAAGAACAAAACCCAAAACCAACGTGGGAAACTGATTAGCAGGGCCCTGTGGTGGCTGTAGCCCAAATCACACAGATTTCTTGGGTCTCGCTAAGAAAATGCCATGAGGGGGTCATTTACATTGCGGTCCTGGGTAGTTGATGAACGTGGACGTGAATGTTCTGGAACGGATCTCTTCACGCTGCTCTGTGAGCTAAGCTGGCCACAGAGCCACAGGTGGGGCGTGTCTGAGGGAGCAGCGGCTTCCGTCCCCAGGGAAGGCACCAGGTGCTCCGGGCCGTGGCAGCGCAGATCCCTGGATGTCTGACCTGTCATTTAGTCTGCGTTGTTAGGATGACAAACAAGGCTGAATGGAGGAGTGAATCAGCACTGTCGTCACACCGTGTTCTTCCCACCTCCCCGGGCAGGATGTGGCTTTCTGGGGTCCCTACACTGAAAAATATTGCCAAGTGCCAGAAATCTCAAACTGTGCGAGATACTGTTGATGGAAGATGGAAACACTGGCTGGTGTGTGGGGCCGTCCCAAGGAAACTGCTGTAAGAGAATCCACCTGTGCTGGGGCCTCTGGGACAGGGGAGGAGGTGGTTAGAGACTGTGCCGCCACCACCCATCCCATTAAATGTGACGTGTGGTTCAGAGCCAGACGGGCATTTGGGAACGCCATACCCCTACTGGCTACAGGAGGCTTGATTTGTGTGTGGATCAAAGAAAAGCTACTTATCCCTACTGGAAATTTCCTTCTCATTCCCTGGCATTGTTCAGCAGGGAAAGGTGAAACAAAGGCTGAATTCATTCACAGACAGGAGCTTCAAAGTCAAGGCATCAAGGAGACAGCTCGAAACTTCAAAAACACAGCTCTGACCTGAGTTCTCCAACATTTCATATTTTCAAAACTCACAAGAAAGAGATGGACTGTCCCAAAAGAGCAAATTCACTTTAATTTCTGCTTAAATGCCTCAAAGCAAAAAGTCCAAGTGTTCAGACTCTTCTCTCCCTGCTGCCGGGCAGGCCTTGACAGACAAGGCCCTCGTCCTGTCCCCTCTTACTTTTCCATCTTGTGGGGAAGTCTACTTTCCAAGGTCATGGGGGCTGACACTAATCAAGCTGACAGTTGCTACAGCAAGCTTATTGCGTCGGAATAAAAGAAGTTGAACATTTACATCCAAACGTCTCATTGATTTACCACACCGCCACATGGATCTACAAACAAATAAAGACTGGCTTTGCAACAAATGCCACTGCAAAAACCGTTTGGCAGATTCCAAACCCACCCACCATATGGTCCAGCCATTCCACTGCTAGGTATTTACCCAAGAAAAAAGCAAACACACGTCCATAAAAAAACTTTCGCGGGAACGTGAAATCACAGTGTTATTTGTAATAGCTAAAGCCTGAAAACAATCCAAACGCCCGTCAATCGTGAATAAATATGGTATAAACAAAATAGCCAAACCAATTGTGGTATATCCAATGCCGTGGAATACTACTCAGCAGTGAAAAAGGAGAAACTCGTGATGCAGGCAGCAAGGTGGATAAATCAAAACCATTATGCTGAGGGAAAGAAGCCAGACAAAAAACTTTGGAAAATGCAGACTAATCTGTGCTAAAAGCAGATCAGCGTTTGCCTTCAGGGGGTGGAGGGTGGGAAGGGTCCAGGGAGTGAGGGGATGGCAGAGAAACAGGAAGAAAATTTGGGGGTTGATAGCTATGTTCACTGTCTTGAATTTATGATGGTTTTACATGCATATACATATGTCAAGACTTGTCCATTGTATATTTTTAAATGTTTTAAACGTTTATTTATTTTTTGACAGACAGAGACAGAGCATTAGTGGGGAGGGGCAGAGAGAGAGGGAGACACAGAACCCGAAGCAGGCTCCAGGCTCTGAGCTGTCAGCACACAGCCCAACGCGGGGCTCGAACCCACGAACCATGAGATCATGACCTGAGCCGAAGTCGGACACTTAACCGACTGAGCCACCCAGGGGCCCCAATCGAACACTTTAAATGTATGCAGTTCAGTATATCAATGATGTTTCAACAAAGCTATTTTAAAAAAACAAACACCATGATGCATAAATAACAGGGGCTCCTTATGACCCATGCTTTAATAAACAGCTAGAAAACCAGGGGGGGAAATATGGAACAACAATTTCTGACATCGGACAGCAGTCAAGGCAGGATCTCTGAGAGAAGGGGGACAAACAAGGTGAATCCTACAATGGTACCAGCTCGCTGCCTACAGAGAACCCAAACGAAGACCAGTAGGCGCTAAGGGTTGAGGAGACAACCGTTCTGAGTTCTGGAAAGTCAAGGCAGCTCAGCTTTGCAGGGCGGCGCACCAGAGACGAGAAGCTGTACACACAGAGACAGCTCCAGATAAAAACCTCGAGTCTTTAATTTCTGGTCCATGGCTGCATATGAGAAATTCCTCCAGGCAGAGGAAAGAAACACCTGAAAGTCGCAGACAGGACAATTCCTGGAGTGCTTACGAAGCTAGAAAGGACTGGTATTTTCACTGGCCGACCTGGAGACCATGGGTAGCCTCCTCAGAAGGGAATTGAATTAATAATAGGGCTAAATTGGCCCTGGACTAGTAGTTGTTCTGGACCTAGCATAATCTTTAAAAGTGTTCCAATGAAAGAGTCTGCCCCGTGTGAATGGAGGTCTGGGTCCTTGGATTCTCCGTGAGAAGATTTACCTGGGGATCTGCGCGCTAATAAAGACAGCCAGAAGGAAAGGAGCAAGCACAGAGCAGTTTATTAAGGCGAAAGTACACTCTCAAGGTGGGATGTTATTTGGAATCGGATATTACTGGCTTTCTCTGGACTGGGCCGAGCTGGGGTGTTCAGTGGGGTGGTCTCTAATGGATTCCGCTTCCAATCATTTGGGGAACCGCTCCCACAGACTCGGAGGGGGAGTTTCTGACCCTACAAGGTCTGTACTGGGACCTCCATGGCAGCCTTTTTCCATCAGGCCGGACTGTACGCACAATGCAAATGCATTATAACCGAGTCCAGGGGTTACCCTGGGGCAGACATAGAAAAGGAGACCGCATGCTCTGCACCTGTGGATCTTGATCCACCAGCCCTGAGGTCAGGATGTCGTGTCTCCGGGCTTTTCATGCGTAGCTCCTTTACCACCGCCCTGCAGCTCAGGTGTCTATCATTCGCCCCTCAAGGACCCGGGACTGTGCGCCGGGTGCTCCCTCCACTGCTCAGGGCCAGCCTGCACCTAACAAAAGCAAGCCTCAGAAGGATCAAACTGTTTCCAAGTAACTGGGTGGCAGAACAAAGTCCAACCCTCTTTCAAGGAATAACACAAAGCCTGATACTGTGAAATTACCATTACCTGGCATCCAATAGGAAATTAACGGGCATGCAAAATATGGCTTGTAACCAGGAGGGAAAAAAAGTAGAAAGAAACAGGCCCAGAAGTGGTGGAGAGGATGGAAACAGCAGGGGAGGATATAAAGCTAGCCGTTGTAAATCTTATCAATTATCTTATTATAATATTATATTTATATTATTATAAATTATATCATTGTTAAATCAAAATTTTGTAATTATAAAGATATAATTGTATTTATCTTTGTATTCTTAACCATAAATCTTATCAGTTATCAAGGTTGTTAAAGCAAAACATGAACTTGACCATGAGAGAAATGGAAGGTATCAAAGATCACCCAAATAAAACTCCTGGAGGTGGAAAACACCATGTTTGAGAAACCAATCATGAACTACATTCAGTATCTCGGCAGAACGCACTTTCAGGCTGTCAGGCAAGCATTGAATCACCACTTCCTTGAAGCCCCCCTGGCCTGGAACAAACTCAATACTCCACGCTCTCACAGTGCTGCTAACCTCCCCTTCAAAGCACTCGCCCTACCCGTAATCCTTCCATTGTCTGTGGGACTGTGCAGTGCACGTCTGCCTTTCCCCCTGCACTGTGCGGACCATGGGAGCCCACGCCGGATCTCTGGAGTGCCGGTGCCCGGGACAGTGCCCGGCTGAGTAAGCACTCACTCAATATACTTGGAACGAGTGAGTGAACTCTCGTCATCAGCTTTGCATGGGATTCATCTGGCCGTTCTTGGTTAAAGCGTCCTCTCTGGGGCGCCTGCGTGGCTCAGTCAGGTAAGCATCTGACTCTTGGCTTCGGCTCAGGTCCTGATTTGTGAGTTGGGGCCCCACATCAGGCTCCACGCTGACAGGGAGGAGCCTGTTTGGGATTCTCCCTCCCTCTCTCTCTGCCCCTTCCCTGCTTGTGCTCTCTTTCTCTCTCAAGGTAAATAAACATTAAAAAAAAAAGGCATCATCTCTGACTTCCTTCATCAGCGCAGTGATGCTGGCTGACCCTGGGCTGCAACCCGCATAGGGTCTCAGAAACTGTGCTCCCTGCAGGCACCGCTGAACCCCGAATTAAGCGTGAACAGAAGACTCAGGGAGCCCTGGAAGCTGCTTGATGTCACTGACCTTTGGGTTCTTGGCTACTAAGTGAGGTTGCTGAAACAGATGTCTCTAAAAACGCGCCCGGCTCTGAAGCTCCCGGCTGCTGTTGTGGTCCAGTCTCCCAAACTCCTCCTCCTTCCCCCAGGATGCTCCCTCCCAGTATCCATGTCCTGTATATGTCTGCCTGCGCTGAATTTGAGCCTTCTGTGTGACCAACAGAGTAGGGTGGAGAGGGCCATGTGTGACTTCCGAAGCTAAGGGCTTCTGCTGTGGTCTGTTGGACTGCTTGCTCTAGAGGACACCAGCCACCATGTCGTGAGGACACTCCATGAGAGGTCCTCATGGAGAGTAACTATGGCCAGCAGCCAAGCGAGTGAGATGAGCCAGAATTGGATCCTCCTGCTCCAGTCAGACCTTCAGTTGACCGCAGCCCCGGCCAATATCTGACCTTAACTTCACGAGAGACCCGAGCCAGCTCCAGCCAGCCAACTGCTCCAAGGCTCCTGAGCCACAGAAACTGCAGGAGATGATCATTGCTTACCAGTGTTTGGGGTGCTTTGTTACGCAGCAGTAGATGACGAGTGTGGCTGGTACCAAAAGCTGTCCTTGCTACTCTCTTTAATTATTTCTGCTATGAAGAAAACTCTAAATTTTTGCATAAGCTCAGTCTCCAAAACGGAAATTATTCCTAACTGGGGGGCCAAGTTGAGGGCCTGGAATCTAGAACAAATTCTCCAGGAATATGGAGGTCCCCTTTTCTTCACTGGGCCACGGGAGACCTGATGCTACCCCATCCCCACTGTGCTCCCCTCTTTTCCTTCTTTTTCTCATGAGTTGTTTTTCACTCCAGTTTCAATACTTTTACTCCTTCTCTGCTTCTGATTTTCTTTTCGTTTTTTTTTTTTTTTTGATTTAAATCCAAGTTAGTTAACATATAGTGTAATATGATTTCAGGAATAGAATTTAGTGGTTCATCACTTATTTATAGCACCCAGTGCTCATCCCCAGTAAGTGCCCTCCTTAATGCCCCTCGGCCATTTAGCTCATCCCCCCACCCAACACCCCAGCAGCAACCCTCAGTTTGTTCTCTGTATTTAAGAGTCTCTTTATGGTTTTTCTCCCTCTCCATTTTTATATTATTTTGCTTCCCTTCGCTTATGTTCATCTGTTCTTAAATTCCACATATGAGTGAAACCATATGATATTTATCTTTCTCTGACTGACTTATTTTGCTTAGCATAATCCACTCTAGTTCCATCCACATTGTTGCATCTGGCAAGATTTCATTCTTTCTCATCACTGAGTAATATTCCAAATTATATATACACCACATCTTCTTTGTCCATTCATCAGTTGATGGACATTTGGGCTCTTTCCATTATTCAGCTATTGTTGATAGGGCTGCTATAAACATTGGGGTGCATGTGCCACTTTGAATAAGCACTCCTGTATCCTTCGGATAAATACCCAGTAGTGTAATTGCTGGGTCATAGGGTAATTCTAGTTTTAATTTTTTGAGGAACCTCCATACTGTTTTCTGGAGTGGCTGCACCAGTTTGCATTCTCACCAGCAGTGCAAAAGAGATCCTTTTTCTCCACATCCTCGCCAACATCTGTTGCTGCCTGAGTTGTTCATTTTAGCCATTCTGATGGGTGTGAGGTGGTATCTCGTTGTGGTTTTGATTTGTATTTCCCTGATGATGAGTGAGGTTGAGCATTTTTTCATGTGTCTTTTGGCCATCTGGATGTCTTCTTTGGAGAAGTGTCTATTCATGGCTTTTGCCCATTTCTTCACTGGGTTATTTGTTTTTCGGGTGTTAAGTTTGATAAGTTCTTTATAGATTTTGGATACTAACCCTTTATCTGATATGTCATTTGCAAATATCTTCTCCCATTTCATTGATTGCCTTTTAGTTTTACTGATTGTTTCCTTTGTTGTGCAGAAACTTTTTTTTATCTTGATGAGGTCCCAATAGTTTTTGCTTTTGTTTTCCTTGCCTCCAGAGACATGTCAAGTAAGAAGTTGCTATGGCTGAGGTCAAAGAGGTTGTTGCCTGTCTTCTCCTCTAGGATTTTGATGACTTTCTTTCTTATGTTTAGGTCTTTCATCCATTTTGAATTTATTTTTGTTGTGTAAGAAAGCAGTCCGGGTTCATTCTTCTGCATGTTGTCACTGTCCAGTTTTCCCAACACCATTTGCTGAAGAGACTGTCTTTATTCCGTTGGATATTCTTTCTTGCTTTGTCAAAGATTAGTTGACCATATAGTTGTAGGTCCATTTCTGGGTTCTCTATTCTGTTCCATTGATCTATGTGTCTGTTTTTATGCCAGAACCACACTGTCTTGATGATTACAGCTTTTTAATGCAGCTTGAAGTTGGAATTGTGATGCCTTCAGCTTTGGTTTTATTTTTCAGGATTGCTTTGGCTATTTGGGGTATTTTCTGGTTCCATACAAACTTCAAGATAGTTTATTCTACCTCTGTGAAGAATGCTGGTATTATTTTGATAGGGATTGCACTGAATGTGTAGATTGATTTGGGTAGTATCAACATTTTAACAATATTTGTTTTTCCAATTCATGAGCATGAAATGTTTTTCCATTTTTTTTTGGTGTCTTCTTTAACTACTTTCATAAGCTTTCAATAGTTTTCAGTGTATAGATTTTTCACCTCTTTGGTGAGGTTTTTTTCCTAGATATTTTATGGTTTTTGGTATAATTATAAATGGGATTGATTCCTTGATTTCTCTTTCTGCTGCTTCATTATTGGTGTATAGAAATGCAACCTATTTCTGTAGATTGATTTTATACCCTGTGACTTTGCTGAATTCATGTATCAGCTCTGGCAGTTTTTTGGTGGAGTCTTCTGGGTTTTCCACATAAAATCATGTTGTCTGCAAAGAGTGAAAGTTTGACTTCCTCCTTGCTGATTTGGATGCCTTTTATTTCTTTGTGCTGTCCGATTGCTGAGGCGAGGACTTCCAACACTATGTTAAACAACAGTGGTGAGAGTGGACATCCCTGTCGTGTTCCTGACCTTGGGAGGAAAGCTCTCAGTTTTTCCCCATTGAAGATGATATTAGAGGTGGGTCTTTCATATATGACCTTTATGATCTTGAGATATGATCCTTCCATCCCTACTCTCTTGAGGGTTTTTAGCAAGAAAGGATACTGTATTTTGTCAAGTGCTTTTTTCTGCATCTATTGAGAGGATCATGTGGTTCTTATCCTTTCTTTTGTTAATGTGATGTATCACATTGATTCATTTGCAGATAGTCAACCGGCTTCTAGCTTCTCTGGAAAAGCAGGAAGGAATCATAATCCAGTGCTGTTCACAGGAGAAAGGAAAGTGGGAGAATTTATCTGCCCTGCTCCCACCTTCTATCTCCTAGGTCAGTATTTGCCCCATGGGGAGCTAGCTCCCTGACTTATCCAGTCCTTGGTAATTGGCCAGGAAGCCAGACCCCACACCCAGCAGTGAGGAATTTCATCCAAGTCCCAAAGTGGAAAGCATCCAGGAGCGAGTGAGGCACCAGCCAAGAGAGGGAACAAAGTCACTGAGCAACATGAGAAGATATACAAGATGTGTGTCCCATATCATTACCTTCCTGGTCCCTCTTCTAATTCCTCAGATACTAACTCACCAACACAGCCTTAGGAAGGCCTGGATTCTTCTTTTGACTGCATCAGTTTCTCAAACATATAATGTAGGTGGAGATGCAATGAGACTGACTATTACTGTCAGATGACCCTCTTGGGCTTCAAGACAGATGGACACACTCAAACCCTGGCCTCCAAAATATAAATTTCCTCTTCAGCTTGCTGGAAGGACGTCTTAACTCTTTGGTAAAGGGTCTCTCAAACCATAACATTCACCCGCCAGCTTAGAAAAGGCAACTTAAGGGGCACCTGGGTGGCTCAATCGGCTGAGTCTGCAATTCTTGATTTTGTCTCAGGTCATGATCTCATGGTTCATGGGATCGAGCCCCATGTTGGGCTCTGTGCTGTCTTTGTCTCTCTCAAAATAAATAAATAAACTTATAAATAAACAAACATTTTTTTAAAAAGGAAATTAATTGGGTAGAGCTGGAGCTTTTGAGCCAACCCTGGGCATTTTAGACAAAATTAAGAGGCCCTGAAGCCCACACTTCTTTTTTCTAGGAAAAGAAGTGTTTACTCCCAAGAGTTCACCAAGCTTCGTTTTAGCGGCAACTCTTGGAGAGTGGCTGCGAGCAGATGGAGGCCCCACGAGTCCATCCTTATTCCAGTGTGCTGAGAGGCCTCAGGCAGCTCCCATTAGCAGATGAGGCTGGGTGATTGGTGGATGGATAGATGACTGGCTGGATAGATGGACAGACAGACAGATGGATGGATAGGTGAATGGGTGGGTAAATTAATGGATACGATGGCTGCTCGGCTTCATAGATATCTAAGAAGTGTTTTCCAGACACTCCACACCCTTAAAGCCCCCTCTCCAACAGGAATCAAGGAAATCATTGCTCTGAGGTTTTACATTCTTGAATCTGTCTCTCCAACATGCATTTTCCTTGTCTCTGCCGCAGCCACTGCCTCCAGACCCCCACCCTTCTGGCTTGTTATCAGCCCCATGCTGTCTCTCTTCGTTAAAGTGACAAGCAGCAGCACAAAGCTGACGACAGGAGGCTGGGGCTGTAATTCGCACTGACATTCACGGGTGCCATCCACTTACTGCCTGGTAAGCCAAATAGGAGATTTGTCTGATTTTGATCCCAGGACGAGAAGTGACAGTGCTGTTCTGCTCCTGCCACTCAAATCAAGGCACCAGGCTGGTCCTCGGGCCCATGTCCCGTCTGGCAATGCCCACCTGCACAATGTGGGTCTTCAGGACCCCCTTCCCTTCCTTGGGCTGGAGTTGCCTTTCAGACCTGACATGTGGCAAACTCGGGATGAGGCCTGTGGTTGGGAGGGGGGGGACCTGTGCACTCTTTCAGCCGGTGGCAGTGCTGCTTACAGGTTGCCGAGGAGCCTCCAAAGCCTCTCCCGGGGAATTAAGGGCTGCTGGGATGTCAGACCCCAGCTGATAATACCTCAGCAGCCCTCTTTCTGCCTCCCCATTCCCTCTCCTAATGTCTCCCCGCTGTAAGAGAAATGCCACAGCAAGAGAGGTTCACAGGAATCTGCATCAAGAAGTTAGCCCGTGGGCACGCCGGCTACATAATCTACAAGGCCCTGTGCGAAATGAAAATGTGGGACCCCCGTGTTCAAAAAAGCTGGGAAAGGTATCATTAAAGATACTAAATTATAAGGCTTTTACCTTTCTTCTGTGGGCTGTCTCTGACTTGTCATGGTGCTTTTTATTTGCCATATAATGCTATTCTAAGCAAAAAAGTAAGTAAATGAATAAACGGATGAATGAATAAATAGATGAAAATATTAATTATTAGCATGATTTAACCATTCATCTTTCTATTACACAATGACAGTTTTAAATGAACCTGCAAGAGCTTTTTAACTCAGATGTGGAATCACCAAAATGACGCAATTCCTACCTCCTAATTCATGATGCGCTTACAATATATTTCATTCCTATCAGAACAATGGAAATGCTACATGATAATGTTCTTTTTCTTTTAATATTTTTTACATTTATTTATTTTTGAGAGACAGAGAGAGATAGAACATGAGCGGAGGAAGGGCAGAGAGAGAAGATAGACACAGAATCCGAAGCAGGCTCCAAGTTCTGAGCAGCACAGAGCCTGATGTGGGGCTTGAATCCACGAACCGTGAGATCATGACTTGAGCCAAAGTCAGATGCGTAACTGACTGAGCCACCCGGGCACCCCGAAAATGTTCTTATTTCTCTTCTTGAAACACACATTCTGCCACCTCTCTGTACCTTTCCCTTACTGATGAGTAGGGAAGGATTGAAAGGAAAAGATACTATGGTTGCCTTATCTTTACTATTCCTTCTATGTCATTTTCAGTGTTGGTGGTTGGTTATTACAGGGAACAATGTCAGACAGAGATAGGTTTCCTTGGCCTGTCTTGGAACCCCATTGTCTTTCTGCAGTCAAGGCCAGTTGTGGTTGAACAGAAAGCTTGACTCCCCCCACCCCACGCCTCGCTTAGCCAGTCGTATTGGTAACACACTTTGCTTGTACTCTTTGCGGGTCTGTGGGAACTTGGTGCTCATGGGACATTGAAAATGCTATTTGAGATGGGGCAGTGGGGAACAACAGACATGCATTTGCTCACACATCTCTGCTTACGTGCATGCTCCATTGTCTCCTTGACTTCTCTTATGAAACACCAGTTCAAAGATAAAATTATCAAGACTTTCAAGATGGCGATGGCAAAGCATGAAGCGGGGGCTGTGCTCACCCATGGAACTGACCCTGCCCGTCTGCACGGTGGGATGTGAGAGCTAACGCTTAGAGAGTGCCTGCAGTGACCAGGCACAGCTTCGGGGGCTTTATGTGCATGAACTCACTGAGACTGCTCGGCAAGCACACACAACAGGTAAGTTATCACCCCATTTTTCAGACACAAAACTTGAGGCACTGGGACCCTAAATGACTTGCCCAGGGTCACAGCACCTGCTACTGACAAAGGCGAGATGCAGACCCAACCAGTGTGGTGCTACAGTCCCCTGACAATTAGGCTAAACTGCTTCTCAGAATAAATCAAGGGAAGACTTGGTTGCGGGGGGGAAGTCACGCAGTTTTTCCTCTAGTGTCTGTACATCAGGGTTGAGGAGTCTTTCCCTTCACACGGGAATCCATAACTTTACTTCTTTAGAATGTTACCTTTGCTCAAACCTGGGTTAAGGGGCTTAGCAACACTTTTAAAATGACGGGGAAGGGGCAGTGAGGTTCACACTGGGAGGCTTTGGGTTGTGTGGGTCCAAATAAGTCAGGACAGGGCAGCAGGGGGGTCTCAGGAAGTCCCTTCCTTCCAGCTGCTGTTAGACTCAGGAGCCTGGGAATTGCAGGAACCCAGTCAGTCAAGTGCTGGCTTGGTTTTTCTTGTCCCTTAGTAAACAGACACACATGTGCGCACACACGACCCAGCTCTACCTCCCGGCTACGTTCTTAGAAGCCGTGTCCTTTTACCACCCCCACATCTCCTCTTTCTCAATGTGACTCAAAAGCATTCCCCACCTGCTGCCAGGAAAGCAGGGAAGGCATCGCCCAGCAGGTTCATCTGGCCGCCGCCCTGTGCATCCAGAACACTGGCCCGCCTGTATCAGCAGGGAGGAAGGAGGAAGGCCAGCCCGGGCGGAGGGCTGCGATCCCTCCCTGTTGGTGCTCGTGCAGATAGGAGAGGGCAAGGGGAGCGGGGAAGGCAGGGAACGGAGGAATGGAAGGCAGTGGAGGGCTTGGGGCGGGGCACAGAGGAAGGAAGTACAAAATCGGATAAGCACTTTGCACAAGGCCCTGGAAGAGGAAGAGACTGACGTGTGGCCCAGGGGTCTTCCATAGGCCCTAATTGGTTTATCAGTCACTACACAGTCTAGTCCCATTCAGCCATTTTTTTTTTTTGAGAGACAGACAGACTGTGAGTGGAGCAGGGGCAGAGAGAGAGGGAGACACAGAATCGGAAGCAGGCTCCAGGCTCTGAGCTGTCAGCACAGAGCCCGATGTGGGGCTCAAACCCATGAACCGCAAGATCATGACCCAGAGCTGAAGTTGGACACTTAACAGACTGAGCCTCTCAGGCCCCCCCCCCCCACTCAGCCATTTTTGTGACCAAGGAAACGAGTTACCTTTCCCCTGGAGTAGTGTATGCTCTCTGAGTAGCCATCCAAACAAGAGTGATGTCAAATGTAGTTGTGTCTTCCCTCTCTTAGCATGAATCCTGCATCACGTGCATGCATACGGTTTGTGTTTTTCCCATACACATTGCTGCGGACTGTGTCCCATCATTCAGGAGTTAAAAACAAGTGTATAACAACAACTGAGGACTGGCCAGTACAGATTGGACACCCACACTCAAAGAAAGAACACCCGTGAAGGAAAGCTGTGACTTAACGCAATTCCTTTCTTCATTCTGAGCCGTGCTTCCCCCCACTGGTGTTTTTCCTTCGTCCAGAACGCTGAAGGCTTTCTCTACTTTTCCCGTCTTTTGTCGCACGGTGCGTTTAGGACACTCATATTGAGCAGCGCCAGCACGGGGCAGAGTGTTTTTCCATCTCCTGATTCCTTATTTGGGATGTAAGATGCTCTATTTCTCTCTGAACATGATGTTTGGAAACCAACAGGCATGTATTTGATGCGTGGCGCACATGTCATACGGTGCTGCTAATGTCATAGCATTGACCAAAGAAGACAAGAAAAGGCTCCCAGCAGATGCACTGGTGTTATGTTTCATACTGCATGCAGTTGATTCCCGACAGCTCAGAGCAAACAGCCGTCCCTTCATCAGTGGGAGACGTGCAAGGTTTTATGTCACCTCAGGCAAGAATGCCCCCAAATGGCTATTTGGGGGTCCTTACCCACTTCTCAGTAAATCTTCTTTTTCACGGTTCTTTTTTGTTGTTGTTGTTCCTCCTCAAAAATGCTGTTGGTCTCAGGGTTTAGGGACTATAATTATTGTTCCTCTCAAAATAAAGACAAGAGTCCTTTGTAAAAGTAGAGTTTATGACCCACATAAAGTTGGGCCAACACGATCTCAACTAAAGAGCCCCAGAAAATACCTCGCTCCTTGCTTGCCCCATTTGGCTGATTTGAGTGAGGAAGGCTTATGGGCATGAGAGCATATGAAACCCTACAATTATGACCTCCTGCTTGTGTTTTTATAAACAGGCCAAAGAGATGGCCAAAGGTCAGCCAGTGCTGGACCAAGAAGGGGAGTCAGTAAAAAAGAAATGAGTTGTTCTCTTCTTTTGTTGATAGCCTTCTGCCACCATTTTTAAAGCCTCCAACAAAGATTCTGACATGAGGAAGATACAGTTTATGTTTATAAAAGATGGAGAGCCTGCTTTCATCCTGACTTGCTGCTTTCCACATTTCTTCTGGCTTTAGCACAGGAGAGCCGGGGTGTTGAATGCCAAGTAGGTGGAGGTTGATCCCTGGCTTGCCGACCCCATGTCTGGGTTAATATCCACCAGCCACCCATCAGGTAGGAAGCATCACATGGTTGTATGGCCACCAAGGACCCTCTCTTTCAAGTTGTTGTAGGTTGCCAAGGAAACAAGAGTGTCTCAATGTTAAGAATAATTTGCCCCTTAATGGAAACAGTCTCTATGTAAAGGAAAGTTAACTGGGAAGCCATTTGAGTCATCCCAAGTTGCTGTCCCCGCCCCACCCCCGCCCTACTTTCCCCTGTTTGCCTAGAGGTCTTAATTTTGATGATGTATGAGGTGTCAGCCGGAAGGTCTTGTGCTCTGCCGCGAAGCACTATAAAAAGGCAGATGTATGACTGTGCCATCCACAAATACCCTAGAAAGTTAAGTGTTAAACCAATGTTAATAATAAATGTTTTCCTCCAAAGTAGGTTATGGCAGCATCACCAGAGCCCTTTGAAGTATAACAAACTAATAAAATCCCAGAGAGCTCAGGAACCCCTAACCCTGCCATTGTCTTTATAGTACAGTGAGGAGGGTTATTAAATGCCATTTCATTTTTTTTCTGCTTGAAGTCCTTGGATGGAAAGAGGGACACTCCCCACCTCCAACACTTGAATTTGATCTCCAAAGATGGAAAGTCTTGGGATGAGAAAGCCCCAGGGAATGGAGAAATGACTCTTGAAAAGTCTTTTTGAGGACACATGGCCACTAATTCATCGCATAGGCTCAGCCTATCCCCCTCCAACCACTTTGCTATAAGGCCCCCTTGATCTAAATGGGGGAGGTGATCTGGTCCTGCCTGGCCTCACATCATAGGACCCTGTACCAGTCATTCAGGGACCAACGGTCTTCACTCTGGCTCCTGCAGAGGTTTATCTGAAGAGAGCCCCCACGTGGGGAGCCTCTAAATAGGGCCACATGCTTATGAGCACAAGAGTTAGAAGCTTACCTTGTTGCCCTGTCTTTTCTCAAGAAAATTCTAAGCCAAAATTCTATATTCTGCCCCAACAGATGTAAAGTCTTGATTGCTCCTTATCTTCCATTGCTTCTCATCCAATGGGAAGGTGCTTTTTGCTATATTCTGTTAGAGAGTCCTTCCTGATGCAGGAAAAAGAGTCAGAATCACAGGGAAAACGAGCCACGGTCAAGAAATCAACATGTTCCGGTTTTAAGCTAGGTTCCCCAGAAGCAGATCTTGACGGACTATTCCAGTGAAAGTGACTCATTAGGAAGTGTTCCTGGTGTTCTACAGGTTCTCAGGGTGGGGAAACAGGCCTCGGAAGGGTAGAAGAACAGACAAGTCAAGTCCCCAGGAGGGTAATGTTGGCACAGTACAGGTCACACGTATGTGTCCCCATCAGGGATGAGGGAGTTGGAGAGTTGGTAGCCCACACTCCTCCGTCATTGGTTAAGGGCTGCAGGAGCAGGACATACAGGACACAGCCAAAGCTGTTCCAGTAGCCTGGGGATGTCCTCTGACACGGAGCTGCAGGGAAGCCTGGAGTGGAGGCAACAGGAGAGCCCATGTGCCCAGAAATAGCAAATGATCTGAGGGAATATCAACATAGGACTGCCAGCCACCGCTACACAGCCCATGTGCAAGGGAAGAAAGCAAAGGAAAAAAGGCAGAGCTTATTTCCAGGTTATTATGTTTGCTCATCACTCGTCCATTGACTTAGCAAACATTTACTGAGTGCCTACTATATTCCGGCCATTGTGCTAAATGCTGGAAATTAAAAAGAAGAAGGTAGCACCAATCTTTTACTTGAGACACTAAACGTGTAATAGGGTGAGTGGGGGACAGGTACTGAACTGTCTGTCACGCAGCTCAGGTTTGGACCCAAGTATTCCTAGTTTCCATCCAGCTCTGTTCTAGGAAGGGCCAACCCTTCTACCTCGAGGAAGCTCACTATATAATTACATAATCCAGGGGTCATCGGGCTGCGCTGCTTAATGCTAATACTGCACATAGCGATCTCCGGATGAAAGGCACAACATGGGTGCGAGGTATTATTAGTGATGAAGGTGGTGTTTAGTAATACCAAAATAAATAGGCTGACACAAGAGTTTTGCTCTGCATTTAGGGAACTGTTCCGGGTCTCCTAGGCCCTTTATCTAAGAATCAAATGCTCCCAACATCTATAAAACATGCCTGCCCTGGTTCGTCTTAGGACCTGAGCATTTTTCTGGCATCCAGGCTTTGGGAAGTGCCCTGCTGATTCCAAGGACGGTGGCTGCGTGGGCGGCATTTTAGCAACAGCTCAGGCAGTTGGGTTACCTAAGGTTACATCCACTTATTGCCCTTGACCAACAGGCCAGCACTGGGAAGGGAGGAAAAGGAATTGGAGTGGAGAACGAAGCAAAGCATCTCTCATTTGTAGGGTAAAGTAGGCTAGGAAAAGTACGATCTCCCTGCCCCTCCAGTCTTAGGGCTGAGGACTTGAAGATCAGAACAGGCCCTCAGGGGGGGCTTGCCAGATAACAGAGAGGACACATGCTATCACCACACTTTAGATAAACAGTGAATACTCCTTTTGGCATAAGTATGTCCCAGACATCTCGTGGGATATGCTTATAATACAACCTGGTTTGTTGCTTATCTGAAATTCAGATGAAACTGGGCATCTTCTATTTTTATTTGCCAGAGTTAATGGGCAGCCCTGCCCCCGGGGGCTTCTCCAGGAGAACTTTAGTCCTTTCAATCCTTGACTAGGTGAGAAGGCCACATAATGTGGGGGAGTGCATTTCAGCCACATGGTGGTTGGGGGGGGGGGTGGAGTTCAGATCTTTCCAGTGCAGCCATTTATCTGAAGTCAACTAAAATCACTTTTTAAGATCCTCAACTGTTGCTGGGATTGGGAATGTAGACCCCAAACTGTTCT
Organism: Cryptoprocta ferox; assembly: GCA_028646485.1. NCBI lineage: Eukaryota > Metazoa > Chordata > Mammalia > Carnivora > Eupleridae > Cryptoprocta > Cryptoprocta ferox. The sequence continues at coordinate 143,218,555 of CM053573.1, read as the reverse complement.
TGAACTTACACTTAAGTTCCTTACTGCCAAGCAGAAAGCCCAGCTGCCTTCAGGAGTCAGCAAGCACATGTGTTCATGGGTCGGAAAATGGAGGCAGAGAAACAGCCAAAGTAAGACTCTCTTAGCAGGGGCTCAAATTCCAGAATTTCTTTTTCAAATGTAACTCCTTAGATTTTTTTTAGTCTGTAATGGGCTTACCTTATGCTTCTGAACAAGTTCAACGATGCGTTATTATTTTAAAACTACCAGAATGAAAAGTGTGTGTAAAATTAAATGCCGTGTGCAGATTTTAAAGTCACAAGAAGTATAACCATCCCCCAACCTCAAATTTGTTCACGCCTTTTCCCTGTTCCTAGCACTTTCCTGGCAATGACTTCATCTGAGCCTCGACACGGTCTTGGGGGCAGGCGACACCAACGTTATCCAACCGTTTGGCAGGTGAAGCAGGTCAGGACAACACAAGTCGAGGGCTCTGTCCAGAGTGACGGTGGTGACAGGAAACCTCATCTATGATCCCCGTTCTTCCCATCTGAACAAGCTGTTAGGAAGTAAACTTTTTACGATCGAGGTCTGGGGTGTGCCACTCAAGGATTCTAGACCGTACCTCCCATAGCATATCTGGTAGAGGCCACTGATTCATTCCACAAAGCCTTACTGAACACGTATGATGTGCCAGGCGCGGTCCAGGTGCTGGGGACACAGCTGGGAAAGGCAGACAAGGTTGTGGCCTTCATGGAGCTTACATCCTGGAGGTGGTGGCAGATGGTGACAGGTGCTCTGAAGATAGAGGCCGAAGGAATGGGTGGGAAGAGGAAGCTCTTTCTGGAGAGCCACCTGAGCCACCAGGCTCGTGTCCCATCTGGGTCCTTGGCGTGGCAGATAGAGGGAATGATGAGCTTCAGGATGGGAAAAGTTTGGGGTTGGAGGGACAGCCGGAGGCCAGAGAGTCAAAGTGGAGCTGACAAGCCGGAGAGCAGGGAGAGGAGGTCTGAGCGGCAGGCAGGCCACGGTCAGTTTGGATTTTATTTGAATTGTGATAGGGAACGCTTTTCACCTTCTCCTGTAAAGCTCAAGAAAGAAAGAGGATGGAGGCTCAGGCACAGACCAGGCAGCAGGGAGAGTACACGGAGCCCCTCACCGATGGCGGCCAGGAGTCCCTGGGCCTTTGGAAGGGGGCAGGTGGGACAACTGGCCGCTGCCTCCTGTTTAAAGCTTGGCTCCTGGAGTTTGGAGTTTTCCCAGGATATAAAATTCTCCTCCCTGAAGCTTCAAGGGCTTCTCCTAAAAGCTAGTAGGGTCCCTGATAAGGTTTCAGATTCTGCCACAGCAACTTTTAGGCCCTGGTGGCCTTTTAACGCGGGCTGGAACGTCGCAGTGCGCCCGCACAGACTGCACAGAAAAGACAGCGCAAGGCTGGTGTGAGGGTGAACAGAGCCGAGCCCTGGCACCGCTGGGCCAAACACCCAGCTCCTTGGACTTGGGGGAGGGTCAGTGTCTCACCTTATCCAGGAGCCAGATTAAAACATTGAGACCAGTTGTTCTTAGAGTGTGGTCCCTGGACCAGCAGCATCAGCATCGAGTGGGAATTCGTTAGAAATTCCAAGTCGAGAACTCCGGAGGGAGAGCTCAGCATTCTGTTTTAAGGAGCACTCCGACAATTCTGATGCTGAGCAGTTTGAGAACCACGGCTCTAGAGGAAAGCGGGGCAGATGGTTTTTTTTTTTTTTTTTTTTTAAATACCCGCTTTGGCTAAGACTTGGCTCTCAGCGTAAAGTCAAATCAGAACAAAACCAGAAACCTTCGGGGCACGGGGATTTGTGATGTCAGAACGCCAGCCAACCACTGAGCCTAACATCTGAGTTGTGAATTCTCCGATTCGACCGAACTCTGCGATGAAACATATTAGTAAAGAGGAAACGCTGGCTACTTCTCCCAAATTGATTCCGAGCCCTTAGTTGATTCTTGGTGCGCTCGGGACGTTCCTGGGTGGATATGCATTCATTCATTCCGGCGCTGAGCTGCTGAGGATACAAAGTCAGTAAAGCCCTCAAGACGCTTGCCTCAAGGAGAGGCCGGTGCCCTGTAAATGCAAAGTTACAATGCAGGATACTAGGCACTAGGAGAGCACGCTGGCTGGGGCGCGAGAGGCAGAAGGCAGGGAGGAGGAGGTCCCAGCCCCACCGGGAGGAAGAGAAACATGCGGGCGCGGCAAGGGCTAACCTAGTTCAGCCAGTCCGGTGGCTGAGTCCAATCATGATGCAGGCACGTGGGAAAGCTCCAGCCCGCACCCCTGCTTTCTCCCTGTCTGCAGAGCCCAGATACACCCCACGGCTACAAGCATGCGCTGGGGCTGCGAGGGAGCCGAAGGAGTAAGGGCACCGCAGCTCCAGCCCCCAGGTTGCTGGCCCGGGGCTCCTATTTCGTTTTCTTTTTTCTTTTCTTTTCTTTTCTTTTCTTTTCTTTTCTTTTCCTTTTCCTTTTTTTTTTTTTTAACATTTATTCATTTTTGAGAGACAGAGCATGAGTGGGGGAGGGGCAGAGAGAGAGGGAGACACAGAATTCGAAGCAGGCTCCAGGCTCTGACTGTCAGCATACAGCCCGAGGCGGGGCTCAAACCCACGAACCGGGAGATCATGACCTGAGTTGGAGTCAGGCGCTTAATCAACTGGGCCACCCAGGCGCCCCCAGGGGCTCCTTTTTCTGATCAGGATTCTCACCGTTAATCTGATCAGGATTAATCACCCTGACGGACTGTCCCAGACCTCCCTTCTTCCACAGACTTCTGTCCATCTGAAAGTACTTTCAGTTGAGCAAGGAAAGACTAGGGATAGATCCTTATTTATGTGAACAGTAACTGGACAACTCCAGGCCTTGACATACAGCCCCAGTCATTCTCCTCATGCCCACAGCGTGGCCCACCTCTGATAATTCATTCACTTGAAACTCTTAGGCCAGGCCCTGACCCAAATGCCTCCCCCTATCCTGTTACCGATGGCTGATAATTTCTAGCCTCAGTAGTAATACAAAACGTAAAAATGAACTATTATTTTCCACCTGTCAAATTAGCAATGCTTTGTTTTAAAGAAAACAGTGTGGAGGCCTTGGGAGGGGCACCTATAACACCATCATTTGTATTGTAGCCTGGGACATCTTTCTAGAAAGCACTTGGACGGTATGCATCAGAACAAGCTGTTAAAGCTCATTAAATCGGCAAGTTCACCTAGACGTTTATTCTAGGGGACTTATTGGGGATTTAGACAAATATCTACACTGGCAACTATTTATTAAGCATGTGCCATGTTCTGTGCACTAAATACATCAATTATCTCCCCTGTCAGCCAAGATGTTCCCCAAAGCATTGTTCTTAATGACAAAAATCAGAAACATTTGCAATAAGAAAGAACACTTAAACAAATTAGAGTTAAGTCCACAGAACATAATGCTTTGCAATAAAAACTATATTTTTAAAGAGTTTTTAATGCCATGGGAAATGCTCTTATAAAGACAGTAAGATTCTAACTCATAAAATACACATAATGAACATGTACATTAAAAATAACAGTCAGAAATGAACCAAAATACTAGAATGGGAACTTTCATTTTTTGAAAATATTTTTTAATGTTTATTTTTGAGAGAGAGAGAGAGACTGAGCATGAGTAGGGGAGGGGCAGAGAGAGAGGGAGACACAGAATCTGAAGCAGGGTCCAGGCTCCAAGCTGTCAGCACAGAGCCCGACGCGGGCCTCGAACCCATGAACTGCGAGATCGTGACCCAAGCCGAAGTCGGAGGCTTCACCAACAAAGTTTCAGGCGCCCCTGGAACTTTCATTCTGTATGATTTCTGTACTTTCCTAGTTTTCTACAATTGGCATGTGTCCCTTTTATATGAAGAGTTTATCAAAATTAAAACGCACACATATGACCCCCACACCCCGCCCCGCCCCGGGTATAAGGAACTCTCTCATTCTTGCTCCAGACAGCTGCCTCCTGGTCCAGTCCTGGTGAGTCACCCACCCTGTCTGTTTTTTATTTTCTCGTTGCAAAATGGACGTATCATCCCGGCCTTTCCTCATAAGATAGTTGCACGTCACAGTCACCTCCTGCTTATAAAACCCCAGGTGAACGCTAATTACTGTTATTACTAACACACTAATGCCTTCTGGGAGAGCTGAGTCACAGTGACTGTGACATCACTTTTGAGACTCTCACGAGGAAGGAACGTCTCCTGGGACGCGGATTCCCATGAAGCCTCCTCTTCCCAGAAGGCTTCCTCCTGTGTAGGTTTCCCAGAGGGGCTGGAGGGTGGACTTGTATATCCATCAGCTACTGCTGGGACCCAACGACTGGAAACCTCGTTAGCGTAGCTGGGTCTCTAACCATGCGCAGGACCGCGCGGTTTGGCTGATGTCGGCTGGGATCGGCTGGCTTGGGCTTCAGGCTGCCGTCTGGGTCCAGGTCTGTGCCCCATGTCTCTCTTCCCCCGGGGACCAGCGAGCTAGCTGGGGCATGTTCGTCTCACGGCAAGGGCAGAGGCCGAAGAGGTCGCGCCCCGACCCAAAGCACATCTCAAAGCGCTGTATGCGTCACATCTGCTAATATCCCCGGCCAGGCCCCAGAGTCTCAGGGCAGAGAAGTGTTCCCTTTGGAAAACTGTCGGAGGATCTGCAAAGTCACAGGGCAAAGGGTGTGGGTGCAGCGAAGCGTGGAGAATGGAGGGCGATGACTCAACCCTGGACGAGGACGGTTAGGAAGGTAGCATGAGCCAGGAAGCTGTGCGCGACCCGACCACCTGGACGGAAGGACGGGAGAGATTGGAAGTGGGGGCTGCACCTGTTGGAGGGGGCTGGGAGATTCCTGCGCTACACCCCTTCCCCCTTTACAGGGGGCTGGGCTTGGAGCTCCGTGGGGCTCTCACCTGGGTCATGGGAGGGGTGAGGACGAAGGCAGGACTCTATTCCATCCAGTTGTTTTCCTAATCTACTTTGTTTCCAAACCTGCAGCCTGCAGCCATATTTTAAACGCTATTTAATTGGCAGCCTTCCTGCCTCGTGTGTTGCCATGGTTTTAAAAGGTTGTGTGTATTTTTATCATCTCAAGACCACATCTCCAGCACTTCTCTGGTGTGTAAACATCTTTATGAGCGGAGTTGTCCCCGGGAAGATTAAATGGGTGTGTCCCCAGGCTGGCCTGTGAGGAGCCATCTAAGGGTGCCGTCTCCCCCCTGGGGTGGTGGCCCACCCACAGGACAGCACCTGGGGAAGGCAGGGCGGTGGAGAGACCTCTGCAGCGGTGCTCGTGCAGGCCTGGGGAGATGCCTCCACAGAGACAGCAGAGATGAACAGCTTCGAGGACAGAGCCCAGTGTTGGGAGCTGGGAGGCAGCCGGCCCCGCAAGAGACTTGGGCTTCAGGGTCCGCCAGCCTTAATGGTGATGATCAAGGCCAGGCAGGAGGGCCGAGGGAACCTAATTCGATCTGTGACCCTGAAATCTGGGGCCTGGCATAGACCAAGGGCCTCTCACGGCAGGGAGCCTGGGTTAAGATGATTTCTTTTCATTGGAACCAGATGACTCGGCACAACTACAGAACAGAAGTCTCCTTTTTCCTTCTGAGAAGAAACAGATATGTCAGAGGAAAAGGCCTTGTGTGGAGTTCTGCCAGATAATGCAGGACCAACATGGATGTCCCTGGTGCGCGTACACCTGCTTTGCAAGAACTCGCTGTCACTATCAAAAGTCAAGGGTCCAGCCCCAGTGTCATTGTGAAAAAAATCATCAGATACCTCCCCAAACACCCCTGCACTCCTCAGAACCATCAAAGTCATCAAAAACAAGGAAGTCAGAGAAACGGCCACAGCCAAGGGGATCCTAAGGAAGCCTAAGGACTGGACATAATGCCGTGTCCTGGATGGGATCCTGGATCAGAAGAAGACACTCGGGGAAAGCTAAGGAGATCCAAATAAACTACGGACTTTTGTTAAAAATGTATTAATATTAGTTCATTAATTATAACAAATGTGCAATGCTAATGTAAGATGCTTATAAATACCAGAAACAGGGTATGGAATGTGGTAGAACCTTCTGTACTATCTTAATTTTTCTGTAAATCTAAGACAGTTCTAAAAAATAAAGTCCACTTAAGAAAACAATCAAGTCAAGGGTCAAGAGCACAGACTTGGAAGCCAGGTTGTCTTGGGTCCAATCCTGGCTGTCCTTACCTTGGACAAGCCACTTAGACCTTCCATGCCTTAGTGTCTTCATTGCAAAATGGGAATAATCACAGTACCTCTGATTGTACTGGGGGCTAGACTCTGAAAGGGTGCCTGGCAGCTAGTAAGCACTACATGTGCTTATTTAATACATGAATAAAGCTAAAAGTGCGGGTCCACCTCACATGTTCTATAAAACAAGAAGAGCACACATTGGCTGAGTTTCTGTTTTTCTTTAAAAAAAAAAAAAAAAGGAAACAAAAAGTCAGTAGGAAGGCGGAGAAAAAGGAATGGCCATGCACTGTTGGTGGGAAGGCACACTGATGCAGCCACTGTGGAAAACAGTATGGAGGTTCCTCAAAAAGTTGAAAATAGAACTACCATATGATCTAGTAATTCTGTTACTGGGTGTTTACCCAGCGAAAACGCTAACTTTGAAAAGATTCGTGCACCCCTGTGTTTACTGCAGTATTATTTACAAAAGCCAAGAAATGAAAGCAACTCAGGTGTTTATCAATAGACAGCTGGGTAAGGAAAACGTGGTAACCACACACACACACACACACACACACACACACACAGAAATATTATGCAGCCATAAAAAAGGATGAGATCGTGCCATGTGAGACAACACGGATGGACCTAGAGGGTATTATGCTAACTGAATAAGTCAGACTGACACAAATACCATACAATTCCACTTACAAATGGAATCTAAAAGAAGAATGAATAAACAAACAAAAAGCAGAGTCAGACCTATAAATACAGAGAACAAACTATTGGTTGTGGCGGGAGGAATGGGTAAAAGAGGTGAAGGGGGGAGGGAGATACAGGCCTCCAGTGATGGAATGAGGAAGTCGCAGGAATGAAAAGCAGAACGTAAGGAATATAGTCAATGATACTGTAATAGGGATGTAATGGGACAGACGGTAGCTATACCTGTTGTGAACATAGCATCGTGTATAAACTTGTCAAGTTGCTAAGTTCTGCACCTGAAGCTAATGTAACATTATGTGTCAACTATACTCAAATCAAAAAAGAAAGAAAAGGAGCATTCTCGGGGTTCACTTTGGGCTCCACTGTCCTATGAACTCCGCCACCCTGCCCCCTTCTCGCAGCTTGGCCGGAGTTCAGCTCTTCCTGCTCTTTCGCCTGAATGTTTCTCATCCTTTGCCAGGTTCAGATGAGATGGCCCAGTCTGGAAACCTCCACGAGTCGTTATCAGCACGGGAAGACACACTGCCTCCTCCCGTCCTACCTCTTCCTTCTGCCCTGGGAGCGTCCTACTCAATCCAGGATCCAGCAATATTCCCGGGACCCCCAAGCCCCCGATCCCGCTGCCCTCCCCCGCCCCACAGCCCCAGCCCCAGACCACCCAGCTGCCTCTCCTGCCTGCACGGACACCCTTCCAGCCTAGAGCACCTTGGGAAGGAAGGGCATGTCACCGCCCAACAGGATGCTTAGGAAACGCGTGTGTTCCTTATTGCGCAGGAAGAGGTCTCCCTAAAAACAATCCTGAACTTTGTCCAAACGGTTGAGAGCTTGACACAAGTCATCTTCCTGTGAGCATCTGAAAAAAGCCTGTGTCCAAGCAGAATCAGATGCACACATCTGCCATTTCCTTCAGTTCAGAGCTCGGGTTCCTGGAGCTATTTCCTGCTTGCACGCATGGCCACACTCCTGCTCGGGGCCCACTAGGTAAAGCAAAAACCAAACACTGCACTGACGAGGCAGTGACTTAAAGTCTACGGCCACAGGGTGAGGCTGGATCTTCCAATACTTCTCTGGTAGGATCCCTCACTCTCTGCTGGAGAGGCCTATTTCTTGTCCAAACTCCCAAGACACTGGTGAAGGGGGTCGCTCATATGACCCTCATGGTACAGGGGGGGAAACCAAGGCCTCCTGAAGACAGCAGAGATTTCAGGCATGTTTCCTGCTTGGAGAAGGGGTTGCCATACCCCTCCTTCTGTCTAGGCTTAGCTCGTTTTCTTTGCTTTTCTTTGCTTTCCATCATGCCAGTGCTTGGCGATGACCTACATAGACCCCATGGCTAATAATAACATGGGCTTTATTAGCACCTAACATTCAAGGACCACTGGAGATTTGGCAAAAGCAATATTTACCAAACCATCTGCTTGTTACAAACAAGGCCTCATGCCTCTGGGGCAGCCTTAAGAAGAAGGGCTGCTGGCTGGGAGAACCGGACACAACAGTCACTTCTTTTTCATTTTTTAATATGGAAATCCTGCCCATGGCTCACTTGCACACGGTTGATATTTAAGATATATAGCAACTAGTATGGCTCAGGTATTGACCAATCAGAATGGTTGTCGGCCAGGGTACCCAGCCAGGGTCCGACCCCCACATCCACCTCCTGTTGGCCAGGCAGTGCCCCCGAAGTTCCAGGATTAGAGGAAGGTCCAGGGAATTCCAGGGAAGGCATCTAGGTGGTCAGGGCAGTGGGACAATGGCTACACCAAGAGACAGAGAAATAATTAGGTGTTTAACCAGCTGATTGCCAACCCTAATGCATGGTTATTCTCAGTTCCTAGAAAGTACGATCCATACCACGTGGCTGAACATAAATTTGTTCCTAAGCATACACGGTGGTTGATTACAGCAGGCCGAGAAGCAGAGGCATTTGGATTCAAGAGCTTTGAAGATTTCATTTTAGTACATCGCACCTCGCCTCTCGTCCACTGGAGCTGGAAGGGAAGTGAAGGGGGGTCAGATGAAAGGTTATCTGCAATGCACAGATGCAGGAAGTGGGACGTCAGTGGCAAACGATAGCATGAGATGGCCAAAGCTGGAGAAGCCCAAGAGGGTCCGCAAGTCCAAAGGACGAGTGTCGAGTTAGACCTGAGAGACAGGACAAACAGGGCAGATGCTGGGAAGATCCTAATACGAGAGGGTCAAGGGGACCCGAGCATAGTGAAGCAAGGGAGTCCAAAACCATTGCCTCCAAAACTCCGCCATCCTTGCCATGGAAAACCTAGCTGTGGTTCAGTGGAAGGAACGGGTGGAGCTACTCAATACTTATCAGCACTTATAACCCTCTTGGAAAAAGATTTTCCTCACATTTGCAGCTGGTTCATATAGCAAGTTCTTTCTGGAAAAGTTGTCCTAGATGCCAAAGCTGATCTGTCAGAAGGACCTTCCTCATCTGAAGAGTTACTGGGAATAAGCATGCTTTGGATGAGTGGTCTTTTCCATCAGAGACCAAAATCTTTATGACTTTGGCACTACAGTAAGTCTAACATAGTCATTTTCAAAGTGGGCTGGAAGGCCACTGGTGGGATGCAAGAATTCTCTCCTGGGTGCAAACCGTCCTCCAAACATGTGAGTCCTCCCTTCTGCACATCTGAGTGAATGCCACACAATCCCTCAGCTGTCATTTATGGAGAACTCATCGCTTCTAACCAGTAACTTATTAAGTGAATCATTAAGGATGACGGAATTTGGAATTTGTGAACCAAAATTACTGTGTGGCTAGAATACTTTTACTCTGCCCTGTATCCTGGATTCTGTCATCCATGCGACATGTGGCAACTTGCAGAGCTCCCGCTGTGCGTGCATAACTGTCGATGGCCACAATGGCCACGCTTTGGAAGAAGCAAGCTTTGTTATCTTCCATCGGGTGTTGCTACCATGTTATCCAGGTACTGTCGTTGGTTGCAGGTGATCCGATCTTCTCTGTAATGCTCAGGAATCCATATTTGCCATGTTAGTATTTGGAGCCTATAATTTTCTAATAACTAGACCGGAAGATGGGCATACTTAGTGGCTCAGCTAGGAATCATGGGTACCCCCAGTGCCAAAGCAGACGGTGACATATTACTGCAAGCAAGCTACTCGTGTGATAACAGTTTGGAGTAAAAAAAAAGTCTGAAGGTTATTGCTCCTCTCTCGGAAGGTTTTTTAAATGTAATTTAATTCTTTTAATATATTTTAAATTCCTGTGATTCAAAAGTCAAAGCAATATGAAAAGATATCATTAAGAAACCTCATCCCCACTGCTCCTCAGTCTACCCGAATCCTCTGTCGGTCCCCCTAGAAGTCACCACTATTTCAGTGTCTCGTAAACCTTTCAGTGTTACTTCATGCAGAAAGAGAGTATTTTCCTCAAAAAGAGAGATTTTAAATATTTCACGAATGCACAGGGCTCTCCTGACCCCACATCAAAAGGTAAAGTTAAATAAGGTCGATAAAGTCCGAAGTGACCCCAGGAGCATGAAATTGCCTCTGAGGTTTATTGTTCCATGACTTTCAGCAGCAATGACCTTGTTAAAATATACCTGGGCTCTTGGGACAACAATAGAATAGTTTTTTTTCCTGTCTCTGCATCCTCCCATGTCAACAACCCCACAAGGTTCTCTGACAAAGGCCCGCCTCCAACCAACCCACCTGTCTAGGGGCTCATCACGTCAGTCCCTGTGGGACTGGATGAATGGGTTGTCGCACATGATATTCAAGGAAGAAATGGCTGGCTGAGTCCAATCAAGTGTCTTCCAGCTGGAAACGGTCATTCAAAATGGATCCAGTGGAGAAACTTGACCCTGGAGGATGTCCCAAACCTGCAGCGTCCAACCTATTTATGGAGAGTGCATCCCGGGCCAGGTGTTACGGCAGGTGCCAGGAGGAAGGGTGAGCAGGACACAGATCTTGCCCTCACGGACCTCACGGTCTCAGGTGAGGTACAAGACGTTGTCATAAGAACTGCGAGGAAGGGCCCCCGCCCAGGATGGAGAGCTCAGCGGTTCATGGGGGAAGCCACATCAGCCCTGGGACAAGAGGGCAGGAGGCTCAGCCAGCGAGTGGGGGTCCGAGGTGGCACTACGTGCTACGGCCTCGGCATGAGCAAGCTGGAGGCGTTCCTCCTCCCCACCTGGGAACTTGTGGAGAAAATCCTGGTCACCCAAGGAGTGACTTTAATGGAGGTGCAGGGGCAGCGGGAGCTGAAGGTGTTTGGGAGAGGGTGGGGGTGTGGAATCCCTCTCATCACAGCACACGGACGTGGGCCTGGGCCTGGCCGGTGGGGAGGAAGCACCAGACAACAGTCAGGGTATTAAATGTCTTCTCTCCCAAGGACCCCCAAGTTTACGCCAGGCACCCTTCCAGGCCTTGCTTTGGAAACCTCAGAAAATGTCATAGCAATGGGAGCCTGGAGGGAAAGGTCAACCGGGTTCCCAACAGAAAGGCAGATGCCACATTCACAGCAGGATGACCCGGGGAGGGACTATTTGTAAAAGTGTGGGCGTGGGGGGGGCACACCCGGAGGCAGAGTGGCGGGTGCCTTGGCACCCTTAGGCCCAGGGGAAGGAGAATGGAGATAGTTACTGGGTCTGCGGGGAGACGCAGTCCCGTTAGGCTCCTGGGTCTTGAGACGAGCAGTGGCCTTCCGCAGAGGTGACCTTGCAGAGCCAGGGCCGTAAATTCCTCAGCCTCGCTCTCCCTCCTTCGGGCAGGCCTCCCAAGGAGCTGAAGCCAGCCCAAGGAGAGGGCCCGGGGCCTGCCAACGAGGCTCCAGACACAGAGCAGCCTGGGGCAAGGATCGGAGGGGCAGAGGTGGCCAGAAGACAGAGGAACCCCCCCACCCCCGAGTCCTCACTTGACTCAGGGCGGCAGGAGACTGGACAAGCTTTCTTTTCTTCCTTACGCTTTTCTCTCTTTTTCTCGTATTCTCAAAATGAGCCCATGTGACTCCCGGAGTTGGAGAAAATGTGATTTTTAGAGTGAAAAGGCCAAAACACAAACCACATCAACAACCATGAAGGCAACAAGGAATGTGTACCAAGGAGGCCTCACTGGGCGGTACAAATCCCTTTATTAATTAGAGCAGAAAAGGGGAGGCCTCACACAAAAAGTCCTTCCCCACTCTGAAAAGGCAGCTGACCCTTTCCCACAGGCTACTCACCACAAACAGAGCAAATGCAGCTGCTATTGTCAACTAGGCCATCAGGAAGAAGAGTCACTGGGCCCTGAAGAAAGTGACCCCCAAGCCCCTCTTGCTTCTCTGCCGTGAAGCTCGTGTGGAGGGAGGGCGTGGTAGGGGAATACACTCCACGTGCCAGGGACGTGGGTTCGATCCCCGGCTCGGCCGCTTTGCCTTGGGGGCCCCCCAAGCAAGGGACTGCGACTGTTGAGCCTGCTCGTTCCGTCTTGAAGGCAACTTGAGGGCACAGAAGAGAAGAGGCACCACAAAAGGCAAGAACAAATGTCCCAACTGCTCTCTCTGTCGTGCCCACAGCATGTAGGAGGCCTGCAGCACAGAGCGCCCTGAGACAGAAAGGACGCACTTTCTACTTGGGTGAATCGAGGAGAAACACACATGGGCCAGAGGCAGGTGCAATCGGTTTGTCTATTTTCTTTCTTTTTTTTTAATTTTTAAGAATGTTTATTTATTTATTTTGAGAGACAGAGACACAGATAGAGACTCTGAGTGGGGGAGGGGCAGAGGGAGAGAGAGAGAGAGAGAGAGAGAGAGAGAGAATCCCAGAATCCCAAGCAGGCTCCCTGCTGTCAGCCCAGAGCCCAACGCAGGGCTCGGTCCCACAAACCTCTATATCATGACCTAATCCAAAATCAAGAGTCGGATGCTCAATTACTGAGCCACCCAGGCGCCCCTCTCTATCTGTCTCTATCTTCTCTGCCTTCTCCAGTCCTCAGCTCCCTGGACTCAGGGGCCCAGAAACTGACCACGAGTTCTCTTGTGCAGCTGTCTCCCCACCTAAAGGATGGAGGAAGATTCTCAGGTGTGGGGCTTTCAGAGACCTCAGAGAGCAGAACTTAATGTGACCCACCTTTCTCTCCCTACCTTGGCTGCCTTCTGCAGTGCCATTTCAATGTGTGATTGTGCTGAAAGTCCCTTGTCCCATGAGGAAGGGACACAATGGATGAGGCCAATGGAAACCCCATCTCACCACATGAGAAAAATCAGGGCAGAAGGGGGTGTGAAAAGAAGGCAAGATAAGGAAGTAGGAAATTCACGATAAAGACTGCATGAAGCCTGAAAATGTGATCACGTTCTGTCATAGTCCTCAATCCCTTTGATATGTGACATACTCACAGCTGGAGCCTGAAGGTTTTAGAGCCAAAGGGAAATGCAGGGGCCAAGGAAAACTCTTGTCAAGTGCTTGACCTTCCCCAGACCCTTCCCACCTCTCAAGACTCCCACCACAACCCAGGAGGGAAAAGTATCCACACGCCAGGCACCACCCCCCCCCCATGCTTGAAAGGCTGGAGCTTGTCTTCCTCCCTTGTTTAAACTACATGAGCTGACTCACGGCTCCTTGGTACTGAGAAAGGGTGGGTGCTGGGCACAGGGACCCCAGGAAGAGAGCAAGGTATGAAAATGGAGCAGTTGTCCTTCCTGCAGGTTGGGGTAGTGGCTAAAAGTACGGATTAGGAGGTCGGATTGAGAAGGTCCAAAGCCCATCTCTTCTGCCTCTTGTCAAGGTGGTCTTCTTCCTTGACTGTTCGGGCCCTCTGATCTACCACTATAAATGGTGATGCCATGTAAAATACACAGCACCAACTTGGACACTCTTGCCTTAAAAAAAAAAAACTGATCTTGAAACTGATCAAGGCTCTGGATCTCAAGTTCACAGATAATGTAGGGATTGATGAAGACATGAAGCAGCACCATAAAGACACAATCAGCCCAATCCAGAATGTGGGACGTTCTACAAGATAAATGACCTAATGTCCTCAACAAATCAACAGCACAGAAGAGGAAAAAAAGGAGTGGAAATTGTTAAAGAATAAAAAAGACCCAAGAGATAGGAACCAACCATCAAAACAATGTCTGAGCCTTGTTTGGATCCTGATTTCAAAACAAAACAAAACAAAACAAAACAAAACAAAACAACCCTGAGGAGACCTCTTTAAGAGAACTAATCTAATAATAAAGATTGATGGTTAATTTTGTGAGGGCGAATAATGGTGTGGTGGTTATATTTCTAAAAAGCCCTTACCAATTACAGATGCACTCTCAAGTATTAATGGCTGAAACGACACGGTGTGTGGGATTCACTGAACCACGAAGTAACAGGGGACAGAGTCGGAGCTGGGCAATGAGTGCCTGAGCCTTTATCATACCCTTCTGCCTGCATGGCATAGTTTTTGAAAGTTTTTATAGCAGAGCGTTTTATAAAGGCACCAGTACATGACTACAAACTGTGTTAGGCGCTGGATCGGACACCCTGGGTGCCATCTTGGCAACTGTTGGACTCACCAGTGCTTGCATCTCTGGTTGCGGGGACAGTTCCCACAGCTCTGACCTGCTCGGACTGAGACAGGCGTCTCTCTGACTTGTGGCTGGGACTGCCAGCTTGAGTGTGCTCAGGACATCCCGCACCCCGCAGGGAGGAGCCCACCAGGGCAGGGGCGTCAGTGCCTATTGGGCAATAAGTCCACGTGCCTTGCTTCATTTTTTTAAAGAGTATTTTGAGAGAGAAAGAGAGAGAGAGCGCGCGCACGAGCACACGAGCAGGGAAGGGGGCAGAGACAGACAGACAGAATCCCAGCCAGGCTTCCCGCTGTCAGCGCAGAGCCCGAAATGGGGCTCGAACTCACAAACCATGAGATCATGACCTGAGCTGAAACAAGAGCCAGAAGCTATTTTTGCATGATTAAATAGAGACAGAAACAACACAACACAATTAACAATAGAGGGTTCTAAAAATAGATCTTTTTCTTCAAGTGACGGATTTTAAGATCCCAAAGTATCATTTGAGAAAATGAGTACCTATAAAGGAAGACGGTCTTTTGTGCCCCAGCAATGCCCTTCCACACAGGTGGTGAAACACGAAGCTTGCTGTCTCTTAGCTCCGCCTTCAACCCAAGGAACCCAAGTGCCCATTCGGGTAGAGGTATGTGCAAGCAGGTGTCCTATGCTCCCTACTGCTGCAGGTAAAAATAGCTTGTGAGCTTGGAAGAACAATCTGCTTTAATTCTAGGAATTAAAAAAAAATGCTTTGTAGTGAAGAACAGAACCTCAGTTTTGAAAATTATGGGCATTTCCCCTCAGACATGAATATTTTAAATATTAACAGAAGTGAGATGACGCGCAGGGGTGACCCTCAGGCCCAAGTCCTCGTGTGCACAGGAATTCTTTCTCTCCTCTTTCCACTCTCTCCTGGGGCTTGCAGGGATCTGCGACAGAATCTGTGGGATTGCCAAGATTTAAAAAATAGGCAGTTTGGGGCATCTGGGTGGCTCAGTCGGTTGAGTGCCAACTTTGGCTCAGGTCATGATCTCGTGGTTTATGAGTTCGAGCCCCGTGTTGGGCTTTGTGCTGACAGCTCAGAGCCTGGAGCCTGCTTCGGATTCTGTGTCTCCCTCTCTCTCTTCCCCTCCCCCACTCACGCTCTGCCCTCTCTCTCAAAAATAAATAAACATTAAAAAAATAAAAATAAATAAAAAATAAGCAGTTTGTCGATCAGGTAAAAATACGCAAAAGATATATCCATGCCCTCTTTTTCTGTGTAGAG
Organism: Cryptoprocta ferox; assembly: GCA_028646485.1. Taxonomy (NCBI): domain Eukaryota; kingdom Metazoa; phylum Chordata; class Mammalia; order Carnivora; family Eupleridae; genus Cryptoprocta; species Cryptoprocta ferox. The sequence goes on along the minus strand of CM053573.1, from coordinate 143,202,858 downwards.
AGCAAGGAAATATTTTTTTATTAGAAAACCGGCAAGAAGAAAGCTAGTCAGTCGAGTGATGAAGCTTCCAACTGCGTGGCTAACCTGTTTAGCCAGGACCAGATGGTTCGGAGGGCTGGGAATGAGATCCAAAGTATTCTCTATGTAGGTCAGCGTTGAATCCAGCCGAGGTCACCAATAACACAGAGGTGTGTGTTCAGGAGCTGATGGAAATGAGACAGTATCTTGAGACAGAGACATATCTGAATTTGGGTCTAATTTATCTCCTTTTTGGGCAGGTTTTGGTCCTGAGTTCTCAGATGGAGTTCTCATGGAAGAAAGCTGTGTGTATAGGATAGATTTGTAATTGTGGTTCTTTCCCAGAAGATTACAGAATGTCATTGACTTTCCAGAACTTTAAAGAAAAACACCGTGTCAAGTATGAACCAGAATACAGGGCATCCTCTTATATGTGGTAGATGAGTGTAAATTATTACCACTTTTTTACAGATAAATTTGACTGTATGTATCAAAAAACCCTAAAAGTTGCATAGGACTCTATTTCCAAGAGTTTATTCTAAGGAAATAATCAAGGATGTTGCCCAAGAATCTTATTTATATTAATAATGAAGATAAAAATAACAATTCTGTTTCAAATATAGAGCAATGAACTTATCTCACTGCCTGACAATAGGGGATTTTTTTAAATGATGGTGCAATGTAATCTTCAACTATTAAAAACAATATTGCAGAAATGTATTTATTGACATAGAAAAGATACAAAGCTGGTTTTAAAATAGTCAGACCTCACTTTTACTTCTCAAAATCTTTAAATTTTTTTTAAGTTTTATTTATTTATTGAGAGAGAGAGCGAGAGAGAGAGAGCATGAGCAGGGGAGGGGCAGAGAGAAGGGGAGAGGAAGAAACCCAAGCAAGCTCTGCACTGTCAGCTCAGAGCCCAATGCAGAGCTCAAACTCACAACCTGTGAGATCATGACCTGAGCTGAAGTCAGGAGTCAGATGCTTCACCAACCCAGGCACCCAGGCGTCCCTCAGAAGCTTTTTATATACACGTGCATGAGCATGTGCTTAGAAAGATGCATGAACCGTTGGTCACAGTAATCTCTGGGTAGTAGAATAAGAGGCAAATTTTCTTTCCTTCTTTTTAGATATGTCTGTGTTATAAACTTTTTATAATAAACAAGAATTTACTTTTATATCTGCTGTTGAAAGGCTATTTAAAAACAGAAATCAGGAGCTGTTCAGGAGGGTTCTTTGTGGTGGCCCAAAGGCAGGACGGCGGAGGTGTGGTCTAGGAAGGAAGGAGGTGGGCAAAGGGAACGTGGCACCGGACTCCGCTCTTTCGAGGGGAACGGGATTCTTAGGCACTGAGTCCCAAACTCGCATGGAATGACCCTCCTGTGGAGCTGAGAAGCGTCTGTTGACCTTCCATAACAGTGCAGGGCTGTCTGTGCGCCTTAGTACTGCCCCCTGCACCCAGTCAGCACCCTAAGAAGAAGCCTTCCACAGGGGGAGGAGCAGGTGGTGGAGGGGAGAGGGAGGGGCCCTTGCCAGGCAGGAAAATACCCAGGCCACTAGCATCTTTCTTAAAAGTTACTCTTCTTGACTTATTCTTTCCATCTATTTAAACATGTAATTTCCTAGTCCCTCAAAAGGGGTCTTTGAAAGTATGGAAGGAACCCACATAACAGAGAACAGAGCCAGTCAAAGGGGAATTGTTGTTGTTGTTTTTTTTTTCAGTTTTCCTATTTCAAGGTGTTCCCGTCTACTAACAGATGTCTCAGCACTGGGGAGCCCTGCTCTGGAGGGGTGCTCCTTTTCCTCTTGGTCCCCCTGAGGTCTGGAATAAACACCCTCCCACTCTGAGCACATGCATGTCCTCAGTTAACAGCAGGGGTGCCTGGGAGGCTCAGCCGGTTGAGTATCCGACTCTTGATTTCGGCTCAGGTCGTGATCTCACAGTTCCTGAGATCGAGCCCCATATCAGCCTCCCCTGATGCAGGGTCTCTCACATCACACAGTCCCCCACTGTCCAGGCTCTCCTTTGTCTATAGCAAGTCGCTGTGCACTCAGAAGGGTGTTGCAAGGAACAGGGTTATTCTGTGGACACCCCACACAGAAGACCCCAGAGTCACTTAATCTATTTGAACACCACAGTCACACTATGTTTGTCAGAGAGGAGGCAAATGAGTATCTGCACATCCACAAAGTGGGGGCGAGGGGGAGAGGCTATTAGTATTCTGAAAGCTTTAAACTCCAACATTTCCGGGACATTCTTAAAGGCCCAGAAAGACCTACTCATCAACTTTTAGGGATGATTTTTTTTATTTAAACAGAAGATTTACTTTCATCTCCCATTTCCTGTTTCTCTGTTTATTTTATATGGGACCCTGATGGGATACAAGAAGCTGATTTTGTACTAATTTTGTTTTCTAAAGATGTTTGTCTCTTGATAGTGTTTTGTACCAAAAAAAAAGTTACTTTCTTGACTATAGCTTCTTTGAGGTGGCTTATTTCCTTGCAGGAAAGAATCACATAGTTTGTTTTGGTGGTTGTTGATGGTACCTGGTTGGTTTGTTGGGTTTGTGTGTGTGTGGTAAAATATACATAACATAAAATTCACCATTTTAATCATTTTTAACTATACACTTTACTGGGGATTAAGTACATTCACATTGTTGTACAACCATCTTCCCCATGTATTTCCATAAGTTTTTCATTTTCCCAAACTGAAACTCCGTACCCATTAAATAACTTCCCACTCCTTCCTCTCCTCATTGTTCCTGGCAACCTCCAATCTACTTTCCGTCTGGATGAACTTGACTTCTCTAGGAACCTCATATAAGTGAAATCATACAATATTCATCCTTTTGTGTCTGGCTTATTTCACTTAGCATAAGGTCTTCAAGGTCCATCCATGATGCAGTGTGTATCGAAATTTCACTCCTTTTAAAGGTGGAACAAGAGTCCTCTGTTGTGTGGCTATATCACATTTTGTTTACCCAGCCATTCTTCTGTGATGGCCCCTTGGGTCATTCTTCTGTGATGGCCCCTTGGTCCCATCTACCCTTTGGCTATTGTGAATAATGCTGCTATGAACATGGGTGTGCAGAGCCTCTGTTATTGGGAGGATTACTTGGGAGGAATCCATACCGTTAAGGATTACTTCAGAAGAAGAGCCTGCGGGTGTAGTTTTTTCCAGTAGTGGGTGAAACAGTGCTGAATTATGCATCAGAATTACCTGGGAACTCTTACATGCAAATTCCTGAGTGTCCCACTTTCCAAGACTATTAAATGAGATTATCTAGGGGAGGAGCTGGGAATCTGGAATTTAACACAAGTTTCCCATGCCACTCATCTGCCCCAGCAGTGTCTACTACATGTGCTCAAAGAGAGACCAGCTTTGTTAGACACTGGGTCCCACGCTGCCTTGCTCTCCACCTGTGGCAAAAACTCCTTGCAAGAAAGTGAAGGAGTAAGGAAAGCCATTTTCCTGTCCGGTGAGGAAGGAGAGTAACACCTTTCACTCAGGACTCAGCTGCTTCCTGGCCTGATTGTCCTTGTTAATCTGTCAGGATGGGCAGATGAGCTTCTTCAGGGAGTGTTTTTATGCACTCTTCCTCAGACAGGATCTGATTGGCCCTGTTTTTTTACTTAACCAATATCGAAAGCTCTTCTTTGACAGCGCCTTGGGTCAAGCTTTCTCAGAGGTGGCTTGGCTTCCTTCCACCTAGCCTATCAGAGCCTTTAATAGGGATTCTCAAAATTCAGTGGGTTGTGCCAGAGTGGCAGGGTGACTCACCACATGGTTTGGCCTCTCTGCCAATGGCATGAGCTACAGGAATGCTCTTAAGGGCCCGTGGTCCTCTAGGAGAGGCGCTATTCCCCAAGGAACACAGTGAGCATAGCTTTCCTCCTTCAAGCACCTGATTTTTTTAAATCAGAGTTTGTTTTTTTTAAGTTTGATTTTGTAGTTTGTTATAGCATCATTCATACTGAGCTTATAAAGTTTAGAAACTATAGAAAAATAGAAGGAAGGAGGAAAAAAATTGCTCCTAATCCCACCCACTCTGGGTAGACCCAGAGTCTACCATTTTTGTGAATTCCTTTCTGTCATTTTTTTGGCACAGTTTTTTTTTACGTGCTCAGTTATCATCATATCATATAAGTATTTTCCCATGTCATTATAAAATCATACATGCATTTCAGTGGGTGCATGTGTCTACCATGGTTTACTCAATCGTTTCCTTACTTTTAAACATTGCTTATTGTTTCCAACTTTTCTCTATTGAAAACAGTACTACAATGAACATCTTTAGAAAGAAAGCCTCTTACAATATTTCCCCTTCAGGCAAAGTCCAAGAAATAGGAGTATTAAGTAAAAGTCCTGGACATAGTAAGGCCTTTGACATGTAGACCATCTAATTTTTGAAAGGATTCACACCAAATTGCACAACCATGAACAAATACAAAAATGGGCACCAGTGCCTAGATCCTCCTCTAGTTCACAGCCCTGAGTGTGATTTTGCCCTCAGGGGACATTTGACAATGTCTGGAGGCATGTTTGGTTTTCACAATAGGAAGGATACTACTACTTGCGTCTGTTGAGAAGCCAAGGCTGCTGCTAAGCCTCCTACAATCCATATTACAGCTCTATACAACAAAGAAGCATCCGACCCAGAATGCAAATGGTGGCAAGGTTGAGAATGCTACTCTATTGTAACCATTACTTGGACCACAACCCATTCAGGAAGAAAAATACAGAATCCTATCTATTCAATTTCAGGGCCCAGCTGTCAGCTACTGTTGCTTCTGTCAGTGCCACATGACGTCAATGATTAAAACCAGTCTAAACACCAGCTCGGTGTATCCTCGTCCAATATTAGCACCCTGTTCCATAACCAGATCTCACCTGAAGCACCTTTTACCCTGGGGCCCTGAGAACTCTTACTGGTCAGCTGCCCATGGTTCTCAGTCCATACCACTGCCACCCATCAGAAATATTCTGAAACAATTCAAAATGGGGGATCCATATGTACTGATTTTGAGAAATTTTCTGGGGTCCTATGCAAATTTACCCACACATCACTCCTTCTTAAACCTGTGCAACAAACCCAAACCCTGGGGCTTTGAGGACACGATTTCAGAGCCACTGATCTAATCTGTGATAAAGACATCTAACCTTTCCTAGCATCTATTCTCCTGTTCCTCCATGGCAATAGAATCTCCCATTTTTGACGGGTCAATGGCTTCTCAGAGTAAATATCTCATTTCCTAGACTTTCTTGCAGCTGTCCAATGGCTTGTAAGTGGAAGTGTTGAGTGTGACTTCTGGTGGCATCATTTCAAAGGCAATGTGCCCCTTTTTACTGATGGCATAAATAAATGTGGACGTTCTGGCTTGATCCAAAGCAGCCACCTTAGACCAGGAAGTGGAAGTCAAGTTCGGAGGATGTCAGAGCAACAAGATAGAAAGAACCTGGGTCCTTGATGATCATGGAATTACAGTCCCAGCACTGTAATCTCTACTGCCAGGTTTCACTATGTGGGAGAGAAACAACCCCATGTTTAATTTAAGCCACTAGTTATTTTGGTCTCTGTTACAGCTGAACCTTATCCTAAGTGACACATAATCCAACTTCCTCATTTAAAAGATAAAAATGCAGGCCTGAATGGACTATATCAGGCTTGGTTCGTGGTGCCTTTTCTGCCAGCTGTCTGGGAGTTTGCTGAATAAGAAAAAAAAAATGAATCATTTAAGAGAAATGGTGTATTTGGGGATACCTTATGAGGTTGATAACACAAAAGAAGATAAAAGACTTGAATTTGGAGGAAAGCAAAGGCTTCAGAATATGTGAGATGAGATTTGGGGCACAGTAAGGAAAGGGAAAATAAAGCATCAGCCCTCATTTTTCAGGGTTAGATCTCCTGAATCTGGGAGTAGTTAAAACTCTAACAACACTCTTGTTGATGTAATGATCCGTTTTTAGCAGTCAGCATGTCTGAATGAAGAGACTGCTCTATAAGAGCAGTGTAATTAATAGATACTTCATGGAGGTGATTGTTGCTAGTTCAATTATTCTTTAAGAGATTGGACAGGTCAAGAGACTGCTCTGGAAAGAGAATCAACCTTTCTTCTCTCCCCTTCAGGATAAGTGAGCACTCATAATTTATTAAAATTATCCCCTTGGTTTCCTTTCACTCACAAAGGAAATATATGCACCTTCTTAAAATATACAGATTTATTTCCCCTCGAGTCTAGCAGGTAAAGAGAAAGAAAATCGGCATCCTATTGAGTTAGAAGAAAGCTGTATCTTCACATCGCCTAAGCAACCAGTCACTCAGGACAATTCTGCCAAAACACCCGTCGACTCTGTGAAAAATCCCTCAGCCCGGTTATGTGACATCCCACAGCCTTCTGTTTGCCCTTTCCAGATCAAGTAACTGAGTTTCTTATTTTCTATTGCCTGTATTGGCTTCCCAAGGACACTGCTGCAGGTAAAGCTTTGACTTCATAGAGGAAGTCATCTATCTTTCATCCTCCCCCACAGGATGATTTCCCTCATGACCATCAGAAAATGCTCTGCACAAATACGGTTCCGTTGCCCACTGGAACTTGAAGGGTCAGATGAAGCCCAGTCTCGGGGACAAGCAGAAACAATTAGAAAGATGATCATTAATTGGCCTTCCCCTTTTCCTGCTTCTCAGTGCCCAGAAAATGGTTTTTCTTGGCTCTAGGACTGTGCGGAGTGAAAACCTAGTCCAGATTTGCTTGGATCCTTCTTCTCCAAGCAACTAATTCTTGATGGAAAATATGCTTATTATATCACACAGGCCCACACCAAAAAGAAGGAAAAGCTTCCATTTATCCTGTCTTTTTTTATTTCATTTCAGCCTCAGGAGGCAAAGTCAGCCCAGGCAAGCCTCAAGCAGAACTTCACGGCCCAGAAAACAGTTGGGTCTGGCTGGCTGCACTGTTATCATGGTGCAACAGAAACTTGGCAGCAGCATCTTGAGCAGGTTGCTGTGTCTCCGAAGACTGTTTGGATCACAGGAGAGTAACTCCGAGCTGCACCAAGATTACGCCTACAAAACATGTGGGTGACCAACCCTGTGTACATCCACCTTGCTATGCTATTACTCTTCTAATCCGTGACCGGCCTACTTTCATACCTCCTTCTTCCATTCCCCTTCTAGCCAGTTCCAGTTTCACTTGAGCCTGGTTCTATCTGCTACTTTAATCCCTCTCTTCAACCAGTAGCACGCTGGCGCCAGCTCCCATTGGCTTAAGAAAGCCAAGTGCGCATAGCTCTTCACAATGTCATGTTCAATGGCATCACATTGGCAGCTAGAAATCAGGCACAGTAAGGGTAATTACACCACAGAAATCAGCAAATCTACAACTAGAGCTCTCCCACCCCAGCCCAGGAAGCCAGTTAAACATTTACTACCACATGCTGGATCTATCCCTTTTGAAAAGAGGTAGATATGTGTCCGTTGATCATGATCAATTTAATAATACATTACATTAAAAAATAAGTTAAAAATTAAGGAATTGTAGGCAACCTGAATTGGATTCTGGTTTGGACAAACTAAATGTAAGACGATATTTGGAAAAATTTGAAACCAAGTATGGATAATATTAAAGAACTCATATTAATTTCTTAGGTGTAAAAATGATATTATGATGGAATAGAGGGGAATTTCCTCAACCTGATAAAGAACATCCACAAAAAACCTATAGCTAACATCATACTTGAGAGAAACAATGTTTTCCCACTAAGATCATGGACAAGGCAAGGATGTTCCCCCTTCTTTTCAGCATTATACAAAAAAAAAAAATCCTAGCTAACACAATAAGACAAGAAAATGAAACACAAAGGATGGATACACATTGAGAAGGAAAATAAATCTGTGTCTGTTCACAGACAACATGGTTGTCTATGTAGAAAATCTGAAAGAATCAATAAAAAAAACCTCTGGAACTAATTTTCTACAGGGTTGCAGGATACAAGATTAACATACAAAAGTCTATCACTTTTTAATACACCGGTGATGAACATGTGGAATTTGAAATTAAAAACACGTTACTTGTGTCCATTATACTTAAATAAAAATATTTTAAAAACCACATTATCATTTATATCAGCACCCCCCAAAATAAAATACTTAGGTATAAAGCTAAGAAGTGTACAAGATCTGTATATGAGGAAAACTACAAAACTCTGATGAAAGAAATCAAAGAACGAAGCTAATGGAGATATTCCATGTCCATGTATAGAAAGACTCAATATTGTCAAGATGTCCATTTTTCTCAACTTGATCTATAGATTCGAGGCAATCCAATCAAAGTCCCAGCAAGTTATTTTGTGGATATCAACAAACTGATTCTAAAGTATATATGGAATGGCAAAAGACCCAGAGTAGCAACACAATATTGCAGGAGAACAAAGTCAGAGGACTGAAACTACCAGACTTCAAGACTTACTATAAACACATAGTAATCAAGATTGTGCGATTGGAGAAAAATAGACTAAAGAATAGAAAAACAGATCAATGGAACAGAATGAATAGTCCAGCAGTGGACCCACATCAAAGATCAACTGATCTTTGACAAAGTGGCAAAGGCAATACAATACAGGAAAGATAGTTTTTTCAACCAATGGTGCTGGCACAATCAGAAATCCACATTAAAGAAAGACGTATCTAAACACAGACCTTATGCCCTTCACAAATGAACTCAAAATGGACCACAGACCTAAATGTAAAATGCAAACCATAAAACTCCTAGAAGATAACACAGGAGAGAAGCTAAATGACATTGAGTATGGCAATGACTTTTTAGGTACAGCACCAAAAGCACAATCTATGCCTTATAATTATTGAGAAGCTGAACCTCATTTAAATTAAAAATGTTGGCTCTGTGAAAGACTCTGTCAAAAGAGTAAGAAGACAAGCCACAAACTTGGGAGAAAACATTTGCAAAAGATTTATCTGAGGAAGGACTGCCATCCAAAGTAAAGACCTCTTAAAAGTCAACAATAAGAAAATGAACAATCTGATTTTTAAACCAAGCAAAAGATCTTAACAGATACCTCACTAAAGAAAATATACAGATGGCAAGTAGGAATATGAAAAGATGTCCAACATCATCTAATCATTAGGTAATTGCAAGTTAAAACAGCAAGGAGACACTACTATACACATATCCATAAGAATGGTCAAAACTCCAAACACCGACAACACCAACTGCTGTCCAGGATGTGAAGCAACAGAGGAATTGTCACTCATTGCTGGTGAGAACACAAAATGGTATAGCCACTTTGGAAAACAGTTTGGCAGTTTCTTACAAAACTAAACATATTGTAAGATGCCTGGGTGGCTCAGTCGGTTAAGCGTCTGACTCTGGATCTTGGCTCTGGGCATGATCTCATGGTTCGTGGGTTCGAGCCCCACATCAGGCTCTGTATTCTCATCCTGCAGCTGTGCTCTTTGGTATTGACCCAAGTTAGGTGAAAATTTATGTCCACACAAAACATGCACATGGATGTCCATAGTAGCTTTATTCATAATTTCCTAAACCTGGAAATCACCTAGAGCTACTGACCTTTAGTAGGTGAGCAGATAAATAAACTATGGTGCCTCCAGACAATGAAATATTAGTCGGTGCTAAAAAGAAATGAGCCATCAAGCCATGAAAATATATGGAGAGACCTTAATGTGTATTACAAAGTGAAAGAGTCCAATCTAAAAAGGCTACATACTGTATAATTGCAACGATATGATATTCTGGAAAAGGCAAAACTGTGGAGACTGTAAAAATATAAATGGTTGTCAAAGGTTAGAGAGTTAGATGAATAGGCAGAGCATAGAGAACTTTTAGGGCAGTGAAACTAGCCTGCATAATGTTATAATGGTGGATATATGTCATCATACACTCAGCAAAACAATAGAATGCATAACACCAAAAGTGAACTGTCACGTAAATGGTGGACTTTGGGTGACCATGGTTTGTCAATGTAGGATCATCGGTTATAACAAATGTACCATTCTGGTGACAGATGGTGATAATGGAGAAGTCTATATATATATGTGGGGAAGGGGCTAGAAGGGAACTCTCTGCACTTTCCACTCAATTTTGCTAAAAATCTAACACTGCTCTTAAAAAAAATAAAGTCCATTTTAAAAGAAACAGTATTATGGTTACGGAGGGAATTGTTTCTGCCATTTAAAGAAGTATTTAGGGATGAAATGCCATCATGTCTGTAATTTACTTTAAAAACGCTTGAGAGGAAGAAATGAAGCAACTATGGGAAAAATGCTAACTGGTAAAATCTCAAGGATGGATTATGTATGGAGGTTCATGCTACTATTCTCCATTTTTGCCTGCATTTTTGAAATTTTTCTTTTAATAATTTTTTCAAGTTTTTATTTGTTTATTTTGAGAGAGAGAGAAAGAGCGAGCAAAGTAGGGGCAGAGAGAGAGAAGAGAGAGAGAATCCCAAGCAGGCTCCACTCTGCCAGCACAGAGCCGGCCGCGGGGCTTGAACTTACAACCCGTGAGATCATGACCTAAGCCGAAGTCGGATGCTTAACTGACTGAGCCACCCAGGCACCCCTCATAGTAATAATTTTTAAAAGAACTCCCGCCATGGGGCGCCTGGGTGGTTCAGTCGGTTAAAGCATCCGACTTTGGCTCAGGTCATGATCTTGGAGTTTGTGGGTTCGAGCCCTGCTTCCGTACTGTGCTGACGGCTCAGAGCCTGAAGCCTGCCTTGGATTCTGTGTCTCCCTCTCTCTCTCTCTGCCCCTCTCCTGCTCACATTCAGTCTCTCAAAAAAATAAATAAACATGAAAAAAACTGAAAAAATAATAAAAGAACTCCTACCATGAAAGCTGTGAGTTTGGGGCAATCTCAAGTAGCCCTGTTCATATCCGTCCCCTAAAATCTGGGCCCGTGTTACTCGAAAAGTTGTAAACCTATTGGGATGTTAGAATTGCAGGGAAGGCCTGTGCTCACACACGTCTGGATATTGCAGAGTCGGCAGCCAGCCAGGGGTCCCCCTGCCCCTGTGAGTGCGCGTGTCCGGCCAGGGTTAAGTCTGCGGTGGGCAGAGTGGGGACGTCACTGAAGGTGATTCAGGCTTTCTTAGTGAAGCTGGAAGCAGTTGAGTGCAGTACCCATTTCACTATTTTACTTTTGTGCTTTTTGTAACTGTATAGGCTGATTGAAAACCACTGTTTTTCACAAACCCTCGTGAGAATGACACCCCCCCCCCATTTTGTTCAATCAAATGCTTTAGTTTAGATTCACGGTGTTTGGCCTGGTTATACAATTCTCTGAGCAGCAGATACCATTTAATGAAAATAATCTTTTAATATATATATTTTCTTGTACTGATGCCTCCCCCTTTTCTTCAAGGGGAATCCTTTAGCTTTGGGGAAATTTAGGGATCTTATAAAAGCGAAGAAAAGGAGTTAACATGTAGCTTCTAACATCTGAACCAGGATTTTGGAAATGTCTTTAGGGAAATGTCTTTAGGTTTCTTAAGTCCCTACCCTTTAGGGGGAAATGGCAGTCCTGGTGGACCTGAGGGTGACCCCAGAACACTACTTAATCAGGAAGAGGAAGGGGTCCAGGGAGTGTGTCCTGAACATTGCCTCTGGGCTCGGATGGTGTGGCAGATGAATGGAGAGAAACTGGGGGCACCACTTCTGCCCACGTCTCCTTTGGGACCGTGGGAGGAGATGACCCCGTGAGCTCCCCACACCCACCTTCCCTGGGAAGCCACCTCAGAGAACACTCAGAGGCACAGTGTGCTCTAGCAGAGGGAGTTTGGCTCTTATGTGATGTGGAAGGCACCTTACAGTCCCAGGTACTCTCTCGGGGGACAACAAAACTGAATTGAGAGGCACTGGGCCTGCCAGGTGGCAGGAGGTGAAAGGAGGGATGGCCTCCAAGCAGAAGAGAGTGGGACAGAAACTCAGAAGACCCTCCGGTACGGGCAGAAGCAACACTGGGCCAAGTCAACCTGAAAGAGACCAGCCTGTGTGTGACAGACGCAGCAGAGGACAGCAGAGACATCAGCAGGACAGCAGGCCCTGTGGCCAGCGTCCACACAGCAATCCCAGCCAGGTGCTCCATGGTTGAGGCTAGTCCTCACGTCTATCCAACCATCCCACCCTCCCTCTGGTACCGCAGGGTCGTGTAAAATACAGGCCTCTCCCCTGTATTTACCTGTCACCTCAGAGGGGCGGAAAGTGGAGCACTTTCCCCAAAAGACCTAGGAAGGCTGTTTAAATGACTGTGTTTAACCCAGCACACTGGACCCATGTGAGCACGGCTGCTCCTGCCCCTTGCTCCTTCTACCCAACAGAGTGGGCTCGTCTGATGAAGAGTAGACCGACTGAGAAAAAATGAAGGAACTACATTACCTTTGCTCGTCCGAATGCTATGTGAGAAGATCCAAAACACGCTACAGCCAAAGTTTGTTCTGGGCTCCTCCTTCTCCCGAGATGCTCACATGACAAGGGTCCCATGACCAAGTACATCCGGGGCCACTTCTATCCTGAGCACCCCTCCTGGAACTGTGCAATGCCCTTTGACACACTGAGGGTTTGAATGGTTTGCAGAGAACAACCGGTTGAATCTTTGTTTATCTCAGCACCGTGCTTGGCCCCCACTCCTTCCTTTGGATAACCTCCATCCTTGTGTGTTCTCATGAACACGCTGGAACACGCTGGAACAGACCCTCCAGGTCTGTTCAGTGGAAAAGAAAATGTGCTGGGCTCACCTATGCGAAGCCACATTTAGGCTCCAATGGGCAGATGTTCCCAGTTCCCAGGTGACTCAGGCACATGAGGCAGACACTTTGCAACATTACCAACCCCTTGTCGATGGGCACGGTTGTGTAATTAGGGTCAGGTATGTCCTACGCGCAGGACTTGTCTCTAGCTGATTCACGGTTTTCATTTTGCTGCCAGAGACAAACTGCTGAAACACACACACATATTTTTGGTTTTCCTACACAAACCATTTACTGCAGTGGAAAGAACAGTGGACTAAGGAGTGTAGAAAAACCTGGGTTTGGAGCTCTGCCCATGAGCTAGCGCGTTACCAGCCCTAGGTCAAGTGTCAACAAAACCATCAAAGGCAAAAGGAAGTGGACTTGGACCCTTCACCGAAAACTTCCCAGAACAGGATGTGGGCTTCTCAAATTTCTCAGGAATCCCTGCTTACCACCCACATGGCCTCCTTGCCCTCTCAGCCTTCCTGGTACCTGTCTGTCCCACTAAGACTTAAGCAGCCTTGATTGTACCTGCCATCCCTGGGGCCTCGTAAAGAGCCCATGTCCCAACTTCCATTCTCTTTCCCTTCACCAACTATTGATATAGGGCTTTTCCCTTCTCTCCTGCTATGGCCTGATGACTTCAAGAGAACCCCAAGGCTGAGTTCAGCCAGTCCATAGCCTTGGACATCCTATAGAGCCTTAGTTTCATTCCATAATGACACTAATAAAAGCCACCTATTTTCTCCACCTTTGCAGGGAGGTTATGAGATCAAAGGAATAAAAGTCTAGCTAAGTCTGAGGTTCACTGGAAAGCCCAATACAAATATTCCTCATTGGGGGGCCTGGGTGGCTCAGTAGGTTAAGTGTCCGACTTTGGCTCAGGTCATGATCTCATGGTTCATGAGTTCAAGCCCCACATCGGGCTCTGCACTGACAGTGCAGAGAGCACTTGGGGTTCTTTCTCTCTCTCTCTCTCTCTCTCCCCCCCGCCCCTCCCACGCTTACATGCACTGTTTCTCCCAAAATAGATAAACTTTTAAAAAATCCCACTAATGTTCCTTGTTATTATCTGTTTTTTTTATAATTTAATTCTTGATGTTACACGGTATCTTTAGTGACTCTCCAAACAGCCCATGTTGCTCTCTGGTTTCTCATCTAAAAAACAAAAGGTTTAGTGCACTGTTTTTCTACCCAAAAAAAATTTTAATTAAGGAAGGAGGGGACCAGTGTTCTCAGATACATCCCATGAAACACCCCTGTGAGAAGGATGCTCGGCCCTACACAGATAAGTGCCTCCTCGACCACTTTCCTGCTCCACATCCAGGTCCTGTTCAGATGGGAGCTGCTGACACTGAATTTTTCACTGGCTTCGATTTTCTGTTGGCCTTCAGTACTTCCTTCCTCCCTCCCCGGCTTCCCAAGCTTTTGATGTTGAAACCTTTGGCATACAGGGCTGCTGACATACTTTTTGTACACCAAGCTGTTTAGAAGTAAACACAATCACGTGTTGTTTTAAAGAGCTTCTGGAAACCTCTGGGGGGAACAGATTCTGTCCAGTTCTGACATATTTTGAACAGGAAATGTCCGGTTCTTCCTACCTCCCCTCCCCCCACTTATTAGTGGAGTATCCCCTCCAGGTCTGAGTGTCAACAAAACCATCAAAGGCAAATGGAAGCCAAGCCTTGAATCCTTCACCACCTTTTTCACACAGAATGTGGGCTTGGATATTCTGAACCAATCACATTTCTGGCATCACCATCAAAACTGTCAACCTAAAATCCTCTTGGGAAAGCTGAAGTAAGGGTGACCCCTAAAGAATACTCTTAAAGCACTGAGGGTGAAGGGGATACATTTTAATACCCCAACAAACCTCCCCCTGGATTATTTCTGAGCCAAGTGAATCATGGTTGCCTTGGATTTCCAGCCGTATCAGTTTCCCCACTGGAGTATTGCAGTCCCCAGAGAGGCATCAACCAACACGAACACTTCCAGGGATGAAAGTCAAGGTAGCTCTCACCCTGTCGGCAAGCAAGGGGCTTCCTAAGGAAATCAGAGCCAGAGCCGGAACCTGACTGGAAAACTCCATAATCCCCAATATTTGGTCATCTTCTTGTCCCTGTGTCATTATAAGATTAGATTCTATTTGGCAAAGCCTGTCATCTAGTCGACCTTGGAATTTCCATTTGTAAATCATTAGCAACCACAAATCATCGCCTCTTCCCTTTCCAAAAGGTGAGATTTTGAAATCCTTACCAATTCTCATGTGTGGGAAGTGCTCACATATAACATTTTCTGTTTGCATCCATTCTCTAGTAAAGCTTCACTGCAATCCCACGAGGATAGGGCAAGTATTACCAGTCTCATCTCCTAGTTGAACAAACTAAGGGTTGGAAAGTTTGAGGGTGCTCAAACTTGGTCCTGCTGTTGGTAATGACAGAGCTACTAAGGGCTCATGTGCTTTCTTTTCATTCAGCAGCTTCTTAACCTGGAGCTTTTTGTCTGCCTGGAAAAATTTATATGGATGTGCACTTTTCTAGAAAGGGGGTCTACAGCTGTCATGGGATTTCCAAAGAGATGCAAGCCTCAAAAATTGTTAAGAACACACTGTTTTGTTTGGCCTAGAGAAGGTGTTCAACATTTACAATCTGAGTTGAGTTGAGGATAGGTGGGAGTCGGGGGTGGGGGGGATGGTGGGTCTCAGAGGGCTAGCACTCTGTTTATCCAGAAGAGCGCCCTGTGGGGAATGACCCCAGAGCTGCCACAGTTGAATTCCTGTCCTGGTAACTAAGAGAACACATGCAGAGTTTGGGGAGCAGGCCAGGATAATTTCCTGATGGATACATAGCCCAGAATCCAGGATCAACCCAACTCACCTAGAGAAGACAAATCCCTAAAGAAGTTTATAGAGAGAACACTATTGAAAGAGAGAGAAATCACCAACCGCTCTCCTGGACTTGGAGTATGGTAGCCCAGTTTAGGGGTTCCTTGGTCTTCTCCAGAACTTCCCTAAAGCAGCAAAGTAATGAAGGAGGAGGTTCCTGCCATCCGGCTGACCCAAGGCTCATTACAGAGTGAGACAAAGTCAGAGTTGAGCTTCCCAACCTCATGCAGAGAAGATAAATGAATATGAGGCTTTGGGCAAAGAGCTGAAACAAACATGGAGATCAAGGAGCATCACTGTCAAGCCAGTTGGCGTCTTGGCAACTGGACCAGCTTTTGCTATCCTCATTTGGGCATCTTAAAGAACTAGACATGTATCATGGCCTGGCATCCATTCAGTGACATGAAGTAAAATCAGGACATTTTTGTCCTAAGAATAGAATATTATGCCCCTTCTTGGCTAGCAGGACACATGCTGTTAGAATGTGTAAAATCTGAATAACTTGGGCAGTAAGAAGCAAGCGTAAGAACCCCAAGTCAGACTTCCAGGTTGGGCTGTTTTGGTCTTTGTATTTAACAGGATGTGTTCAGAGGAGAGATTTCCGTGGCCACTGAAACACAGAGGAACTTGGTGCCCAAAGAAGAATGAGGGGAAACAAGAGCCTGCGTGTGTGTCCCATGGTAAACAATGGGGCCGGAAGCATCCATCTGGAATGCAGTCAAAAAAAACAATGGCTCACTGAAATGCTGGAGTACCAGTGCTCTGGAAACGGAGCACCTCCTTAGCAAAACTTTGCTGGATGACAGATATAAAAGGATGGGCATGTGATAATGGCTGTATAGGAAAAAGTTGGGAGCAAGGATTTTTAGCAGCCAAATAGTATGTGTTTGTGTGTGAGAGACAGAGAGAGGGAGAGAAGGAGAGAGAGAGAGAAGGAGAGAAGGGAAGAGAAGTCCAGATTCAGTTGTTGTAAGTGCTCTATGATTAAAATTCAGTCCACAATTCATCTCAGTCCCTTTCAGTGGAGTCCTGGCACTAGACTTGAGTTGTGGCAGCTCCTTGAGGGATCCTGAGTATAACAGTATGGGAAGAAATATATGATATGTTTCAAGATCCTTGAATTCGTCTTAATCAAGTCACAATGAGGGGGAGAGGCTCAAGCAGCAGTGCTGACATTATTTTAATTCACCTAGTGGAAAATTATTGAAGCATATTTCATGTAATTAGGGTCAAGAATGGATTTGGCATCATTTGAGGCAAATGCCCTAAACACAAAGCCGATTCAGCTGGCGTGATTTCTAGCCTGGAGAACAGCAAGTCTGGCAACAATTAACCAGGCAAGAGGAAACTGTAGAGAAACCTCTGTTTGGCCACCCTCTGCACAGACCAGGGCAAAGAATTATGGAACTCTAGCAATTAGCAGTTTAAGGAACCCACTGGAACACAGCAACATGTTGTGAGTAATGGCTTATGCCTGGAACATCGCAGGAAGCTTTATGAATGTTAATTTAGTTGTGCAATAGTCCAGGGAAGTAAGTGGTCCTTGGTTTACAACAAGGAACCTGGGAGCTGGGCTTCCTTGAGACTCACAAGCGTCCTGGGGTGAGTTGACCCTAGATCCTGATGCTGATGTATTTTTAAAAAAGAAGTAAAGAAGTAAACCTACATTATTAACAATATAGCGGATGAGCAGAAACTAGATTTGGAACAGAACCATGACGCTCAGCACAGATGCTTCTATTCAGGACCACAAAAAGTTGTTCTGAGCCTTAAAGCTGTGTGCAAAGAAGGATGGCAGTGAAATCCCCAAACCATCATTCTTAGACCATAAGTGTCCAGTGAGCCTGTCTGCCAGTGTGTGAAAGTCTGGGGTTCAAGTGTGGTAACATCTTGACTTGCTGGTGGATGCTATGAAGCCAGAACCAAAAGTCACACATGGCATCATTGTGGTTGCTTCACTTCCCTCTTAGGCTGCTCCCAGTAGATGCTTTGGGAACAAGACCAGTAGGCTTTTCTGGGAAGATTCCGAGGGGAATATTGGGAGGCAAAGTACCAAATTCTATTACGTATGGCAGAGCTTATAAATGGGTAGATTGAAAAAGGGAAGGCTCAGAGACAGAGATGACATAATGCAGGAGAGACCCAAATAACAGTGTCTTACACAAGATGGAAGTTACTTCTCTCTTCTGTAACAACCTGGGACATCAGCAGTCCAGGGCAGGTCTGATGGTGTATGATGGAAGGACCCAATCCCCTTCAATCTTGTTCTCTGCTGTCCCTCATTTAAATGGTCCAAGAGGACTCATCGCCACCATGTGCACATTCCAGCAGCAAAGCAGAAGAGGAGGGCATTCCTGGATGTTCTGCAAATCTCTTCCCATTGGTTAGGAGACAGCCATGTGGCCACACTGACCTGCAAGGGAGACTGGGAAATATAATTTTTTTTCTGGGTAGCCATGCACCCAGCCAAGAGGTATTTCTTTGGAAGCAGGAGAGAGGCAGTCTGAAAGTGTAGGGTGTGATGGCAGCCAGACTTTCGGCTCCCTGTTAGAAATCTCCCACCCCATGCTTCTTCATCAGTTGCCTTCCTCTTCCTCCTCTACCCCCAGCATTTCTTTCCCTGTGCCCACACAGCACTTCGACTTCCTCTTTTTCACACCCTCTTCTCATGGGTGCCATGGCCCCACTCAGAACTCTCTCCTTGTCCCCCTCTTTTCATATTCTCTTCCTCCCGCAAACTGGAGAAGCTTAAAAACAAGGAAAGACACAGTTACATTTTGCATGAACATCTGGCAAGCATTTCTTTTCCTGGCTGTAACTCCATGTATTATGTTGACCACTTTAAACAATTCCCTCCCTAAATACAGTGGAGGTCTTCCATAAATAGTCTAACATTGTGCTACATGTGCTCAAAAACACTAAATAAATTTCAAACACACAAATCAAGATTTGCTTTGTTCTGGGTGGTGGTGACATGGATGGACACATGTGATACACTGAATAGCAAACAGACAATGGTCAAACCACATGGGACAATAGGACTCTGACTCGCATAAGAAGCCCAGGGAGCCAAACCACAACCTCTGTAGCAACTGGTCCAGAACAGAGTCAGGGCTTTGTCAATAGCTGCTAGCTTCCTACCCCCTCCCCCCATCCGCCTCCCCTCCAACCTTTTATTTTGCCCCCACTGCCCCCCTACAGCTTGCTTCTAATTCAAGTCCAACCGGAGGAAGCCCAATGTCAAATATGCTCCCCTAGCCAATCACATAGGATGCCTTCTTCTAGTTAATAGTCTTCTGCCTCCAAGCTCCAATCAGGAGATTCCTGAAGCCATCCCTTTTCTTCCACTGTGAAGCTCTCCCACTCCTCTGCCTGCCTTGGAGTCTCTACCAAAGGCAGGTGCTAACTCCCTTGTAATGAGTTCTGAATAAATAGCCTCTGCTTGATCCCATTTGTTTATTTTATTCATTTTCACACTTGCAAAAGACTTACTGAACATTTAAGACCAGTGCTCTTTGTGCTGTTTGTGTATCTTACCCACAAAAAATTTAAAACCTTTACTTTGCTCAACCTTCTGAATAAAGAAAAATGAACAATACGAGGATGAGTAAAGGAAAAGCAAAGGTAAAACATGCACCATTGGTTTCATTGGGCAATATAAGAACCAAGAACTTCTCGTTGCCAGTTCATTTGCGATGCCACAGGCAGACTCAGGAATAGGGCCTTTTTTTTTTTTTTTAATGAAAGGCTATAATCACTGTGCCTAAAAGGAAGATTGAAAGAAAAGATCCGTAGAAGCTGTACATTCAGAAGGGCCCCGAATGTATGAATTTTGGGGGCCCTGCCCACTCCCTAGAGTGTGCATGGAGGTTGG
The DNA here is from genome assembly GCA_028646485.1 of Cryptoprocta ferox. Taxonomy (NCBI): domain Eukaryota; kingdom Metazoa; phylum Chordata; class Mammalia; order Carnivora; family Eupleridae; genus Cryptoprocta; species Cryptoprocta ferox. The sequence goes on along the minus strand of CM053573.1, from coordinate 143,183,313 downwards.
GAGAAACAAGACCACTGCTAGCCCTAAATATTAATACATTAGTGGGACACCTGGGTGGCTCAGTCACTTTAGCTTCAGGTCATGATCTCAGGGTTGTGGGATGGAGCCCTGCTTCAGGCTGAGCATGGCGCCTGCTTGAGATTCTCTCTCCCTCTCCCTCTGCCCCTGCCCTACTTACACATGCATTTTCTCTCTTTCTCTCAAAACAACTTTTTCCTTTACTAACAAATCTATACATACACCATGTTTTTTCTTCATGCCTCTATTCCAGTGACACACCTCTCAGCAATGGTCTATTTCGTCTTAGGGTATAACTTGTCCCAGCCAATGTCCCCTGAGGGGACCCACTAAATGTTGGTGGGATTGTCTTCCATCCTGGTCCCCAGGAGCTCTTAGAATACCACAAGGAAAGTTCCTCAGTTCTCTCCCATGGGGCAGTGGAGCCCATTATGCAAATTAAACCCAGACAATCAGAAAACCAAAAACTCCCTCACCCACAAACTGATGTTGATTGTTTTATATTTTGAAGAATTTAATTCAGTGTAGTTCTAGGAACAAAATGGAACTTTCCCCCAGAGTTTTAGCTGACTTTTTGACATCAGTTGTGAAGCATTAAATATTCGAGAAAATCAAATAGAAAGAGTGAGAGTGAGGCTTAGGATTAGGGTCGAGGCATCGCTGAAAGTGTGAGAATCAACAGAGCTGTTGGGGACAGGACCACCAGGCTGTTCTTCCAGATTCCCAAGCTAAACTGCAAATAAGCACTTCCATTTTTGCTCCAGGGAAAGTGAGGTCTACCAGGAGAAAACACGTGTGGACGACTTGCCATCCAGCAAGGATCCCTGGGGCCCCCAGGACCTGAACTCCCAGCTACAACCAGGGCCACGCCTCGATGAAGGATGAAGGAAAAGATGGCCATTAGCAGGCGGTGGGTATGAGACTCAACTCGATGATGTTAATGGGTTGCAAAGTAGAAGACAGGACATTAAATATGAATGCCAGGAACAGAGCAGAACTCTCCACAAGTCCTGTGTGCAGCACGGGCTTCTCGCCTTCCAGAAGGAACATTAGCTATTGAGTGTCACAAGCCCTTCCTTTGCTTCTGAATTAATCGCCAGCAGCTCTCCGAAGGGTTCTACTATTTTCCTCATTTAAAACTGCAGATGTCCTTAGGCTGGCACCACATGTGGTATCAATGTCACCCCAATCATCACCTCTTGCCTGACAATATCGTGGCATGCTCCCACACTGCCCCTGCCCAGGATGCCCTTGAATTCTTACCACTGAGGCCCCGAACCCCTTCGGCCCAGCAGCCATGAGTGCCCTTCACATGCTTCCCCTTCTTTCCCATTTCTCCCGCCCTCCACTGCTCAGGTCCCTGAGCTGGTGGCTTTGTGCCCCAGTCTCTGTGCTCTCCTGCTGCCAAGCTGCCCCTGACTGCCTTCCAGACTCAACCATACCCTCCAGCCTGACTCCCAGAGCCTTCCTCCTTCCAGCCCAGCCCTCAACCTTACTTCCCCGACACCACCGGGCACCTTCTTGTCCAGCCTTACGTGCTCTTGTGGATTCTGCTTCATTTTCTCCTTTTATGTATTTATTTGTAATTTTAATTTTTTTCACTCCTCCTTTTTTAAAAAAACATATTTCATTATGAGATAGAACATAAAAAATCCCAAGTAGGATGTTGATAGCAACAAGGGATTTTCCCTTCCCCCACCCCACTCCTGCGCCAACAATGTGAAAAGACAGATAATCTACAGAGGCCCGTCAGAGAACTAAATTCAGAAGGAAACCAGGGGAACTAAATTCCGAAGATGACAAAGTCCTTCAGGGAGATACGGGATGTATGAACTGTTCCACCTTTGGCAGAGCAGGGACAGGCGAGGTTACTGTGGGCCACTATGAAACACGGCATAAAAATAGAAAAATAAAACATCCCTGTAGAACTTCATGAATTATTGGAGAGTAAACACTTGTATAATGGCCACCCAGGGCGACTGACAGGTCTCGACATTCTCTTCCCTCCTAAGAACAGCACGGCTGGTCTTTATGGTATAGACTCCCTTGCTTTGCATCATTCTTTTACCACTAAATGTGAGTCTCTAATCACTACAGTTGAGTTTGCCATTTGAAATTTTATAAAATGTAGACCTACCGTAGGTTTTCTCCAGCAGCTTCTTTCACTCAGCATTGGGTGTGTGGAACTCTGCCACTGTACGTGAGACTCTAACTTAAGCCCATGGGGCTTTGCTCCTGACTCCTCCTGCCTAGAAGGTCTACCCCTCACTATCTCACCCAGTCCCTACATCCACCTGCCAAATTATCACCTGCCCTCAGAATTCAATGCAAATGCCCCTTTCTCCTCCAAGAAGCCCTCCCTAGAGCCCCGTTTGGAAGCTGCCACACCTGCATGCGACTCGGACACCTTGAACTTCTCTGCCAGCTCTTTCACCTATCTTGCTCTGCATGATGGTTCTTGTCCCAAGATTACACCATGTTGTAGTGTGTCCTCAAAACCAAACACCTGGACTGTTTTATTGATCTGGGATCTCACAGAGTGCTTAGCACTCAGCCAGACACGTAGTAGATATCCAATGAATTCAACAAATGGGTGGATCTACCAAACTCTGCCTGCATGAAACAGAAGCTCCATTGGGCCAGAGCGTGGCAGAGCCTGGAAGTTTTTCTCCTTACTGTTTGTCTCACAGGGTCCTATAAATCTAGGAGTGTCAGGAATTAGAAGCAAGACTGTCGCTGGCTCAGGGGTTTACTCTGGGGACTAAATCCCCCATTCAAACCATTTCCATTGTATCTGTTTCTCGGAGAAGTGATGTATAGAATATTGTCTGGCCCTTTGACTTCCTTATTATTTAGATTTTGGATAAACAGGAGTTTCCTTTATGGCTTTCTAGGGTTAAACCAGTGGGATATCATTTTGGTTTGAAAGAAAACAGAGTTCCTTCCCCGACCCTGCATTTTGATAAATGCAAACTAGAGATGTGGTCTTGGTGCACCTTTGAGGACCCATAGCAGAGAAAGAAGTGTTTGAGAAACCTTAGGAAACCTGCCTCTGTCCTCTGAAACGGACATGGGTGTGGAAGGGGAATGTGAGAGATACAGAAGCCAAACAGGAGCATAAAGCACCAGGTTCCGTGACAGTAGCCATAAGGACTGAGACTCTTGGCTGAAGCTGGAGCAGCATTCTCCAGGGTCCCTGTTGCCTAGGAGGGTCCCTCTGCTTGGGATCTGAGTCCTTTACCCTCTACTATTGTTCATACTTCATGAAGTCTGGAAGGTGACCACACCTGTAAGCTCTTTAAAAGGAGGAGGAAGAATTTACCTCCCTCAAAAAGATCAGCAAAACCAAAGAACAGTTATTATTACCAAGCTACATATTAATGGTGGTTGCTGTCGGCAGATGGATTCATGGTGGGGAATGGAAGGGAATGTCTTTCTGTATCTCACCCTTCTGAATTGTTTAAAACCTCTTATAACAATAAAAATTTTTGATAAAGGAAACACAGGAAAGGTATAAACAAAGTTAAGGTATAATACTAATTTCTTGGCAAGCATGGAGCCATTCACCTCCAGACCCTCCCCAACCCTAATCCCCCACTCAGTGCTGTGGACCCACCTGGATCAGACACCCTACGCCTTTATCCCGCCAGTGGTCACCCATTTCCCTCTTACCCTCTCTGCAGTGCTCTGCAAGAAACTCTTGGCTTGCCAGGCCTGGGAGATAGTCTTCTATGCTGCCCAAACCTACTCACAGCACATTCTATTCCACCAGCTGAGGGGCCGGCCCCAGCTGGCTGTCAAAGATAGATTACCTCATGGCAAGGTATTAATCCCTGGGTTAATGCCTACGTTTCCCACACTATGAAATGGTATTTAGAGTCGCATGCCTGTTCCGCCTCATTTTATCTAATGATCTCACTTCTTGGAATATATTCCAAAGAAATCACTGAAAGAGGATGGAATGGGTACTGCTGATGCCCCACCCAGACCCCCTTTACAATGCCAGAGCACCGTTCCTGCCCCCGCAAACAACTGACCCCTCCCCAAGCAGACTTGCCTCCACCACCCAGGGCAGCCCTCAGCCCATAACTGACCGAAGTCCCTTTGCCTCAGGAGGGGATCAGCTCTATGATACAGTTCGCACTCCAGAGCTCTCCACGGCATCACACCCAGCCAGCTCCATCCAAGAGCCCATGTTTGGTCAGCTCCTTCTCCTACTGCCCTGCTCCCCTCACTCCTGGCCTCCTCAGGCCTGCCCTGAAGAAATCACATGCACTTGAACCCCATGTCAGGCTCTGCTTCTGGGGAACCTGACCTAAGACACAGGGGAAAGTTATACTCAGGAAAAAAAGCTTACTACAGTCATAGAGATAGAGAAAACCTATGCAGAGGCCAATAGGAGAGATCACTGAGAGGGGTTGGAACTGGGGTAGGAGACTTGCTTTTCGCCGTCAGCTTTTCTGTTCTCTTTCATTCATTACCATGAGCTTGCATTACTATGATTCAAATATATTAAATTAAAAACAACACCTTACCTCCAAATGAAGTGACGGGCCTGCATTTAATGGCCATCCAGATTTCCTTTTGGAAAGTCAAAATAATTTCAAAACTTTTGCTGGGCCTGGAATGAAATCTATATTCCAGGTGAATTTATCTCTTTCTCTGCAGGTAACTAGAAGGTTCACATCATTTTCTGCTGCAGTTTAGCTGTTTACTGCGACCAAATCCTAAATCACAATGGAGTGAAAAACAAAAACAAAAATGGGGGTCTTGGTTATTTGTTACTAAACCATAGGACATTAAGATTATTGGAACACCATCCAATGTCAATAGCACCCAATGCGTTCTTCAATTAAATGACAAGGAAGGAGAATTTGAGGACCAGGATAGGTGGCTGAGCAGAAGCTCTGAAAGATTCTGGTCTTACAGGTTCTGCCTCTGGCTGGGGAGTAGCACTGTTCAGGAGGAGGGCAAAGTCATTACTGCAGTGAGCAGGGGACAAGGAGGTAGGAGGCCCAAGCTCTGCCATGTGACCGAGTTGGCTGCAAGGTGGTCTGAGACTGGGATGCCAGCTGATGGAGGCCTGGAACAAGGGGTGTGGCCCACAGGAGCCAGGTCATAAGACTTTCATGCAACAACTATTTGGAGCCTCCTCTGTGCTGGGGACCATGAGGGATGTTGGGGACACAGACGAGAGCAATTGAAAGAAAGAAGATGTGTCAGTCAAGGTACTCGATTGCAGGCAACAGAAACAGGTTTTGTCTAAAAGAAGCAAAACTGACTTTAGTGAAAGGATAATGAGCCACAGCATCTCAAGGAGGTTACAGAAGTGCCCTGAAAACGGGCAGAAAAGAAGGCACCTCAGGTAGGAGGGGCTAAAAGAAGGAACTACCGGAATGGTTTCATAGAAGAAGAATGTAGTCAGTGCTAATTGCACGAAAGAATGTCAGCCGTTTCTTCCATCTGGTGTGTTCTAGGAGAAAGCATCACAGTGGCCAACCATGGCCCCCGCATTGGTCCCTGGCTGTGTATGGATGGTCACAGTAAGGATGAGCGGCTCACACTCGTGGGAGGCAGGGCTCACTGTAGTTGCTGTCGTAACAAGACCATATATGATGGGGGATTGTCCACAAGGAAACTGAGGTGCTCCTCCAGAGGGTGAATGGAAAGACTTTGTGGGGAGAGGCAAGCACTGAGCTGTGATATGGCGGATTAGTACAAGTCAGCCCAGCCAAGGGGAGCGGGCAGCTGAAAATTGCTCTGGCAGAGGGCACCACTCTAGCCTTGAGCAGTCTTAGAAATGGTAAGAACCATATCTCCCCATTTTACATGGTTCCTTATTCTTTAAAGGAGTAGTTTAGTTGATGGTGCGACCTCAGGTCATGACATCTTGGAATGTGGGGAATTGGCCTCTCCTTAGGCAGGATGCAGATGTGGGTGGGGAAAGGCCTTTCGACACCAGCAGGACAATTGGTTGTTTTTTTTTTAATGTATATATTTTTAAATTCCAGCATTTTTAATATACAGTGTAATACTAGCTTCAGGTGGTCAACATAGTGATTCAACAATTTCATACATCACCCAGCGCTCATCACAACAGGTGCACCCCTTAATCCCCGACAACTATTTCACCCATCCCCACCCACCTCCCCTCTGGTAACCATCAGTTTGTTCTCTAGAATTAAGAGTGTTTCTTGGTTTCTCTTTCTCTCTTTTTCCCTTTGGCTGTTTGTTTTTTTTCTCAAATTCCACATATGAGGGAGAACATATGGTGTTTATTGTTCTTTGACTTATTTCACTTAGCACAATAATCTCTAGCTCATCCGTGTCATTGCAAATGACAAGATTTCATTCTTTTTTATGGCTGAATAATATTCCATATATATGGTATATATGCATACCACGTCTTCTTTATCCATTCATCTATTGATGGACACTTGGGCTGTTTCCATAATTCGGCTATTGTAAATGATGCATAGAGGTGCATGTATCTCTCTGAATTACTGGTTTTGTATTTGTTTGGTACAAACATTGTTACATCATAGTGTACTTCTAGGTTTAACTTTTTGAGGAATCTCCATATAGTTTTCCACAGTGGCTGCACCAGTCTGCATTCCTACTGACAGTGCATGAGTGTTCGTTTTTCTCCACTTCCTGGCCAACACTTGTTTCCTGGTTTTTAAAATTTTACCCATTCTGACAGGTGTGAGGTGATATCTCATTGAAAGTTTGACTTGCATTTCTCTGATGATGAGTGATGTTGAGCATCTTTTCATATGCCTGCTGGTCATCTGGATATCTTTGGAGAATGTCTGTTCATATCTTCTGTGCATTTTTAATTGGATTATTCATTTTCGGGGTGTTGAGTTGTGTAAGTTCTTTATATATTTTGAATATAAACCCTTTATTAGATATGCCATTTGCAAATATTTTCTCTCATTCCGTAGGCTGCCTTTTAGTTTTGTTGATTGTTTCCTTCACTCTGCAGAGGAAATAAGAATAAGCTTTTTATTTTACTGTAGTCTCAATAGTTTATATTTGCGTTTGCTTCCTTTGTCTCAGGAAACAAATCTAGAAAAATACTGCTACAGCTGATTTCAGGGACATTACTGCTTATGATGTCTTATAGGATTTTTACGGTTTCAGGTCTCACACTTAGGACTTGAATCCATTTTGAATTTATTTTTGTGTAAGGTTTAAGAAAGTGGTCCAGTTTCATTCTTTCTTATGAAGCTGACCAGTTTTCCCAAAACCATTTGTTGAAGGGACTATCTTTTTCCCGTTGGATATTCTCTCCTCCTTTGTTGAATATTAATTGACCATATAACTGTGGGCTTATTTCTGGGTTTTATATTCTGTTCTATTGATCTATGTGTCAATTTTTGTGCCAGTACCATACTGTTGTGATTACCACAACTTTGTAATATTACTTGAATTCTGGAATTGTCATGCCTCCAGCTTCGCTTTTCTTTTTCCAAATTGCTTTGGCCATTTGGGGTCTTTTGTGGTTCCATATAAATTTTAGGATTGTTCTAGTTCTGTGAAAAATGCTGTTGGTATTTTGATAGGGATTGTATTAAGTGTGTATATTACTCTGGGTAGTATAGACATTTTAACAATATTTGTTCTTCCAATCCACAGGCATGGAATGTTTTCCCATTTCTTTGTGTCATATTCAATTTCTTTCATCCGTGTTGTATAGTTTTCATAGTACAGGTCTTTCACCTCTTTGGTTAGGTTTATTCCTAAGTATCTTATTGATTTTGGTGCAGTTGTAAATAGGATTGTTTTCTTAATTTCTCTCTCTCTGCTGCTTCATTATTAATGTATAGAAATACAACAGATTTCTGCACGTTGATTTTTTATCCAGTTACTTTACTGAATTCATTTATCAGTTCTAGTAGTTTTTTGATGGAGTCTTCAGCATTTTCTATGTGTAGAATCATGTCATTTGCAAATGGTGAAAGTTTGACTTCTTCCTTACGAGTTGGTGTGCCTTTTCTTTCTTCACATTGTCTGTTGTGGCTAGGACTTCCAGTATTATGTTGAACAACAGTGGTGAGAGTGGACATACCTGTCATGTTCCTGACCTTAGGGGGAAAGCTCTCAGTTTTTCTCCACTGAGTATGATGTTTGCCGTGGGTTTTTCATATATGGCCTTTATTATGTTGAGGAATGTTCCCTCTAAACCTACTTTGTTGAGGGCGTTTATTATAAATGGATGTTGTACTTTGTCAAATGTCTTTTCTGCATCTACTGAAATGATCATATGGTTTTTATCCTTTCTCTTACTGATGTGATGTATCATGTTGATTGAATTGTGAATATCGAACCACCCTTGTATCCCAGGAAAAAATCCCACTTGATCGCGGGGAATGATTTTTTAAATATATTGTTGGATTCAGTCCGCTGGTATGTTGTTGAGGATTTTCACATCTATGTTCGTCAGAGATGTTTGTTTGTATCTCTCATTTCTAGTGGAGTCTTTATCTGGTTTTGGTATCAGGTTAATAACAGCCTTATAAAATGAATTTGGAAGATTTTCCTCTTCTATTTTTTGGAAGAGTTTGAGATGGATAGGTATAAACTCTTCTTTAAATGTTCAGTAGAATTCGTCTGTGAAGCCATCTGGTCCTGGACTTTTGTTTGTTTTGAGAGTTTTTTGATTACTGATTCAACTTCCTTGCTGGTAATCAATCTGTTCAAATTTTCTATTTCTTCCTCCTTCAGTTTTGATAGGTTATATGTTTCTAGGAATTTGTCCATTTCTTCTAGGTTGTCTAGCTTGTTGGCATAATATTCTCTTACAATTGTTGATATTTCTGTGGTGTTGGTTGTTATTTCTCCTCTTTCATCTGCGACTTTGTTTATTTGAATCTTGAGTCCTTTCTCTCTCCCCCTCTCTCTTTTGATGAGTCTAGGTAGATGTTTATCAATTTTGTTGATCTTTTCAAAGAACCAGCTCCTGGTTTTATTGATCTGTTCTATTGTTCTTTTAGTTTCTATATCATTTGTTTCTACTCTAATCTTTATTATTTCCTTCCTTCTGCCAGTTTTGGGTTTTGTTTATTGTCCTTTGTCTAGCTCCTTTAGGTGTTAGGTTGTTTATTTATGATTTTTCTTACTTCTTAAGGTAAGCCTGTATTGCTATAAACTTCTCTCTTGTGAACACTTTTGCTGCATCCCAAAGGTTTTGAACCATTGTGTTTTCATTTTTATTTGTTTCCATGTGTTTTTTTAATTTTTTCTTTACTTACCTGGCTGACCCATTCATTTTTAAGTAGCACGTTATTTAACCTCCATGTACTTGTGTTCTTTCCAGATTTTTCCTTGTAATTGATTTCTAGTTTCATAGCATTGTGGTCAGAAAAGATGAATGGTATGACTTCAATCTTTTTGAATTTGTTGAGGCTTGTTTTGTGGCCTAATATGTGATCTATTCTGGAGAATGTTCCATGTGCACTTAAAAAGAATGTGTATTCTGCTGTTTTAGGATAGAATGTTCTGAATATATCTGTTAAATCCATCTGTTCCAGTGTGTCATTCAAAGCTACTGTTTCTTTGTTGATTTTCTATTTGAATGATCTGTCCATTCATGCAAGTGGGGTGCTGAAGTCCTCTACTATTCTTGTATTGCTATCAATTACTTTTTTGTTTGTTATTAACTGTTTTATCTATTAGAGTTCTCCTATGTTGGGTGCATAAATACTTACAATTGTTACATCTTCTTGTTGAATTGTCTCCTTTATAATTATATAGTACCCTTCTTTGTCTCCTTTTACAGTCTTCATTTTAAAATCTATTTTGTCTGAAAAATAAAACAAAATAAAATCTATTTTGTCTAATATAAGTATTGCAACTCTGGCTTTCTTTTGACATCCATTTACACGATAAATGTTTCTCCATCTCCTCACTTTCAATCTGCAGGTGTCTTTAGATCTGAAATGTGTCTCTTGTAGGCAGCATATAGATGAATTTTGTTTCTTTTTTCTTTAATCCATTCTGTTCCCCTATTTCTTTTCATTGGAGTGTTTAGTCCACTTACATTCAAGGTGATTATTGACAGTTTGTATTTATTGCCATTTTGTTACTGTTTATGATTGTTTTTGTAGCTTTTCTCTGATCCTTTCTTCTCTTTCTCTCTTTTATGGTTTTGCTGGTTTTCTTCAGTGATGTACTCGGAATCCTATCTCTTTATTCTTTGCATTTCCATTACTTGTTTTTGATTTGTGGTTACCACTAGGTTTGTATATAACATATTCTGCAAATAGCAGTCTATATTTAGTTGATGTTGAGTTTAAACTCCTTCTTCACTCTTCTCCCTCCCATGTTTTAGGTATATGGTGCCGTACTTTACATCCTTTTATTTTGTGAATCCCTTGACTGATTTTTTACAGAAATATTTATTTTGGGGGCACCTGGGTGGCTCAGTCAGTTAAGCATTCGACTCTTAATTTCAGCTCAGGTCATGATCTCACAGTTCATGAATTTGAGCCCCAAATCAGGCTCCACGCTGATGGTGCAGAGCCTGCTTAGAATTCTCTCTCCCTCTTTCTCTCTGCCCCTTCCCTGCTCTCTCTCTCTCAGTCTCTCTCTCACTCAAAATAAATAAATAAACTTAAAAAGAGAAATATTTATTTTTACTGCTTTTGTGTTTCCTACTCTTCATACTCTTACTTAAGGTCTTTCCTTTCCACTCTAAGAGTCCACTTTAATAATTCTTGTAGGGCTGGTTTAGTGGTCATGAATGTCTTTAGTTTTTGTTTGTCTGAGAAACTCTTTATCTCTCCTTCTATTCTGAACAATAGCTGTGCTGGACAGAGCATGCTTGGCTCTGGATTTTTCCCTTTCAGCACTTTGAATTAGTCATGCAGTGCCATTCTTTTTTTTTCTTTCAATTTTTAATGTTTACTTATTTTTAAGACAGAAAGAGGACAAAGCACGAGTCGGGGTGGGGTGGGGGTGGGGGACAGAGGATCCAAAGCGGGTTCCATGTTGACAGCAGAGAGCCCAATGTGAGGCTCAAACTCATGAACTGAGAGATGATGATCGGAGCTAAAGTCAGACGCTTAACTGACTGAGCCATCCAGGCACCCCCAGCATGGCCATTCTTGAGGGTGCTCTGTGTTGAAGAGGTGTGATGGGGAAATGTTGTTCCCTTAAGTGAGCAGAAAGGGCTGTGGAGGTAGAGCAGGGTGAAAGCCAGAGGGCTCTTGCTATAATCTAGTAGAGGCAAGGCAAACGCTAAGGGGGTGTGGAATTGAGGTTAGTGAATAGATAGGCAACAGCCTTGCCATAAAGTAGAAGGATCCCTGAGGACAGTGTCTGCGTGTATCCAGCATTGCAAAGCCTCTATCTTGATTTCCCATTGACATTTTAGCCACAACTGGGACACCCAGAGTTAGATCAGGTCACATATACAGAGTAGATCTTAAAGATGGGCTTCAGACACTACCCCCTCTGCCATTGTCTTGCCCTGTTGTCCTGCAAATATCACATTATTTGTCTAGGTCTCATTGAGGAGAATTTCCTTATCTACCTGTTTTGGACACCTGTAGTTTGACTACTAAGCATCAGTTCCTTTTTGTCTAGGAAGATCTTTGATTTGGGGTCTGTCCTGTCTTCATTCTTCAGTAGTGGAGCCCATACCACTGGCAACAATGATTGGTTCAAAGACAGACACACACCCAAAGCCAGTCCAATCAGGGTGAATCTTGGGAATTTTTGTGGAAGTCACTGGAAGAGTTTTTATTTTTTCTCACTGAGTGAAACCCTGAACTTAGTCATCCTACAACCATCCAGCCTTTAATACAGAGACAGTCACGACATGGAGCTCAAAAATGGAGCCAGACATGGATGGCAGAGCTATGAAACCAAGGCAAAACAAGTCCTAATGACATTCATGTAGCCCCTAGATCAAGCTATACCTGAAGCCAGAGAGATATCCCTGGATTTTCCCATTATATTTAAATTTTAAATTTAAAACCTATATGGTTTCTGGTTTCACCCAATAGAACAATAGCAACAGACAAAGCTCTGCACATGCTGAGCTCTCAAATCACTACCTCGACCCCCGGGCCAGAGCTTAGTGATGTCTTTCACCAAGGGACTTGGTCCTTGCAGCAACTGCCCCTCTGTGCAGTGTGTTCAGTAATCAACACTACCCTCAGATAAACCATGCTGGCCCATTGAAGCTGGCGGTGAGGAAATGGGTGGGCCTGGCTCACTGCAGCAGGAGCCGCGTGGGAGGCAGACTTTGCTCAGCCCAGCCCCGGGAGTGCCTGCAGGTGTGCATTGCCATCTCTGTGCCAGAGTGTCATGTGCTACAATCACCTCTTAAAGAGGTGTCTCTCCGCAGCAGGTGCTGTGGAGGCTTGTGATGTTGCCACGGAGGAAATGGGAGGAGCCAGGAGGCAGGAGAGGAGTCTCATTCTGGTGGAATCCAGTCTTGAGGGCAGAAAGACCTCCTTGCTCGGGGTAGTCCTAAGGGGTGTGGACTTGGTGTGTGCTTGGGGTGCTTGAGCCAGCCCCTGCCCAAAGGAACTCAGGCCAGCCGTGGGATCACCATCACTAGAGGGATCCTAGCACTCACACTTGTCTGGCGATGAAGGCTTGCACAGGGCCCTGGCCTGCACTCTGCATGCGCTTCTCAGTAGTGCACAGTACGTGGGCATTGGAACCAGGGGGCTGCGGTTGGATACTGGTAGCTGTGTAAGTGTGGGCAAGCGGCTTAACCTCCATGCCTCAGTTTCTTCATATGTCAGCTATGGGAAATAATAGCACCGGCTTCATGGGGATTAAGTTAACTAATATCTCGAGGACTGGGCCTGGCTTAAACGCCAAGGCTGCAGGTTGATGGGAGAAGCATTCTTAACAGACTGGTGTTAGCTTACTGGCAAGGTTAGGACCAGGCCTTCTGACCCCCCAGATCTTCTGACTCGGCCAGAAACACAAGGGTGATGGTCACACACTCCAGAGCTGTTCGTGTGGGCATGTCCACACCCCCAGAACGCAGAAGCCTCAAGTGGGATCTGTCAGGTGCTCCAGGTTGATGGCTCATTGGATACATTGTCATTAATTATAGTCAAAGCGAGGAGATGTCAACATTCCCATACTCCATGTCTGCGACCGCAAACAGCCAGGGAAACTGACTGGAGCCCACTGTGTGTTTATCAGGGTTCATTGGGCAGTCCTGCTTCCTCCACCTCCCAACTTGTGGCTGCCTCAGTGTTGAGGACAACGGGCAACTCGACTTTCAGTTGAACATCTGACCTGACTTTCTGGCGGCAAAACTTGAGTCTTCTTCATCCGTTCGGTGTGAGGAGGGTCTTGGGCAGGTGACTCCTAGATTGAGGCTCCTTGTGTCTGCAGACACACCCTTGCCTAATGTAACAAGTCGCAGGACCTATTGGAGATGAAATGAGATCCATTCTCACTGTGCCCAGGTTGCTACGATCCTTTGGGGACCCCTGTCTCTCAAGCTGGGGTGGGGGACATCAGGGCTTGGGTGTTACATTAGTCACCCTGAATAATTCTCCACTCAGCTTTGGGTAAGGACAAGTTGCAGGCAAAAGGGGACGATTCCTGTCACGTGACAGCAGCGTGTTGGCTGGACTGATGCAACAGTCTTCTAACTGGTCTCTAGCCTCCGTCATGCCCCCTTCTGATCCATCCTCACTGGCCCCAGGGAGAGGGAAATCTGATGCTACCATTCACTTGCCTAAAATCCTCCTGTGATTTCTGTAGCCTAGAGCAACACCATTCGACAGGACGTTCTGTGATGACGAGAATGTTCTACATCTGTGCTGTTCGATACCATGACCCTAACCACACGTGGCCATTGAGCACTTAAGATGTGGGCAGTGTGTCTGGTGAACTGAATTTTCAGTCGTATTTTATTTCAATTAATTGAAATTGAAGTTGCCACATATGGCTACGGGCTACATATGAAACAGTGCAGGTCGAGAGAATGAAATCCCAAGTGCCAGGCAGGCATGTCCTAGCCCTATTTGAGCAACTTTAATTTTTTTATTTTTTTGCCAGCATTCATTCAAACTGGGGATTCCCGCCATAGCAAATGGCTTACAACTCCCTAAACCTTGTGCCCACTTCACACCTCCATGCATTGGCATCTGCTGTTCTCTCTGCCTGGAATGTTCTCATCCCCTGCCCAAACACGCCCGCAAGCTGCCTGCCGGCCAAACAAGACTCCTTCAGCACACAGCTTCGGTGTTAGCTCTACTATCAAGCTTTATGAACCACCCCCTGCCCTCCCCGTGCAGAATCAACCACCCCTCCCTTTATGTGTCAGTCCAGACATGCTGCAGGCCCTCCACACTCACAGCGCTGATGTGTTTTCCATCCACTTCCCTCGGCGAGTAAAGAGAGACTCCTGGAGGGAACATCCCACGTCAAATTCACCTCTGGGGCCCCAGTGTCTGGCACAGGGGTTGGCTCATCTCAAGCAGTCATCAGATGATGGCTGAAGAAATAAAATCATTGTCGCGGACATATGTCGTAGTTCAGGCTGTCCTGTATCGCTCTCTTGGGACTTCTCTTTGTGTGCGGCCTTGGGAGTTAGTGGAGTCCAAAGGGAAGATCCTCCTCTCACTGCCCGGCCATCCTTCTAGAGAGCATAAGGGCTGTGGTGATGCCAGGGCAGATGGAGGTCATGCTCGTCGTTTCTGCTCACTGGCCCGCCAAAGCTCCAAGATGGGCTCTCCAGCCTCCAGTCAAACATGTGAAGCACTGATGTGCTGAGAGCTGGCTGTCTAGGCAGCAGTCATGCAGATGACTCCCAAGTCTACAGAGCCCCGCAGGAGGCAAGAATGTGTTCTTCTGTGATGGGACTCAATGGGGGACAGGCTGGGCTGTCACAATGCACTAAGCTGAGGTTGAAGCCCAAGCAGAGGACAACCCCCCCACCCACCCCAGGCAGCTGACAAGGACCCACCTGACACCAGAGGGAGGCGGAAGTGACAATGCCCGGAGTTTGGCCCATGCTGGAAGAGCGGAGCACCAACCACTCCGACAAGAGTGACTGGGATGGGCGGGGGGCGGGGGTGCTACCTGGAGACTCCGGGTGACGCTGAGGAATTGTTTTGATAGGGATTGGGAAACTGAAGACCACAGTGGGACTTTGGTGTGCTATTGGCAAGTGTTATTGATTGGGTTTCTCTTCTTTTCGGTAAACATCCCTTCCAATATACCTCGAACCAAAAAGTTTATTCGTCGCTTCAGCACATTTCATGAAGGGCCTCTTCCTTTGCACAAGGGACCACGCCAGCACTCTTGCCGACCTCAGGGCCTTTGCCCAAGCTGTGTCTCCTGCCTGGACTTCTCTTTTTGCCTTGTCTGAACAGCCCCTACCCATCTTTCACACTTAGTTTAAATGTTGCTTCCCTGTAAAAACTCTCCTTTGGGCCCAGATGAGGTCTCCTGCACGTGTCAGAGCTATGGTTGTGTTGTTAGTTACTGGTGGGGTCATCTGAAGAAAGGCCCTCTTCTTCGCTACGCGGCAAGCTCCACTAGGGCAGGCACAGTGACCATCCTGTTCCCAGATGCGTCCTCAGCACTGCACGCCACAGAGTCTGACATTCAAGAAATATTTGTTGAACGAATGAAGAGAGGAAGGGAGGAGAAGAGGACGGAAGGGAGGGAGGAATGAAGGGTTGCAGCACTCCCTCCTGGCCCTCCGGGTGACCATAGCATGATATTGTCCCCACTTCTGTCCTTTGCCCTTAAAAGAGGAAATCCTGTGATACATGGAAACATTCTGCTGTGTATATGCTGCCCAGTCTGTGGCATTTTGTAGCAGCCGGAAAGGACTGAGACACCCACCACACCACACTCAGACACGAGGGCTGTAGACATTTGATGCTTCACTCTGCAGCTCAAAAGAGACCAAATAATATAAATGCAACATTTTCTTATTAGTATTTTGCTCATGAGACTTGGGAAGAAAGGAGACAATGTCATACCCTGGGTGGGATCCTGGACCAGCAAAAGGACATTAGTGGAAAAACGGGAAATCTGAATAGACTTTGTAATTTAGCTAAGAGTATTGCCCTGGTGTTCATTTCCTGGTTTTGATGAGTGTTCCCTAGTTACGTAAGATGTTAACATCGTGGAGGCTGGGGGAAGGGTATCTGTGAACTGGCAGCTTTTATGTAAATCTAAAATTATTCCAGAATAAAAAGTTTATTTAAGAAAACAGTTCACCCAGTTTCTTAAAGGGTTACAAAATACAAATTTCTGAGCAGGAAGATGACAGGTGACTTTTATTGTCTTTATTACAACTTCTCTGTGTTCTATAATAGTATGTATTGCTTTTCTAATTAGAAAAAAAATGTTTTTAGTAAAAAATAACTAAATAGCTTGGTTTAGAAAATATTCAAGTGTGTATAGTTGGGTTTTTTTTTTTTTTTTGGTTTTGTTTCCAGAGAGAGAAAGAGAGAGAGAGAGAAAATGCAAGCAGGGGAAGGGGGCAAAGGGGGAGAGAGAGAGAGAGAGAGAAAGAGAACCTCAAGCAGGCTCCATGCTCAGCAGACTCCCACCCGGGGCTCACTCCCACGACCCTGGGATCCTGACCTGAGCTGAAATCAAGAGTCGGACGCTCAACCGACTGAGCCACCCAGGTGCCCCTCTAAGTTTTATTTTTGACTGAAAACACAGTGGCACCATTAAGATCAAAGGGTAAGAGCTGTAATAACCCATCATCTTGCTGCAACACAACCGGATTCTCAGTTGCCCACGTAACCGTACCCATTCAGACGCAAACGTAATGCCTGAAGCTGCCACTGGAGCTGCGCCCTGGAGCGTGAACGCGGGCGCTGCTTGTATTTCCTGCGGTCATCTCCAAGTGACGGTGCTCAAAAGGTGCGGCCGCCAGTCCCCATCAGGTAGAGGTTCTGAGGGTGTAGTGCAGCGTCCCCTCGGCCCTGTCGAGAACTCCCATCACCGTCACGGTGTGTGTGGCAGGGGCGGTCTGGCGGGACTTAGCTTAACCTTAGCTGCCTCCTTGGGGAGTGGGAGGGGCCTCAGAAGGCATGGATGCAAAACGGGTGCTAATGAGCCTGCTGCTCTGACGTCATTCTAGGCACCAGTTTGGGAAAAAAAGCCGGTGGCTCCATCCCCCTCTGCACAGTGAGGCAGAGAGGCCACTCTTCATTGTCAGATAACCAAAGTAAGTGCCAAACATGACCCAGGAGTGCGGGCATTTTGCAGCGCTCTGCCCTCGCCTTAGCCCATCCTAGATCCTCGTGGTGACTGTAATCATCAATGGTCTCTTCCAGACCTCCCAAAGATTGTAGAAGCTGGTCTGAGTCCTGATCCATTACAGCTTTTTTCTCCCAAGTTGGAAGAAGTGTCATTTCACACAAAGAAGAGTGCGAAAAGTGACCCTGGTGTTGTTTCTCTGAATATTCTCTGCTGGTCCAATAGCTGCGGAAAGCAGCCCTCTGTCCCCTGCAGAGTATCAGCAGCTCTGGACCCCCTGTCATCTGGGATCATACCTCTGTCCCAGCAGAGGGACCCGAATGACCTCCCCCTGCTTGGGGCAGTGTGGCCTGGCTTGCCGGTTCCAGGCCCGTCTCTGGGTCATTGGCTACTTCTCAGACACGTCTGCCTGTCTGGTAGGTGCCCCAGCTCCTACCCCATGTTTACTGTCCCCTCTCCTTGCTGCTGGGACACAGGGCCCCTCACTAAAGCTACCGGCAGGTACAGTGGACCAAGTGCCAGTCCTCAGCCTGGCATTAAGGCTTCCTCCCACCCCAGGCTCTCTTGCTGTCAGACAAGTTGCCCTTGCTTCCTTGCTTCTACCCCTATACATGTGCCCCTCTTTTTCTAAGGTCCTTCCTGCTCCCACTGGCATTCTCCCCTTTTCCAAGCCTGACCCAAGTCCAGCTATACGGCAGGGCCCAAAGACAGACATCATCAGGGTGTTAAAGACACAGAATGCTAGGACCACCCGGACCTTCAGCCACAGAACTGTGCCTCCACAGACCCTTGAGCGATTTGTATGCGCCTTAAGATGGGAGAAGAAACTTTTAAATGCAACAGTCTCCAAGCATAGGCTTGGGCCCATCAACAGCAGCAGAATCGCCATGCCAGAAATTGCAACTTCCTAGATCACATCCCAAACCTAGAGGAATTAGAACTTCTGGGGGTGAGACCCAGGAATCTAAACGTTTGACAACCTGATGCGATTCTTTTGAGTTTTCTTTACAAATTGTAAGTTGTATAAATCCAAATCACAAATCTCTACAATTTGAACAGTAAGTAAATTTTAACAAACTATTTCAATAACAATTTAATTATATTAATTATAAATTAGTATACATTGCTATAGGCATTAGGTATCAAATATAAATATAGGTTGTTATTGTATGTGATGATTTTTTACTTTATACAAGAAACACATTGTAGCAGATCAGGACCTCAGGGAGAGGGCTGCCATCTGCTAGCCACCATACTCTGTGGCTGTCCTGTTCCCAGAACTACTTCATTGCTTCATTGTATTTACACACATGTATACATTCCTAGAGAAACCACATACGATTCTTTGGTTTGGGATTTTACACAAATGGTATCTTTTGTGTCATTCTGCCACTCTCTTTTTCATACTCAGCAAGCAGTATGTTTTGAGGAACTTTCTATATTAGAGAACAGAGGGCTGCCTTGGACAAGGACCACCAACTCGTCCCTTGCATATATTTTTTAGGCCATTAATGGACAGTTGGGTTATTTACAGTTTTCTGGCAATGCTACAGTGAACATTCTTGAACATACCTCCTGCACCAGAGTGTGTGGGTTTCTTTGGGGCAGAAATAGCAAAAAGCTGGAAAGCGGTTGGTAATGGAGGGATGGGCATTTTATTATTATTTTTTAAGTAGGTTTCACATTCAGCATGGGAGCCCAACATGGGGCTTCAACTCAGGACCCTGAGATTAAGAGTCAGAGGCTTAATCAACTGAGCCACCCAGGCACCCTGAGGGATGAGCATTTTATTTTATTTTATTTTATTAATGTTTATTTATTTTTGAAGGGGAGAAAGAGAGAGAGAGAGAGAGTGTGTGAGTGGGGAAAGGGCAGAGAGAGAGGGAGACACAGAATCTGAAGCAGGCTCCAGGCTCTGCATCAACACAGAGCCCGACAGGGCTTGAACCCACGGACCACGAGATCATGACCTGAGGCGAAGTCAGATGCTTAACCGACTGAGCCACCCAGGTATCCTGGGATGAGCATTTTAAATGTTAGAATGCTCTTACCCAAATAGCTATAGTGCTCAATGCTTTGCACTTTCAAGCTCAATCTCTTTGTTTTGGGTTGATTTCACATGAAGTCTGGAACTGAGCATTACGTTTTGGCATCAGAACGAAGATGCTCCAAGGATGCTTGCACTTCCTTTCTAGGACTTGCACAGCTGCCACATACTGAACCTTCTCTGCACTCTTCACGGCTCCCTTATTTCATCCTCAAATCGCTGACCCTCTGAGGCAGGTACTCCCAGAACACCAATGCCAGACCGAAGCCCTGACCGAGCCTGGAAGGTAACAGAGCAGCCCTCGAGAGGTTCCAAGCCGGTGTCCGCTGCACTCCCTTGGCGGCTGTTCAGATTCTGGGTAAGCAAGGGACCCACGGGATCTCTATTCACCTTCTTGGACTGAGGCTTCTTCAAAGGCATATTCATAGTTGACTACTCTCAGGAATTCATTAGGAAATTACCCACACAGGAAATCCTATACGCAGGCGATGCTCTAGTGGGTAAAGGTACCCATTCAGAGCTTTGTCTGGATGCCAGTGAAAGACTCCCTACGAGTTGCTGCAGCAGAGACAGAAATCTGGGGAGAGGTCCTCATAAGCACTGTTAAAAACAAAAGAAACCTAGGCAAACTTTGCTTTGGTGCCACGGGCCTGAGCATTTCATTCTATGCCCTGGGCCATCTCCCAGACTGGGAACAAGAAGATGCTGACCTCGTGTGCCTTCTGAGGGGGAGTTCTCACAGGTCTCTAGGGCTGTCATGATAGACACTGACTTTAACAACAACCCCAGGCCTCAGGCCTTCAGGACCATGACTGTGGTCTGCCTATTTTTTTTTCTTTGACACTTTTTACAGAGAGAAAAAATGTGTGACTTTTCTTGATGAGCAAACAGCCAAAGGTGTTTGGAAAGGTCTATCATTTTTCTGGTGACAAGACACCCTAAACTAAATTCATTAGCAGCTCTTCTGTTTGGAATTTCAAAATATTCTCTGACCTACATAAATTCCTTGTTACGTCCTCTACTAATAGAAGAAGATTAACTGACATCCGCTGGGGCCCCAGAGCAAAGCTGTCGCACAGTATAACGGAAAGGGGCTCAGAGACCATCCACGCTGGAGGACATCGACACCCATGCTCTGGCCCCTGCTGCTTCTCTTCCGAAGATTTTTCTTCATGTCTACAGTTGTGTGAAAAGTGGACAGTAGATACCACTTTCTAGACCCAAGACTTGTCCCTAGTTCTGCATGTATCTGTCATGTATTCGTGTTTCCATATTTTCCTATCTTTTGGGAAAATATGAAAGGAACAGCAGGAGAGAAGTTCGGCCCTGTTTTATGAGCAACTAACTGTAATGAGTCATATGGGCAAATGCTGAGCTGGTGACCACCAATTGAAATCAGTTCCCTTCTCTGTTCCTCAGTTTTCTTTCCCGAAAGAAACAGGACACCTATTGGTTCGTCCAGTGGACAAATATTTATTGAGCTTTGTCTGTGCTTTGTGCCAGTGCAGGGTGCTAGAGCTACAGTGGTAAACAAAATACATAAGGTTCCCGCCCTTACGGAACTTAGATATCAGTGGATATTAAAACCTTGCAAGGACAAAAACCCTGTATCAGTCAAAAGCAATATACATATTTGCTTAGGAAACATTCTTTCTTCCCCTGTCTCTAAAACCAATGCTCTTGCATGTCTACACTATGCACTGGCCCTTACTTGATGACACTTTAACAGCTAATGCACAGCTTTAGAATTTGCATGTTCCTAATGCTCAGGATGGTGGGGTAGCTGGCTCTGAGCCCTGAACATGGCCGTGGGCCCAAGATTCCCTAGACTTTTTCCTTTCCTAAATGGTCTTTCAGCCAGGGCAGGCCTTTGTAGATATTGAATATATGATCACCATGATAATAAAACTGGTATTTTCCTACCACAATAAGTGATGGGTGAATCTGTGCAAAGATACCTTTGTGAATATTAATGATTTGAACAATTCAGTCCTGAGTGTGTAGACATTCGGGACACTGCATTTCGTGTTCATTAAACCTCAACTGGTTGAGACTAATGATTTCCCTCCCTAGTTTCCACCCATGATTAGCCCCTGAAATCTGAATTAGGCCATTTTGCTTGATTTCATTTGGTGTAGAGTTAGATTTAGCTCACTGATTATAAAAGAAACCATCCTGTCTTCACTCTCAGTTTAGATTATGGTAATTTCTGGCCTTTCTCTTGCCTCTGAACTCACGCAAATACTCCATTACCTTGAATAAGTGCAAGCTGACTATTTGGGAAGTATGGGGATTGTCATGAATAACCGACAGCCATTCTCATTGCAGACTGAGACCTACTAATTAGTATCAGTTCCAGGCAAAGGCCCCCTCCCCTTGGGAGGGCCCCCGTGCTGACTGGGGACCAGAGTTTAGTCAGCTCTAGTGAGTCAAGCCCTTGTGCACTGTACGGGAGTTTGTTAAGTGTCATTAAAGGAGAGGAGGCCTCAGCTCTTTCCAGCAGTGTTTGTTCCTTTTACCACTACCTACATCCCCAACCCTTCTCCACTTGAAGGGGCAGAACAGAGGACTGGATAAAGACAACCAAAACCTCAGGCTGGCCATTCCGGGAGTGGCTTGAGAGAGAGACAGAGAAGAGAAAGAGAGGGAGGTGTGGTGGCATGTGCATAATGCTTCCCACTTCTCCTATCCAATCTTTCAATTGCTTTCTGAGGACTAGGTCCCTCCCCTTTCAATAATATTCCTTTAAATTAAACTTTGGGGTGCCTGGGTGGCTTAGTCGGTTAAGTATCCAACTTTGGTTCAGGTCATGATCTCATGGTCTGTGGGTTTGAGCCCCATGT